>KV424508.1:30732-193623 GCA_001632445.1 Peniophora sp. CONT | reverse complement strand
TTCCGCACCTGGGGACCGCGGGGTTGTGAAGTGCGATATCTTTCCGCACCATGGGTGCACGGCGAATGGCGGCGGAGAGCGCGAGCCAGGGCGAGAAGCGAGATCGAACACCCGGCAGCTCTGATTTGGACGAGAAAACGCTTTGAAAGCGCGATTGTACCCAAATCTGTAGGCCGGTGGCGTGGGAAGTGCGCATATGTGCCCTGATGCTCGATATTTTTCCGCACCATTTGGCCCGCCCGGAGGGAACCTCGATCCGTTTCCGCACCATATGGCTAACCCTAACCCTAGGGTTTTCCGCACCATCCAGGTTGCCGCCCAGATCGAGGATCATAGTGGGTTTTCGGGGGTCCTGCGCCCGCACTATGTCGGCAGACAAATCAACGCGACCCTGAAATGTGCCTGCAACACCCTCACGCACCAGCAAGGTCCAACTTGATCCCCAGTGAGAAACGCCCAGCATCCCACCGGTCGTGGCCGGAAAACATTGATTTCGTGATGGGCGACAGGACGCGACAGGATGTGGCAGGATGTGGCAGGATTCGAGCATTTCTTCATCATTTTTTCGCTTATTGATAGGCTTGGCGACCTTTGGCGACCCACAAGCCGAAGTGCCCGAAGCTCGCAGCTGCGAATGTGGGCGCACCACTTTGAACCGAAGGCCACGATGCCGGGTCCGATTGAGATGAGCACGGTGTTTATGTAGCGCTAGCACACACATTAACATGGACAAAGAATATGTCATATAGAATTCACAAATCTACATACAGTACTATATGGACAATAGCATATACAGGAGCGAGGGTATTTAGATTATACGGTACAGGAGTAAACCGAGTACAGGTGGATACTACTGAATGTAAGGCGAACGAGACGAGAGACAGGTAAGAGTGCCGGGTCGTGCAGTAAGGGAGGTGTTAATGTTATCGTACGTGGAAAACGACGGAAGTGGGCGGGCGAGTTCGTGAGAAGCGTAAATGGATGGGTGAGAACTGGGAGGGCCGGGAAAGGGCGAGGACTGGGAGGGCGAGGGCTGGTAGGGCGAGAGCTGGTAGGGCGAGGGTTGGTAGGGCGAGGGTTGGTAGGGCGGGACTGATAGGGCGGGGCTGGGCAAAAGCCGGGTGAGCGAGGGCCGGGTGGGCGAGAGCAGGCGAGGGCCGGGTGCAGCTGGAGTCAGAAAATTCAGTTTGAATCATACGATCGTAAACTTGCCAGTCGGCAGCTGGTGCAGGCTGACAGAGGCAGGCGAACAGGTGTGCAACGAAGCGCCCTGCCAGTCCCGCCATCCCCTCACGACCGAAAGTAGACCCTGGCTGGTCTGCGTGTAACATGAGAATAACTGTAAATCAGAATACGCACCGTACTCGACTATCAGCTCGAAGTCTTCTGTTTCGAGGCTGACTGCGTGGGTCATGGGAGAACTGGACCGCCTACGAGAGGCGCGACAGAATGGAGAGGATCGCCTGCAGGCGTCATAAAGAAGCGGCAGGTCGGTACGGCAAGGAGGAGCGGGCAAGGTAGAAGGGAGGGCGAGAGTGGTGGTGGTGGTTGCAGACGAAGACAAGACGCGTCGAAGAGGTGCTGGTCCGACGCGTCGCGGGTCCGTAAAAGCACGTGCTTGACGCGTCGAGTCATTCTGACTCCGGCTCGGCTCCGACCCCGCCCGAGTCGCGTCATGCAGAGGCGGCTCGACTTCGCTCTTACCACCACCCTCCCTGCTCTCGCACACCTCCCCCTCGCATGTTCTCGGTACGTTCCAGTTCCGCAAGGTCGTCTCCTATGCATCGGCTCCGCATACTCATCATACTGTCAGCAGCTTCGCGTCCACCGGCTCTGCGCTCGACTACGTCCATGAAGGCGCTGGGCAGAGCGGCGCCCACTTCATGTAGGGCACTGTTCCTTGTGCATTGGACTATGCATGCTAATTGTCACCACAGGAACTTCTGCACATAGCAGTGGCATGCGCTATTCCCCAGCTACATACGCCCTCGATCTCATCGGTGAAAGAGATGACTAAAAAGGTGTTCCTTTCGCGCACTATAAAACTGATGCTACTTATGCGCAGATATGTCCGTCCTCCACACGGTGCTCGACCGCTCCGTCCTCTAAGCCCGTGCACCTTCGAGTCCTCTGGATTTCCTTTGTCTGAATCGTACCCGTATCGGTAGTTGAGTTACCAAACCCCAGTTCTTGCTACCTCCTCCGAGCATCGTGTGCTCGCACCCGCCTACCTTGCTTTGCCCACTTGTCCTTCTGTCTTGCCTTCTGCGTCCGTCACGAATGCGTCCACCCTCTTTTGCCCGTTCCCCTACCCACCCTCCCGTGCCCGTACCCGCCCTCCCGTGCCCGTACCCGAACCCCTACCCGTTTCCGCCCTCCTGAAAACGCCTACGCCGCCGTGTCCTCTTCCCCGCCGAGCCCCGCCTTTCTATAATCTTGTGTCTTCGACTACAAGCTCACTACTGTTGTGATATCTGGAAGCCTTTTGCTGCCCTCTGCTTTACCTTACGACGCGCGCTTCGCGACCCCAGTGGTCTTGGACAGTAAATATAGGTCTGTTGTATGTCCGAGAACTATTAGTACCGGTATCTGTGTAGTAGCGTACCAAAATATAACATTATTATGACATTTATCTGCCATGAACCGATCCGGTCGTTTCCGAACCACCAAAGCACTCGAAAACATGTGCTATATCAAAGAAATTGGAATACCATGCTGTGCGTAACAAATTGTGCTAGGGAGATCGCGACACGCGAGCGACCGATAGCAACCGGTGGAATCCCCTTTCAGTGAGACTGAAAGGGGATTTGGCCGGTTGTGGCAGGATCTTTTTAATAGATCACGAACAACCGGCCAAATCCTGTGTGATCCCGCCACGAACGGTGGGATGCTGGGCGTTTCTCACTGGGCTTGATCAATTGGAGGGATTCTACTTCAACTTGCTGCTTGCACTAGAACGCCCATGACATCCCATTCGCGTCTGTCCCAACCCTCCGCTGGATCCAAATGCGGTTCGGAGCTCGACGATAGTCGTCATGGACAATAGCACTGCTGAGAATATCTCTACCCCTTCTGGGACTTCCCGTGAAGAGCTGCGCTCGGCTGCATTGTTGACTTCGCCACACATATGCCCTCCCGGCTTAATTCCCATCTTGGCTGTACATATTTTCTTTCGACCTCTACCTACACTATGCTGCTTGCAGCAATACGCGCACTCTGATACGCAACGTCGACCTTTCGTCGCATGCTCACTCCGGTGCATCAGCGCCCACGTTGGACAGTTCTCTCTGCATTCCGCAGTTGTCAAGAACTCCCTGAGACGCCATCTGTGGTACCGGTGGGACTGACAGACTCTCGCATCGCCCTTTAGCGACAATTATTCTCTCGCGTATGGCGCACCGTTGCGCTGTCCTTCCCAGCGCAGAGGAATTGTACGCTACAGGCTGACAACCGCTTTCTCGATCTCGCGCCAAGATACTGACAGTCTTGCTCTACTAATGGCTTTCGGTTTACCATGCTGCAAGCTTGTCGACTTGGCCTTTCACATCCTCGACTGCGCCCAAGCGCCAGTATACTTCGCTGTTTTCCTACGACTGACAGCTGCGACTGCTAGAGCACGTATAAAGAGCCTCTCAACCTTCCTCATAAACTTCAGCTCACTCGAGTCCCAACCAAGTCTCAACTAGCCAACATGAAGTTCTCTACCTCCCTTTTCTCCGCCGTCGTCCTCGCTCTCGTCCTCCTTGCCTCACCCGCATTCGGCGCTCCCCGCCACGGAGGTGACGACGATGGAGGCCGCGGCGGTGATCGTGGTGGTGACCGCGACGGCGACCGTGACCGCGATGGAGATGTATGTGCTCTTCACTCAATTCATTGTGGTCGAACTTGCACTAACGATATTCTGCAGCGCCGCTGAATGCGCACAATACTTTCAAGTTTGGACGTAGGGTGCCGTTAACTCTCCCGGTAAGTTCATGCGACACGTTATGTCGTGATAGCTACAGTGACTGATCCTGATCCTGTAGTACGAGTGCCGGCCGGCGCGTGAGCTCGTGTACATCATCTTTTGTCTTATCGTGTAACTCTTATCCTTTCGGTATTGAGAATGCGCGAGAAAACTTGTCATTTGTTTGCTACTCTGTCCGAGCGCGTGAGTGATATGCCGCCTTTCAACGTTCAACCGTAAGTCGGCTTTTTGCCAATTCACAAGTGCCATCTCCGACTGGATCCGCCTCGCCTCGTCACGAAAGTCCCCGGCTAGGAGATATCATCCATACCGCTAACAGTACTCGTTTCAAACTAAACTCTGTACGTTCACCTGCCATATAGAGATCCGGCCTTGCGCCGAGGGCAAGACACCGAATACGAGGCCCTAACTGAGTGTGTTGCCGCGCGTTGGCCTCCGTATAACTCAGACTGCGGGGCACTGCGCAGCTGGCTTGAACGACGTGACAAGCTAGAGTTCCCTTTAGGATACTAAATCGGGCCCACTTGGCGGAGGACTCGATGGCGGCGGGCAACTCGCTGATTACGGGTGGAGCCGGAGTACCGGTCCAGCTAAGCGCTAGTAACCGGCAATTCCCGTTCCGACGAGCGAGCAATGATTTCTTCGCTCCTACCGTCATCTGGCTCATCCGGATTTGTGTACATCAAGTGCACCCTGGGCATGATCTGTGGCTCTACGATTTGGAAAAAAGCTTACAAGCTACACCGGGCAAAGAAACTCCAGGCTAATCTTGCAGATGGACTTCTTGACCGTTATCCGCTCCGAGTCGATAATCATAGTGTCAATCTGGTCAGGCTCCACCTCTTCGCCGAGCCACCTGTTCAACGGTATACGCTCCTTCTTGGAGCATCTTAGGGCCCCAGTTACGCTTTCACAGAGTCTCCGATATGCGTTGTAACGGGAGGCCGATACCCCGGCGGTCATATGCTCAATCGAGACATTCCGCCGCGGCGCTGCCCAGTGCCCACTGCATAGTTGCAGACCGAACCGCTACACTCCCCGTTCGAGCGGTGATGCAAGGTCGATGAGCTTCCACAGATTAGCTCCTCGCAAAGGTGCGGGCATACGCGAGTCTCCCGATCTGAAGCAACAAGTCGCCGTTTCGACGATCGCCTGCGTGATCAAGAATCATTTCTGGTGGCAAAAGATATGTTCATCCTCGTGGTCATGTCAGAGACGCTTTGCTCAACATCTTCCTGCGTCGTTAGGATGGAAGGTATTCCTATGAATGCTCACGCTACTGTATGAGTTTTTTCACTTGTCCCGATCGTGGAATGCAGGTCCGCGTCGCGTGAATCGACTTGAAACGGGGATCTCGCACCTGAGCCAGTGCATTGTTCCGAAGACGCAATCTTTGTCGGTGTCGGTGCTTCTTCCGGTGCTACTGTTCGATCAACGTCGATACAATTGTGGAGGTAATAGTGGAGGTAGAGTGCTTTGTGTGAGGCACCTAACGATCGTCTTGACTTGTAACTCAAACCGTGATTACACCTACCCGCGGGCGCGCGCATCATGCATCACCACCCGCGACGGAGAGTTACTTTGACGGCCAGCGCCGGCCAGAACAACGTGCACAGGCCCTCGATCCTCGACTTTCAGACTCAGACGTGCTTCTATGCCGATATATTCGTAGCGCTTCCGATGGATCGCAGTTGCTAGTGTATACGCGGCCATACTAATTGGGAATATGGATCATAAGCTGGTGAGAGCGTGCACTTACGCCAAGACGCCGCCTACACGCACAAGCGGCGTTGTCGGCGAGCTTTGAGGCCCGAAGTTCAGACTACTGGATGGCGCAGACGGATTTTCTCACTCACAAGTATACACAGTGTGCCGGTCGGGTCATTGCGTGGCTGAATTCTGTCACACTTCGCCCTCTGGCGACTGGAGCCATGACTGGCGTATGTCGGAGACCTAATTATAATGTTACCTGACTGGAGGACGATTCCACACATGGCTGACGAACCAGCGCAGTCCTTCTCAGTGGTTGGGCTTGGCAGCCTTCATACGTTTTTCTGGAACCCCATCATACCAGTACAACTCGTGGCACCGTCTCGTGCCTGCAGGCTCGGATCCTATGGGTAGTGGTATATTTGGCTCATTCAAACTCAGAAAGGTTTGGGATGGAGATACGCCGGTCGGCAGCCGCTCTCACTTGTGCCCGCACTTATTTGCCAGTAACGACGGCTTCGGAAATGACCCCGAGCCATTGGCAGCTCTGGATAATCGGACAGATGCAGGGCTCTGACGCTGCGTCATGAGCTTCTCTAATGCTGACTGCATCGCTCTGAGCGAGGCTTGTGACTGAAACCGCGAACACGTGTATATTTCAACGATACAGAGATCTAGGATGAGAGCGGAGCTTTGTAGATAGAGGGGATTGTATGGTGGTACAAGTATTCAAGTCGGAGGGTCTCAATGGCTGTGAAGTATCATTCTATCGATCCAGATATTGACACAAAGTGCCAGCATTGCATCGGCAAACAGGACGTCGTGGTCGAACGAGAAACGGAATGTGGCGTAGAGCGGCCCAGCGGGCGTGTTGACGGCCTGTGCGCCTTGGACGTATCGTCCTATTCGGACGCCGTGTGGGGTATACAACTGTCGTGTATAGTATGACGATAACTATAAAGCGTGGCGAATGTTGTGTGACACTCACATCGTAGTTGAGGCCGCCTACGTGCTGCCAGATAAAGCGAACTCGCGCTCCTTCTGTGTCTCTCGAGTCGAATGCTCGATACCTGGCAGAAGTGGTTCAGTCGACTCGTGAAATGAATGCAAACAGGAGACATACCCGGTGGAATAGCCGTCCATGATAGCAAAGTCGGCCATGTGCATGCGCTGACCACGAACAGTTGCTTGTCCAGGCGCGGAGCCCAGAACCCAGCGAAAAGTCGCAATCTCGCGCCCATCATGGCCTCGGACCTGCCACACGCGTGGTTAGCTCTAGAAAACACAAAGAATAATGCGACACACAGTAGTCACCGTCTCAACGGTGTAGACAGTCTCGAAGGTCATGTTCGAGTCTGCAGGAACAGCAGCGATGATAGAGCACTGGCGAGGGTCTCCGGCACCTATGAAGCGCGCGTCGTATGGGAAGTCCATGTTCAACGAAAGGATATAAGCTGAGTGGAGCCGTCTATACTCGTACTCTGGGGCGCATCCTCCTTTAAAAGACTCAGGCCCGGCTTCATCCGTTGCTTTGGTATCGAGATCGAGTCGCTTTGCAAATGCGCCAGCCATCTCCGCCTCTAGTAAAGCCGAACGGGAAAGAATAGCGCTGATCTTCAGGTTGGAAACAGGGATATGGCAGTGGAAGACCGCACCCGGCATGAAAGCCAAGAGTGTGACAGTACGCCTACGCCCACTTACTTGCCCACCTTATCGTAACCGATATAGCAAGATGTCCTGCAGATGCGTCCTTTCGGACATCACCCTCTTCACCCTACGTTGTCTAGGAGCCCCGCGGCAACTCATAATCAAGGTTTCGCGCTCTTGGATTGCACTCCAATGCCCAGATGTGCGTCCCAAAACTCACTTCATCTGACTCGAGACATCCTAGTAGTCCAACGCTCTGTGGCAAGAAAAGGTGACCGCAAGGCAAGATTGGCCCTGCATCCCGAATTTGACTTGGGAGCTCACTGTGGATACAAAGCTCAATCAGTACCATTCGACAGGTGCGCTCATATGGTTGTCACATGCCTGTGCTAGGTGACCCGTGAGTCAGACGTGGAGCGTCCCGCAGATTGTCGAGGGCAGGAGCCCTCCCATGACTGGGCTTCGATGACCATTCATCGCCGGGTTGACCCAGCACTAGCCAGAACAAAGCTAGAATCAGACCACCAACCGATGGAACGGTCGCCCCTGCCAACCAAGACGAACTGGAAAGCAGATGACATTGCCCCGCTTGGCTATTTCTTCCCCATGATCTCTGACGGAGCAGTGCGACGAGAGTCTGACTACGGAGACTACCATGATCCGCCCTCCTACAGCTCTTGAAAGGACCACACAAAGACGGTGCACTTAGCCGTCGCTTGATTTAGACTGTCCACCTACAGCTACTCCATCATATTCACGGGCCGCCTGGTGGTCATCATCTGTACATGTGGGTGGGCGTGTATATGTATTGAGTGATGGGTCCACTAGTTGTGTAATGTGCAGGCAGCGCAATACCCTTATAAGCACGATATGATGAAGCGCATCCGGCTAGGTCCCGTGCCATCCAGTACTCTTTGTACATGCCTGATACGCAAGCAGTCCGCGCACTGAGCGTATGAGCGCTTGAGCGCTTGAGCACTCATCCTCCCATGGTCACACCGAAAAGTGAGCACCCTCAATGTATGTCTCTATAGAGATACAAACAAGAGTTCATCAGGGGTATAGATGATGTTCATAAGACTATCGGCTGGAGAGTAGAGCGCGGTAAGCACGAGATGGGGGTTGAGAGCAAAGACGCGCCGCCGTCACCGCGCGTGCGCGCCCAGCGGCAACGAGATGTTTGACTCATGCCACGCGACGCCAGTGCACACTACTCGGAGTCTCTGCCCAAGTCCAATCACTACCAGAGACCGCCCGGCACTTCCTCTCTATCGCACGATGCGAACCAGAACCCGGGGAATGCAACTCGGCACATCGTACGTCAACTACGATATAAGTGGCAAGATTCTCCTCGTCTCTGAATTGAACGCGTCCCCGGATAGAATTCTATGACGACCCTGACCCTCCCGTCGACGTGCTATTACCAATTGCGAATCTACGATGGCCTTATTGAGTCCAGAGACGCGACCAATAGCTATAAAGACTCAAGGCCCATATCTCATCACTGATTACGCACTGCCGAACCATCTCATCGCGCCTTCCCGCTTGGTCCCTGCTATACAGTGAAACACAAAAGGCACTGGTTACACTACAAAGGTAAAGGAGGAATGGCGTAATGATATGTGACCCAAGAGCCCGAGAGTTCTGTACGATGATTCATACAGACGAGTAGTATTACGGATGGCTAGATCTCATTCAGACTGAGTTTCGAGGGGGGATGGATGGGCAGCGTCGTTGGATTTTCGACGTTGATCTTTATCGAGGCGAGCTCTACGGATTAACGTGGAGAACCCGTCTATCCGCATCCCGTCGTGTTTGACAGCCTCCTCAACAGAATCGCGCGAAGCAAATGTAACATAGCCAAACCCGAGCGTCCTCTTCGTCCTGGGATGCATCTCAACAGTTGTACTGACGACTTCACCGAAGCGCTCGAACTCTGAACGAAGCCGAGCGCCATCCACATCCTTGGTAAGCTTGCCGACAAATATCTCGTTTGGCAGGATGATGGCTGTGGTGGTGTCGAGATTTCGTCGTCTATCATAGGGTACAAACAAGGAAGTGGAGCGTTGAACGCGTATGGAGTGTCCTGCGACCAATTTATCGTTGAGCTCGAGTGCTTTATCAATCGCATCGCCCGAGACGAACGCAACGTAACCATAGCCTAGCGAGTTGCCAAGATGCCTCTGAACGCGCGCACTGATGATCTCTCCACAATGTTTGAACTCGGACTTGAGCCAATCGTCGTTCAACTGCGGCGGGAGATGGCTAACATGAATGCTGGTGGAGGTAGGTTCTTCCCCCTTCATGGCACGGTATATGACGGCCCTCGATTGTGGTACGTAGTAGGTGACAGTAATGGGCCTATCATCGACCATCATTCCAGAGAGACCGAGCGCGCTTCTCGCCGACGCAGGAGAGTCGAACCGAACGTAGCCATCGATGCGGGTCTTGTATGAGCCAGGTAGGTCGCTTTTATGCCGGGTTGTCCGGACAGTGGCATCGACAATCCCGCCGCACTGCTCGAACATGCTTTTGAGTATCTCCTCGTCAACTTCCAAGCCGAGACCTGTGACGTAAACTGCGTCCAGGTGCCTAAAGAGTGCACGGATGTATAGAGGTCGTCTGCCCGGGGCGACGGCCATTTCGTTGAATCGGAGTGCCTTGTCTACCGCCTCTTGGGATTCAAAGCGAACGTAACCATAGCCTAGCAGCTCGCCCGCGGTGTGATTTCTCCTGACGCTCACTTGCAGAATCGTGCCGCAAGGCGAGAAGGCGGCCTTGAGCTGACGATAGTCTACGCCTGACACGAGTGGGCCGACAATGATCGTGGTCGTGCGCTCTCGATACGGGTCTTGAGCCTCGGTCGAAAAGCCAGCGCGGTTCGGCGAGCCAGGAGTGTATGCCCTCGGCCCTGCGCGGTGTTTTCCTGCGACCAAAGAAACGTCTTCAAGCGATGGTAAAGGGCCAGCGAGTGTCCAACGCAAGCGGCATCTAACGCGCGATATCACGTTGGCCTTCGTCCTTCCGGTAATACGCAGCGATAACGCAACGTCAACCAGTCGATGCGACATGCAGATCCACATGTAGAGTGCGCGGAGTAATCAAGGACCACCTAGGAAGTTCATCATGCGATATGAGCAGCGGCTATGAGCGTCAAGAAACAAGAGTGGAACGCCGCCACGCGTTACCGGTTACCGCCGGCATGATACCGCCGGCACTTCGGCCCGGGATCTCGGATCGAACTATGTATCTACACATACAAGCCCACCGCAGCTGGGTGTATTCCCTATGTTTTCATGGCCGCTGCTTGTCACAGAAGTATTATATACACATAGTTATCGCCAATCTCCCCTACTATGGCAAATCTACCGTCAAGCATACGGAACTATCAATATGGGGCCCGCTGGCGACGTCGCTTTTGAACGTTAAACCCAACCTTCGGTGAATACACTCATGCATACTAAATCAATGCAAATACTACCAAGCAAAACAAATGAGACCCCGGTTCGGCCGTATGTACATCTGCGAGACTCTAAACACAGATAAAAGCCAAAGAGGGGGGGAAGAAATATCAAGCAATACATAATACGGGGGAGTCCAAGCATCGTGAAGTATACTTATGGGCGTAATAAATCTCAGGCTGATGATATTCCAATCGTAGAGGAGAAGGGGAGTAGGAAGGTGGCAAGTGTAAACGCATGAATAGATGGAAACCAATCCAGAGTCCTATGCATGAGGCAAGGCGAGGGGTCTACTCCTGCCCGAACCCAACAGTCTCCTCAACCGCCAACGTCAACTTATACTCCAAGCTCGCATAATCCTTATACGGCGGCAGATCGATACGGTTGAAGCACGTATGGCTCTTTGGCAGCTGGTTCGGATCCCCAGCCTTCTCAATCGTAAAGCGCCTAGGCCCATCAGAACCCTGAAGGTCCTTGAAGCCGTTGACGGGGATACGCGACGTGCCCGTGACGAACTGCAAGAGACGGGACTTGCGCTCCGGAGGCCAGGACCGCACGCATTTCCAGAACCACTGGATCACTTCGTCGTTGCCCTCGTACCCACGGTAATCCGTGAACTTGGTCCAGTCGTCGCTGCGCAGTATCATCAGTTTCAAGCACACAAACGAAATCTGGGATGGGCACGTACACGTCAATCTCGGACATACCGCCAATGAGCAGCTCCAGCTCGCGCTCATCGAACACGTTGATCAAGTCCTGCGGGATCAACTCGCTAAACCCGCTCATGAACGCATCGAACTGCTCCTTGACGCGCTTCGAGATACGATACTCCACAACGCAATCGACATAGTCCTTCTTATTATCCTGCGTGACCTCGATCTCCGAGCCGCCCTCCTTCAAATCGATAGTAACGAGCTCGCCAAAGCGCTCCTCGGTCGTCGTGAACGTCTCGTCGATAACGTCCGTGATATCGTTCTCGAGCATCCACGTGAGACCGCGGTGCAGCTCGGCGTCTACGCTCTCGAGGTCCGACAGGGTAACCTTCTTCTTCAGGATCATCTTGTAGAAGCTGACGATGAAGTACGCGTCGAGGAAGCGGCGATGGAAGATGCCAAGACCAAGGCAACGCCCGATGAACTTGAAGTAGTTCAAGTGCTCTGGGTTCACGCCTGACGCAGGGTTGATCTGGAGCGTATAGTTGTCGTGCGCCGAGTACTCGAACAAGCAATAGAACGGGTTGAACATCTCGTGCGAGAGCAGGAAGAAGAACTCGCTGTGATAATAAGAATCAGCACATGCCAACAACAAACAACGCTTCGGCGAGTACTGACCGGGAAAGACCTCCGTAATCGAGACCATCCTCGCCGTCGAACTTGATCATCAGACGTTTCTTGAGATCGTTCGGCGTCTGCCGCATGATCTCCGCGTACGAATCCTCGAAGATATGGTTGCGGCGGATCTTGATCTGGCAGTTGCCCGGCTGAGCGCGCATGGCTGGCTGCGAGCGGAAGTAGATGAGCTTGCGACGGAAGTCGCGCTTGTACTGGGGAACATTCGAATCGAGCGACGAAGGCAGACGCGGGTCGTCCCAGGTCGTCGTCTTGGTATTATGGTCCACGAAGTACACACGCGCGGTCGAGGTGAGGCGCATCTCCCAGCCTGACGGTAAAGGACCGAGCTGTGAGATAGTCTGCGGCTGCAACGCCGTATTCTGTCCGTTCGGGCCCATGACGCGGATGATGGTCTGCCGACGCGGGTCAACCCAAGTGGTCGTACGAGTGTTGTGATCGACATAGTACGGTCGACCCTCAGGCGTATAACGCTCCTCCCAGCCCGCAGGAAGGTTACCAGTCCCAGCAGTCGTAGCATTCGTGCTCGCAGCGACAGCGGCAGCAGCAGTGTTGGTAGCCCCCGGGCTGGGCGGTGCGCCAGCACCACGCTGAGCGCCGCTCGAGGCCTCAAGCACATCGTCAATCAACGTACGGCGGCTATGCTGGTCGCGTGCGGCGTTCGTCGAAGCATCCTGATCCTGCGTATTGGTCGTCTGGTTGTTCGACGGCCTGTTCCAGGTAGTTGAGCGTGTGTTGTGATCGACGTAATAGGTACGGCCGAGAGGGTCGATGCGACGTTCCCAGCCAGCCGGCAGAGGTCCGTACTGGTCCTCTGTGGGGTTGAAGTTGTGGCTGGCCTGGTTAGTTGCGACCGCCTGAGTGCCCGGAGAAACGGTGCCTGCAAGAGTAGCACGCGCAGCATTGGTAGCAGGAACAACAGGTCCGACAGCAGTAGTGGTTCCCGCTTGAGACTGAGTGCTAGCAGAAGCGGGCGGCGGATGAGCTCCATCGGTGGTAGCGCCTGATGATGGCTGTGCAGGCTCGGGCGCGACGCTGGGTGTGGGCATGGTCACGGCGGGCGCTGCATCCGCTGCTGCAATAGCGTGAGAGCTGGGAGTGCGAGACAGAGAGCCACCGTCCGTGGTCGTGCCGGCGTTGTTCACAGACAAGGTGGAGGCGCTCGCGGGCACAATACCGCTGGCCGAAGCCGCAGGGCGAGCATTATTGATCGGGCTGCTGAGGTTGGTAGACAGATAGATGATAAGCTTGCCATGCACGACCAAGTTATCATTCGACTTTTTCAAATCCAACTGAAGCATCTCTGCAAGGAGTATAGTTCAGCCGCCTAATCCAACACAGCGCCACCTGCTGGGAATCACCCACCGTGACCACCGAGCTCAAGGTCGAGCACGTTTCCAACGCGCACATTCACGACACCCAGGAATCCTTGGTCCCGACGCTTGAACTTGCGCTGGTCGAAGATCTGAACGGCGACGACCGATGACTCCTTCACCATACTACGCAAACAGTCAGTCGTGCTGCCGAATAGAGATAGACCAGCTTGACATACACATCAAAGCTCTCGTTCCAGTAAGGGTTCAGCGTCTTCTTGATCACGCTCGTCGTGATCGTCTGCTCCGCATCCACGGTGATAACCGCGAACGGATCTGGCAGCCTGAACACATCCCGCTTCGACAGACCGTCGGCCGCAACGACTAGAGAGCGTCCCTTTAGTATTGAAACACCACACACGAGCAAGTAGATAAACGTACCGGTGATCCTGATCTTCTTACTGTCATGACCAACAATAATCGCCGTTAGCAAGCAACTCCTAGGCGCCCACTGTCAGACCACTACGCACAGTTCTCCCTGTCCCGACGACGCCATGGCGATCTACACAGGCGTGCTCAACACGCTACTAGGTATCTTCTAGATGTATATGCGCTCGCAAGGGAAGGAGTACGGGATGGGAATAGAACAATGACGGATGGTGGTGGTCAGGAAGAAGGACTGCACTTGTCTTGGAACGTTTCCCGGACACCGCCCGGGATGTGTAATTCCGCCCTGGGCCTGGGCACGTGGAGGAAATCCCGCCAATCAATTTAGGAGAACAAAAACAGTTGTCCGCGCGACTCCATGTTTCTATTCCAAGTCCCCACCTAGCACTCCAAGCACTGTAGCTTGTACATAGACTCGCAAGTCAACCTCCTCGCGTGATAGACGAGGCTCTATATACGGTCGTGGCGAGGGATACCAGCCGCCGCTCATGAATGGACTCACGCCATTTCTTGCAACAACTTCGCCTTCACCTATTATCTACATGGGGATTCAATATTCAGTGGCAGTCACAGACGGTGCTTTGCCGATGTTCAGCATCTCTACCGCACACACTTGAACTACACAAACGGAAGGATCAGTCGAATGCGCATCTACAGGTTAAAAAACCGTCCATAGGCAGCAGACTACAAGCAAACTTGATATGATGAAACCGAGAAACCGAGGACGAGAGCTATATGGATACAAATGTGACATACTATACTACAATGCGGGACGTGTATACAGTAGCGAAGTACGTAAGTGGTATTGGTATTGTGGATGGGGACGGCGAAAGCATAGGAGCAAGCAGCAACGACAGCAATGTGGTACTTTATGGATGGGACGTGAATAATCATAAATGCATTTATGCGCGACGTGAAGCAAGAGAAAAGAGTGATGAGGAGTACGTGCGGACGTTATGAGTTGGCTTTATCGCGGGCGGCGGTACCTTCCAGGACCTTGGCCATGAGCTCGTCGATACGGTACGGTTTGATCTGCAAACCATGACTTCAGCTCAAAGCACAAGCACAACGAGATAAAAAGCGCACCATGACGCTATCCATCCCCGAATCGAGCGCGAGCTGAATCTGTCCATCACGCGCGTTGCCCGTGAGCGCGAAAATGAGATTCCGCTTCGGAAGACGGCCGTTGGCCTCCAACTTGCGTATTTCCCGCGTAGCCGTCAGACCGTCCATGACGGGCATCTCGCAGTCCATCTACAAACCACCCAATTAGACATGTACGGACCGCGGTTGTATAGCATGACACGCACCAAGATGACGTCAAAGTGCGCGCCGGCTGCGGCTCGTTCTCGTAGACGATCAATGGCTTGAAGTCCATGGTCAGCGAGCACAGTCGAGCACCCCAGAGTCTTCAATTGTCGACTGGGAAAGAATCTCAGTACTCAATTCAAACAGATCAAAGATGATGCCGCCTACTTCAAGATAGTCTGGTTGATCAAGTTGTCCTCGACGAGCAGTACGCTGGACGTGCCGTGTCAGAATCACCCCGACAGCAGCAGTCGCGCAGACTCACTTGAGACCCCTTGCCTTCACAATACCTGTTAGAGACGGCGTCGGTGGTCCTGACTCCGGGCGATTCCGCGCAGAAACAGCCTCGACCCTAATATAGAACTGAAAGGTAGCGCCATGACCGAACACGCTTGTAACCTATCGCACAGTCAGCCACACTCACATACAAGAGGTCAAAAGTAAGCACTGACGCTGATCTTCCCATCCATAAGATCGCACAGTTTACGCGACACAAACAACCCCAACCCTGATCCCCCGAACGTCTTCTCCGAATTCGTACCCTGCTGGAACCGCTTGAAGAGAAGCATGAGATCGTCAGGCTGAATGCCCGGCCCCGAATCTTTGACGCTACAATGCACATATAGAGGCGTAGCCGCGTCGTACTCCTTCTCCGTCAATCGTCGCTCGGGCTTATCTGGAGGAGTGTAATCGGCGCCGTCCACCGGTTCGCGGCGGGAGATATTGATCGTGACGACGATATCTCGAGCTGTGGAGGACATGTCGGTGAACTTGATCCCGTTGCTCATCAAGTTTGTCCTGCGTGAAATATAAGGTCGGGCAACACGATGAAGGTGGAGTGGCGACGTACAAGATCTGCCTGAAGCGAGCCTTGTCCGCACGAACATACTTAACGCCCAGCTGCCGGAAGGATTCGCCTACGTTTAACAAGATGGAGATGCGTTTCCTGAAACAGAATAAGAGTTCGCCCGCATAGCAATGCACCTGACACTCACATAGAGGTCTCCTTGTTGAAGACCGCAATAAGACCCCTCGTCTCCTCGACCGGCTGGAATTCGATCGGATGAATAGAGAGCGCCCCCAGCTGGATCCTCGACAGCGACAGGACGTCGTTGGCAATTCGCTCTACCTCCAGCATCAGCGCCCGTCGCGTCATGCCGAAGTAGAACAACTCACCCTGAGCCAACCCGCACTGATACATCGCATCGATAGCCTCCAGATCCTCCACCATACTCTGGAGCAACTTCTCCGTCGGCATATACGGTTTCCCATACAGCTGACTATCCTGAAGCTCCTCATGCAGCGCCCCAAGATTCGCGCGCAGCACGCTCGCACAATTCAAGATCGCGCTCACGGGCTGCCTCAACTCGTGACTAGTCACGTCAATGAGCAGCTCTTGCCCGCGCCGTCGCTCGTCGGCCTCTTTCCGCCTCATCTCGGCCAGCTCCGCGCGTTCTTGCGCGAACCGTTCGCGCTCTTCCGCGTGCGCTATACGTGCCTGTTCGAGCTTGCGCTGGCCAGTGACATCCGTGATCGTACAGATATAACCGTCGGCTGAAGGTGAAGAGGGAGATCAGTCGCGTTCGCATATACATGGACGCTACTCACAGTCGCCGTCCTCGGTCGTCAAGGGCTCCCATTGCTGCTGTGCGTACGTCCCATTGGCGAAAGCGTGCTCGAATGAGGTCGCTTGCCGAGTCTCGATCGTCCGAAGCCACTCGTCCTCTACCCTCTTCACGTCGTCGGGATGTACACTGCGCTCACATCCGTCAGTCAGATGCCCACAAACGTGTCATTTACAGATATAATCTTACGTTCTCAGCCTACACATGCACAAGTCAGTTTTCTGGAACAGGAATTGATGAGACGAAGGACGTACATGGTTTCGAAGGATGCGTCGTCAGGATCATCCACGCCCGTAATATCCCGCCATCGCTGGTTCGCGTAGATGAAGGTACCATTCGCGTTGACCCGGAAGAGCCCAACCGGAGACAAGTCGGACAGCATTTTGATCTCCCTGGTTCGTGCCCTAGACACAAGCACACAAATCAGCACCGCATCATCCATTAGGGAGAGATAGCGTACTGGAAAAGCGTCTCGAGCTGAGCACGACGCTTGCCTAGTTGCATCTGCAGATGGGCGCGCGCAATGAGTTCCTTCGCGTTAAACGGCTTCGCGAGATAACTATGAAACGACTCGTCAGCCAAATGAACGGTTTGAGCCGATCTGTATACGCACTCATCCGCGCCTGATAACAGCCCCTCGACTTTTGACTCTGCCGTCTCTTTCGCCGTGAGGAGGATAATAGGCAACAATCGTGTATCCGGCCTTTCCCTCAACTTTGCGATCAACCCGAAACCATCCAAGCCTGTGTACGAATAAGCTCAGCGCTATAAAGACATGAGACACGAACGTACCGGGCATCATCACGTCGGTGATAATCAGGTTCGGCCTGACAGCGCTCATAATCCTCAACGCGTCCTCCCCATTCTCGCTCTCCACGATCGTACAATAAGGCTGCAACAGCCCCCTCACATACCTCCTCAGATCCATGCTATCATCCACCAACAATATCACGTCTGCCCTTGAGAAGAACAGCGTGCTAGCCTCAAGTTTGGTGCTAGCCGTGGTACCAGTGCCACTGGTATTGCTACCAGAGCTCACGCTTCTGGTGTCCATCGCGCTATGCGGATCGTATTCCAGGTTACGCGGTTGAGCCCAATGTACAGCTTCGTCGACTATACCTTTGCTGTAGAGTCCGTGATCGATGAGGACTAGTGGTGTAGGATCGACGTGCGCTTGGGGGAGGTGATCGTGGCCTAGCGGTATAGATACAGTGAACCGCGAGCCGTGAGCGTCGGGAGAGTCTTCGGCCGTTAGAGACTTCAGCGAGATACGTCCACCATGAAGAATGACGAGCTCCTTTGTCAAAGCCAGGCCGATACCGGTGCCTTCGTAGCTGCGCCCTACAGACTATAACAACATTAGCCCTCAACTCCAATAAGATAGTTCTGTAAGATAAGACGTACGTTCGCCCGGTGGAAACGGTCAAACACCTTATCGATGTCGCCCGCCGGTACTCCAACACCGGTATCCTGCACGCTTAGATGGACGTATCCGTCCTTCACGTCCAACTTGACACTGATCTCGCCTTCGAGCGTGTATTTGAAGGCGTTTCCGATGAGATTAACCACAATCTTCTCCCAGAACTCCGGGTCGATATACGCCACCGTGCCATCGTCGTGTCTGCACGCCACAGTGTACTACTTGCCGGCGGCCAAATCTCAGCTCATGCATCAGACGAGGGAAGGACTATAGGGACTGACTTTGACGTGCGCCTTCTGGATCACGCTATTGAACAAGCTCGCCAGATCAGCTGTATACGGACCCAACGCAACCGGCCTAAACCGTCCCGTCAACTTCTTAGCCGCCAACTTCGAAAAGTCCAAAAGCGAATCCACAAGTCTCTTCAACCTCGCCGTATTCCTCAACGCCATCTCCAGATTCTCCTTTGTGTTTGTGTCCCTCACATACGGTATAGCGTCCTCCAGCGGACCTTGAATCAGGGTAAGGGGAGTGCGGAACTCGTGCGAAGCGTTGGAGAAGAAGGCCGTCTTGGCTTCGTCGAGTTGGGCTAGTTGCGTCGCGCGTGCAATATCGGCTTCGCGGCCTTTGACAGCTTCGAGGAGCGAGTTCAAACTCATGCGAACGAGGTCCATCCAACTTCTGTACGCGGCGTCGTAGGACCTTCTGCTGTTTAACCCGAGCAGGATTACGCAAGACGGCACTGTGCCGTTCGCAACGGTAGAATCGGTGAGTGGAATGAGCACAGCTTCCCTAGCCTGTTCGCCCCATCCGCGCGCTTCGAAGCCCTGAACAACGTATGCGGGGAGATGCGGAACATGGACGGCGCCGCCTGCAGCAAAGACATCCGCGAAGGGCCAGAAGCTGCTCGTGACGCTCTGTGATGTGTTCGAACCAGTACCAGCCGCCGACGCAGCCGCAGGAGCCTCAAGTGTATGCAGGCGAAATGAAGCCACGGAGCTTCCGACTGACGAATTGCTCTTGTCGCGATAAGTGCTGGGCGCCACTGAGGGAAAGCCGTCCTGGGTCGACTGCATATCTTCGAACTCGGATTGAGACACAGAGGGGAGGTTATCTTCTGTTTGCCCTGTCGATGCCAACGTTTTCGTGTTCAGATACAGACTTTGCGCCGTGGGTATAGAGGCGTGGCCCTCAGGTACGCCGACCGTGCCGCTGAGCGCGAGGCGAATCTTGTATGGCGTGTCCGGAGTGATCGAGATCTGTTGAGGCTCTTGAAGGTTCATCTCGCGCGGCGGAGCATGGGGTGCTGAGTTGACTATTATGAGGGGTAAGGCGACGACAGTTCAGATGATGGAAGCATGCCTTCAACTACGGTCGCTTGATACATTGCCGCGAATGGAACGCTACGAAACGTTCAGCAGGCAGTGATGAATTGAATTGGAGCACGGACTCCAGTGGGTAGGCCTCGAAGACCTTGAGGATAATGTTTGAAAACTCAGTGTATGTCCGCGCGATGGCGGCACCTGTGCTTAGTTCTCGCAACAGCTCCATGCGACGATCAGCGATGACCTTCTGCGTCCTTTCGACGGTCTGCTTGATCAAGCCTACTGCGTTACCGTCCCTATCTCGTACCGGGACCTGAAGAAGGTAGCATCATCAGAACGATGTGCTAAACGTATGACAAAATGCCTTACATAGGTCCAGGACTGGTACTGCTCTTGAGGTAGGTTCGTCTCTGTCAAGCTGTTCACGAACAAAAGATCTGCGCAAAATGAATAACGACGGTGTTAGAGTATAATTAGCACTCACCATCCAAACGATGCACCGTCTGGCCCTTCATGACGCTCTCCGAAAGAGGCCCAATGTCTGACCAGATTTCGGCCCACGCCACGGATCCCGTCTTGCCAAAGATGTACGGGTGTTGGCTTCCAGCGGTCTCCGCATCTGTAGCAGCATTTAGCTTAGCAGTGTAGACGTAGACATGAATGGGAACAACATACAAGCTTGATTGTAAATCAGTGTGAGGTCGCTGCCCCATAAGACGCAGGTCTTGAAGTTTGTCAGCTCCTCTGGCAACGTGAACAAAAGATCATGAACGTACAGGGAAGGGACATGATAGAGCATAAGTAACAGATGCGACGAGAGCATCGCTCCAGCTCTTCCTCGCACCGAGCGGCGTGTTCTCCCAAGGGTACGCCTCCAGTAGCTCGACACAACTCTCTGCTCTCCTCCCAAACGATTCTGTCTCGAACCACTGTCCAGTCGGGCTCTCCTTTGGTCCTACGAGCGCTAGGCTGACATCGGACGAATTCGGCGGCGTAGGCTGAGTACTCGGTGTAGATATAGGACTGGGGGTCTCGGGGCCATACATCCCGTAATCGCTTGCCTCTTGCTGTTCGTAGAAAGGCATCGGTGTAGCTGAACCGGACGGCGGCATGGCCGAACGCGGAACCGAAGTGCAGATCAGCGCTTCGCCCACTCTGGTCTGCGACAGTTCGAGCAGGACAGGTTCCGCATTTGGAATCCACTGGGGCACGAACTCGAGCGTGATCGTCTGGGTTACATCGTTGATACCAGCGCCAGACATGAACGCCCAGTTCGTGAGCCTGCGGGCCTGGTCGACGGACTTGAGTGCACCTTGGAAGGACGAGCCCAGCTCGGATGTACGCGCATCTGGGCCGAGGAGCAGTTTGCGTAGGGCTGCGTTGGCGAAGGTTGGCGTGAACGACGGGTGCGTCTGTGATGATAAAGACAGCACAAATGCGGGGTGCGGGTACGCGGACAGGAAGGAGATGTACGGCTGGTCCGCCAGCGAGACCATGGCGTTGAAGCCAAGCTACGCCGTCGAGCAAAGCAAACAAGCAGATCTGAGTTTGAAGTGACGGATCTGCTTGCTGTATCCGTCGATGACCCTCCGAGGCGGCGAGACCCGCCTGCGCAAGAGGGTCTAGAAGGCAGTCACGCTTGTGACCCGCATGTAGATGCTGAAATCGTGGCGGAGTTGGCCCAGTTCAGTGGAGGACTGTACGTTCTCATCGTGGGCGGGCTGCTCGGGGCGGCGATTGGGTGTGATTGAGTTCGATTCAGGCATCGACGACTTGCCGACGACCTGCACGATCGTACGGGTGAATGTTGACCTCCCCGCCTTTGCCCCGCGTCAGCCTCACTTTGGACCCACATCGGTGACTTCATCTTTATCTGACTTTCCGTGAGAGATTGCACAAAATATTATGATCAAGCAAGGCGTAGACAAGCATCTAGATAACCGTATGCTAGTATATCAAACAAGTAGTGACTACGAAGAATCCGCCTTCGCGCTCTTCTTCGCCTTTTTCTTCTTCACAGGCTCGCCGTCAGTAGGCGCCTCAGCTTTCCGCTTTGCCTTTACCGGCTTGGACTTCGTCTCCTTACCAGACTCCGCAGCATCCACATCACCCTCCAAACCATCCTTCGCAGCACTCTTCTTCTTCTTATCCTTTCCCTCATTCTTCTCCTTCCCTTCTCCAAGCGCCACCAACTGCCTAACCATCCCATGCAACCCCGTACTCGCCTTAAACCTCTCACTCTCCACCAGCTTCGTCTGCACTTTCTCCCAGACTTCGCCCTTCCACACATCGCCGATAGACCCGGACCGTTTAGTCTGCCTCGCGGCGTGCAGCGCCAGCTTGAGTACGTCCTTGAGCTGAGGCGCGGTGAGCGTGGGATCGGAGCATTCTTTGAGTACGGCTGTGGACAGCGCGACGTGTAGCGTAGTCATGAACGCGAGTACGTCGGGCTTGTCGGCGTCCTGGATATGTATCTATCAGTTGTTATAAGCGGCAGAAGAGAAAAGGAGACATACGGCAGAAGGCAAATTGTTGCATAACGTCTGGACCAAGCCCCAAAGCTGCACCTGGCGGTACGCATTGACGGCCTTCGCTGGCTCCGCCAATAAGGCCTCGCGCATCTTCCAAGCCGCACCCGGCAAACGCTTCACGAAGTCGTCGAAGAACTTGATGCTGAGATCCGACGCCTTGCGCTCTGCAAACTCGACGAGTGAAGCCGTGTACTCCCGCAGGACGACCTCCTCCGCACCGGACTGTACCAACGCACGCGAGACGTACAAGCTGCAACCGCCGATCACAGCCAACGCGTCCGCGCCACGGACTTTCCTCGCGCGTGTATGCAAGTTCTCCAGAACCTCCGTCGCAAGTGTGACATCAGCGTCGACAGCAGCCTCCTTCGCCTTGCCGATGCGCGACTTCAGCAGTCCAGACGCCTTCTCGATGAGCTGTTTCTCGTCCGGCGACGAGCTGAAGACGAGCTCGACGAGTGGGAGTATGACTGGGATGACTAGTGCGGACGAGGGCTGCTTCTTAACGAAGATATCGAGCAGGTCGAGAATGCGGTTCTTGAAATGCGTCGCCTCGCGCTGCTCGTTCTCGCCTGCGTATGCGAAGTATCGTCAGTACGCGGAAAGAATTTACTGGAAGATGGTGTGTACCTCTGCTCTTGCCCTTCTTAACCTGCTCCTTAAAGATCGCCGCAAGCTGCTCATCGATAGCCATCATCTGCTCATCGTCCATACCCTCGTCATCCTCAGATTCATCAGCCTCCTCGTCCGCGGCTCCTGCGCCTAAAGCAGCGGCAAGCTTCTTCCGGAGCTCCTCATCATCCTCGATATCCTCTTCATCGTCATCCTCCGCCTCGTCATCATCAGACTCTTCCTCATCATCGTCCTCCTCATCGCCGCCCTCTTCCTCATCAACGTCCATCTCATCCTCGTCCTCGCTCTCGCTATCCGCCAAAAGCTCCGCCGGATCCTTCCTCTCAAGTTGCTACAAATCACCCATCAGCCATTTGCCCCACTTCCATAAACGATATCACTCACAGCGAGAACAAGATCGACCGTGCTCCCCTTAACCGCGCCAGACAATAACGAAAAGCTCTGGTTCCCTACCGCGCGCGTGAACGCCGTAGACTTCTCAAGGAACCCAATGATGATATCCACGAGCACGTCGATCGGCTCGGGCTCGGATTCTTCTTCTACGTCTTCCTGCGCGGCCTTCTTGCTCTTTTTCTTCGAAGTCTTTTTGGGTGGCGCGAAGAGCTTAGATACACCGTCGACACACGCCTGGCATGATGTTAGCATTGAAGAAGGTCTAGATGAAGGCAGGGTATGTACCTCGAGGGTAGACGTTGCGTCGTCGACCGCCATACGCTGCAACAACATTGTAGAACCAAGCAACAGCTCGGCACCTTGCCTCTCCTCCCCATCACCCTTAACGGTGACAAGCACCTCCTCCGCCTTCTGCAACGCAGCCACATCATCTTCGTCGAACTCAACAACAGGTTTGACGTGCTTCGTATCCTGCGCGAGCTGACCGATAGACTGTACGACACGCGAGACCCAGTACCGCCCGTCTGACGCGACGCCGTTGATCTTTTGCGTCTTACCGTCAGCAGACTTGACAAGTGTTGGGTGAAGCGTGAGGTCCGCGAGACAGGCCAGTAGACGATCGCGGCACTGTTTGCGGAGGTCGTCGGCGAAAGCCGGCGAGGGTACCTGGAGCTAAGACGGCGATGGGGTAAGCGAGCGTTCTATCACTAGACGTATGAGCTACATACCGGTATGGCGCCCCTCTCTGACTTCTTCTTGACGATGAAGACACCGTGGACGACGAGCCAATCCAGAACGAGCTGGATCCACGCATCATCCTTGGGGATAGACCCATTCTTAACGAGCGAAGTGAACTGCTCAATGATCCAAGACCTGCGCGAGTTGGTGACCTGAGCGTCCTCGCTATCTCGAACGTCAGCCCCAATCGATGCAAAATGCATCAGGACGCGTACCCGTTAACGGCGTCGACCTGAGAGAGCAAGTGCTTGATGTAGCCCTGAATGCCCTCGACGTCCATTGTCGTCAGAATAGACTCGACCGTCTTAGTCTTGGTGAGCATGTCGAATCGCTGATCGCCGTGCACACCCGTGAGCTGCAGAACGAACGCAAAGCCAATCTTGGGATCCTTCTTGACCACTTCGTGGATGCTAGTCGACTGAAAGCAAGGAGTATCAGATGACTATACGCAATAAGAATCAAGGCATGGACGTACAATTTGCTTCGCGAATTTATGCAGGTAGCGATCGCTCTGCGTGAGATGATTCATCCACGTCCGCATAAAGTTCTTCGTGAAGAGCATGGGTACGTCCGAACCCCGTATACGAGGTAGCGCTTTCTGCACGATCTCAAAGCCCCAGTACTTCCTTCCATTAGAGGAAGAAGCGGCGAATAAAGACTCTGTAGACGCAATGATGAGACGTTATTCAGATACAACGAATATGAAAGCGTACCGTCGACAACTATCCTGAAGAACTCCTGGAACGAACCCTTCGCTGCCTTGCCACTACCCTCAACCGGCAGAAGTTCGTCCAAAAGAACGTCCCAAACGTAGTGCACCTGCGGTTTCCACTGTCTCGCGCTAGCCTTCGCGCCCTCCTCTTCCTCTTCGACCTCAACTTCCTTCAGAACCTTCGCAATAGCAGCCATATTCGCACTATGCAACACATCTCCATGCTTGATACCCGGCGCATACAGCTTCCTCCAGTCCTGTTTCGGCCACAACGCCTGCATCTTAACCGCGAGCGCGATCTTCTCGGGACTCCAAGCTTTATCCTCCTCAAACACCTTCTCAAGCGTGAACTTGACCGCCTCTCCCTTCCAATGCACATCCCCCTTATACAACGCCTCGACGGCTAGAGTCAGCGCCCACCACGCGCTCTCCCTGAACCAAGCCTTCTTCTCGCCCAGCTCGAGAAGTTGCGAGAGTACGTCCTTGTAACCCTGCAGCGAGCTCGCCTCGGGCGCGGCGCTGCCAGATGAGGGTAAAGGCTGCGTGCGCACGAGTAGACCGGAGCGAATGATGGCTGTGATGCCGAATAAACGGGCGAAGAGCATGTCGCGCTCTTCCTGCCCTGAGAGCGAACTTCCGATCTGCGAAGCGTCAAGAACAAAGGCGAGGATCTGGCTGCATGTTACGGTGTTAATGCGGGACAAAAGCTACATTCAAAGTTTAATATCGCAGTATAGGAGAAAAGGTAGAACAAACGAACCTCTGTCAAGGCGACGGAAAACCCAAGCCGACTGCTCTCGCGCGGACTAGCAAGTCCGCGCACAAGTCGACGGATAGAATATGAAACGTCGCCAGCATTTAATTGATTGAGCATCGCCGACTCCTCCTTCAGCCCATTTGCCTCTGCATTATCCATATCCTCTTCATCGTCCTCCTCATCCTCTACCCCCGACTCTTCCTCCGAGTTGCCAGAGCCAGATGAACTCGGCACGTGCGCGGTCTGCAACCGCTCGAGCGCGCTGATGAGTTTGACGGACGCGTTCAAACGCTCCTTTTTGTCCCCCGAAGATAGGTTCCAGAAGAGGGGGAGTGTAGTCGACATGGCTGTACGCCTCAGACAATGCGCGAAAGCGAGAAGTGGACTCGAAAAATCTTGACGCGCTTGAAACGCGGTCACATGCGTTTTCGTGCGCGCGTCGGACAAATCGGCCGTTACGGCAAGTCGCTGCACGCTCATCACTCTCTGGCCTGTACATTTCGAAGGCAATACGGGAAGCAAATGTATTTTGGGGCTGATCGGTTGGTGCTGGTTGCAAGAGTTAATGTCATTGTGTCGGGAACTATGAGATCAGACCAATCTGCTAGTGGACTACAACATACATGAGCTCATATCGAGCGATCCTTTGTAAACTAACGTATCCAAAGTATCGGAGGCGTATTACATTTGTAATACAGCTTCCTGCACGCCCTTCACCGTCGCCCTATCGAACCAAACATCCGCAATCTCCTGAACACTGCCCCCCTTCTTCTCCAGATTCGTCCTCTCCCCAACCAGACCAAACAGCCCGAACCCAATAACGTCTCCATCGTCTCCCACGACAAAGTCTGCATAAGCCGACCCACTCGGTTGTTCGAAAGGCGTCGAGTTCTTCCCGAAGCCTTCGACGAACAACTGCGTCGCCTGCATGACAAAGCGCATGTCGCCTGTATATACCATGCGCAGATGCGATGTCCACAGCCGAGGCCACGCAGCGTATAGCTCTCCATCTTGACGCTTCGACGGCCCGTCGACTGCATCAAAGTCATCAAGAACACTGGTGCAGTGCGCAGACGTGCTCTTCGAATCGCAGAGCAGGAAGGCGCCATAGCCCTCGTTAACGTAGAGTCCACTGAAGTCGTAAGATGGAAGCTCTTCGAGCGCGTTTCCACTTAGATGCTCTGGGTTGGCCTGCTTTCCGTCCATGCGCGTATCCACGAACAGAGTCGGTAAGGCCGAATCTTGCTGCACTCCCCAGACTTTATGCAAGAGTAGAGCCGCCGCTTCGTTCAGCGCCGGATGTGTTGCATCCCCGTTCGAGAGCGCTACTATACCAACACCTTGATGGGGCGACAAAACAACCAAGGTAGCGATACCAGGCAAACCGCCGTTGTGCTGTATCAGCTAAAACAAAGCTGTCAGGGCTCGATGCTCTTGCCAGCAGATTCAACATCAACGAACCTCATGTCCGCGATACGATCCGCGCGACCATCCCATCCCGTACGCCTGGATCGACGTATCGCTGGTTCCTGTGCCCACCATGACGGTCCGGCCTAAGGTTACAGCTTCGATGATGGCCGATGACAGGATCCGCTTATTAGTTGCAGGATCCACCCCGCCATTAAGTAGCATTTGCACCCAGTGCGTCTGACGAGCAAGCGTCAGCGACGGTCGTACTTTCAAAGGATACATATATCTGAACACATACCATGTCCTGCGCAGAGGATATGATCCCGCCAGCTCCCGCGATCAACTCTGTAGTATTATCCTGGAACCACCAAGGAATGAGACGCCCATTGTTTCCCCAGTGCTGCGTCCCCTTGCCACTGTCTATAGCTTCGGAGGGAGAGTAGGTCGTGGAAGTCATGTTAAGCGGCAAAAATATGCGGTCGCGGACGAAGTCCGTGAACGACCCCGTGTACGTTGTCAAAATGTGCTGGGTTGTCATGTACATCTTGAGGGCCATATTGTTATCGACAGGGTCATAGTAGAACGATCACGACGTACGATATTGTTGTAATGATAACGCTCCCTGATCTCAAAGGCAGGACGCAAATATTTGAGCCTGGCTGCCATATCCGTCGCGCTATCATCCCTCGAATACGACAAGTCGTGCCTGCTCGAGCATTAAGACTGATATCAACCAAAACAAGAGCAGTCCTCGAACCTGGGTACGCCTGTCTGATGCGACAGAATGTCCTTGACAGAGGCCATCTCGCTTGCCGAACCGTCCATGAGCTCCCAGAATCCAGGTAGAATATCTTTCAGCTTCGTGTCCCAGTCCAAGCGAACAAGTCCATCGGGGAGAGGCGTCACGTTCCTTCCAGCTGCGTAGTCCTCGATGAGAAGGCCCATAGCAGCAGCGGTAAAGGCTTTAGAGCAGGAGGCCATTGTGAAAAGAGTCTGTCGATGACGGTTTCAGTATTAACCACGACCAAGGAGAACAGATACTAGCACATACATCGCTAGTGACCGCATCGCCAGCTTCACTCCGTATACCCCAGTTCCCGTATTCAACTACGTCTCCGGAGCGTACGAAGGCCAGGGAAAGGCCCGGGACTTTATGCGCGTTAACTATCGACTGAATGCGATCCACGATGTCGGGGGACAAGACTGGGCCAATGTCGCTACTAGTAGGACCCTCCGAAGACAGCACATGTTGAAGACCAGCGAGAACAACGGCCCCATAGCAGAGGGCAGTGAACACCGGCAGCAGCGCCGCGCGCATGAACATGGTGGGCCTTGGTGACGACTCGGACTATGAGGTCCGGGGGAGTTTGACTCCTGCATCGTTGAGTGTGGAGTACTTATAGCCCTGGGCCTGTTCTGATGTATGGCGCTCTCGACGCTCAACACTACCTCATGGGCGTCTGCGCTTGTCTGCGCCTGTCTGCAGTTGTCTGCGCACGACGGGAACCCTTCCCCGCGCAGTGGCATGTCGCGGTCACGTGCGTTTCTATACATGCTTGATGTTCGCGGGGGTGCAAAGGATGAATGTGGCAAAGCCTGCGGTTGTACGAATGCGAATATATAGTGGTACAGAAAACCAAGAGGATGTCGAAGAGCTAGATGCGCGGATTATACGAGCGACTAGATAGCTATAGGAGAGAGCAGGACGAGGGCGTGGGTAGGAGCTAGAGTGTCAAAGGATAGACAGGCTAGGAACGGGTATCATGTGCGACTGCACTGCAAGTAGATGCATTTTGTATACATAGAGCTCAATCATCGCCTGGGAGGAGCTTGCCATCTGGGCGCCGGAACCCGTGTGATATATCTGTACACCGTGTCAGCTCTCACTTGCAAGCTGAACATCGTTAAACTCAACGACGTACCCGACAGTCTCGCCATGTCCCTTGACCTTCTCCACCCGTAGATCAAAGACGAGGTCTCCTGACGTATGGTCAAGGAATATAGCACACCAGTTGCGCCTGCCGATGATGTAGGGCGACTTCTGTTTCGAGCCGTCCGTATCGGTCTGGAAGATGGGTATCATTGTTTCGTCCGTACCGACGCTATGCATAGTCGCATGCGTCTTGCTGGATAGACTATTGACGAGTGAAAGCACAGCGGCCGGCGGTCTAGATCAAATCAAACACTCAGATTACTGCGCGCCATACACTGCATACGAGTCTCAACGCACGGTGTATTCACGATGGCGGACGTGACGATGTTGACCATATACCGATGGTCGATGGCCGGGTTGATATCGGGTTGCTTTTTGTTCTTGACAAGCGTCTTGAACATCCCAACAGCACCACAATGCACGTCGCCCGAGACGAACGAGATACGTAAGCGCCGATGTAACGCCACAGCCTGTAACTGCTCGATGAACCAGTTCCGCTCCGACTTGTGGTGCTTTGATGTCCAATGGTCGTTCTGCATACGCATCCGTCAGACTCATGATAGCGTTTATCCCGAGGTCAAGACCTACCAGATCATCCAACAGCTCAGCGTCCGCGTTAAACTTATTAACCATGCCCTTAAGCATCGAGCCGCTCCGTCCCAGACTAACCAGTGGATTGAACTTATTACTCAAGAAGTTCTCCAAGAACACCATCCTCGGGTACGCGATCGGTATGCCCAACTGTAACACCAGATGCTCCACTCCCGGCTGCATCTGATTCACCCGACCAAAAACCTTCTCGTACTGATGCGCGCTGCAAACTTGATCGAGCTTGCGTTCCGCGCGGCAGTCGAGCATGAGAAGTTGCGTTGTTGGGCCGAGGTAAGACAGGAAAGAATGCGAGGGGAAGGGAATGTAGACACCGGGACCACCAATTATTAGGGAGCGCATCCAGTGCGTTTGGGGCCCACTATCGTCGTAGCCGTCGATATCCGCTGTGCAATGAATGTCAGCTTAATTCGCCGATCAGGAGCAAGACAACGTACGGCTAATGAAGCACTGGAATAGTAAAAAGTAGAAGTACCCTCTTGCGCCGATGCTGTACGGGATGAGTTCCAGTCATGCTTGAACGAAGAAAGGACGTACTAGCTGAACACCGGTGATCGCATGAGGTCGTCGGGATCTGTGTTCAGTCAATACGGCTGCATATATGCGTCCACGTGAGCATTGAACATACAGCTTCCAAAGCCATCAATCTGACGCAAACTTCAGTCATAGAAAACCAGCAGTGACCTTAGCAGCAGCGTACCAAGTCTGAACATCCACACGGTCGAAGTCAGTTTAACTCGGTTTGAAGGCAACGAGTTAAAATGCGCACCGTGGTCGTCGGCCATGTTCGCCATTGGTCTGTGAAGCTCATGAGCCTCTAGGACAAGTGTACAGTGGAAATTCCCGTACATTGAGCAGTTTGCCCTTGCAAAGGCGCCGCTCCGGAACACATTGCAGTAGTGATTGAAGTAGAACCGATCAATGGCAACCCTCATATCGTCCGTCAGCTGCATCCGCTTTTTCTCCTCTACATCAGGATGAGTAACCCAATCCTGCATTTCGGGCTCGCGAGTCAATCTATCGCGTTTAAGCGACTTACAACAGGTATATAAACTACCGTCACGTACCCGTCACAGTAGAGCTGGTCTCCGCCACCCATGAGAAGATGGAATGGCTTCTCCTCGTGTTTCATGAGTAGGTCGACCCATACGGGATCGTAGCCACTCGCGAAGCCAGGTCCGCGAAAATCATCTGGGTTCACACCAGCACTGAAGCCATTGCACTATTCTCGAAGGTCAAATCGCGCATATACGCAGGTGAGTTCCGACATACAGAGTAGGCTGCTTGACGCATGGTATCGTACCGACCAGGAACGTGGAACGTGATATCCTGCCCGTTGTTGACGTTGTAACGTACTTGCACCTCGCTCTCGGACAGAGGAATTTCAATGATGAAGCGCCAGAATGTAGACGTTCTACAGCACCATGAGCGTATTGGTCAATGATTTGCCAGTATGCACGCACCCGCCATTACCCTCGTATACCCAAATCTCCTGACCGACAGCTTGTCGCGCCTGAGATCGGGGCCCGTCCATGCTTGATGATTCCGACAAAGGCGGTGCATAGGACATAGCCGACGGGTCAGCAGGATGCGGTCCAAGGTCAAAAGACCTTCCATTGCGATGGCTGATAGATGTGGCCCTTTGCGCTTTCTTTGGTACTCTACCCTCGTCGGGATCCCAAGTATAAGTGAGTGTCGGTGCGGGCTCATACACCGAGCCGACATCAGCCGCTACATCACAAAGTCAGTATACACGTGTGCCCAGAACAGTTCGAGACCGACGCACTGACGATGAGCGCTGCCCCGCGCCATACGCCGTCCTCCGTCACAGTATCATATCGCAATAGCGGCCCACACATCATCTGCAGATGCGGCTGCATCCTAGCCATCCTCAACTGATTCGAGCGTTCGACAGCTGACAGATGCCGGCTACTGTCCATCGTGCTCCTCGACCCATTGCGCGAATGGTGGTTCATCGGCTCGGTCGCGCTCGGCATACGCAGCTTGAAGTCGCCCCCGCCGGGTTGAGGTAGGCCGGGCGTAGGTGGACCGTTCGTGTTGTGACTGTACGGGTTGAAGCCGCCAACGAAGCCGTCCTGCATAGGGAATACCTGCTCAACGGGCGTGAAGCGTCCATCTGGACCACGGTAACGGTGACTGTCCTATAGTACGTGCTGGTCAACCTCAGAAAACTCAGCAATGTACATCACGCGATCCACGCACCCTCTGCTCCTGCGCGGCGCGACGCGAAGCATGCCAGCCTGGATTATCCATGGATGCGACGGATAGTTAGGAGATGACGGTAAGAGGCAGACGTCAGTTGGACCTCTTGGCCGCCGGCGGCAAGGATGACACTCGGAGCGGAAAGCACTTGGCGCGATCATTTCTCGGTCAACCTTCTTGCCTCCGTCCCCGATCTCCGCCTCGGTCACATCACAAGCACCCTTGATGTTTTCCCAAAACACTTACACCTCTTGCAAGACGTACAGGTCGCGCCAAAACCTGAGCAGTTATCCTGACGACCATCTACGGGGTGCTCGCTTCTTCGGAAATGCGGGAGTCGAAGCCGCTGATCATACGGACCCTTACATCTCAGAGCATACACGCGTCTGGCATGTTGTCTGATCTCTCTCATGATCAACCTCCCCGACCCTGTAGCGTCGCTATTCGTGTGCCTCACAAAACACCGCTGAACACGAAGATAATCAAACTCAACGCGTATAAGACACAGCCTGACACAGCCGCGCGTGATTGTGGTCTTTGTAGGGCAGGAGTTGTGAGGAGTTGTGGCCCTCCGGCGTAATCATAGCCTATTCGACGGCAGCAATATAGCTCAGACTGAGACCAGCTGAAAGCTAGGCGAATACTCCTGCTCAGAAGTCATGTAGTATCACACACTGTATGCATCGTATCCTTTACAGCGCGTCGCTGTCGTACAGTAGTTTGACATGAGCGTCAAGTACGTATTGACAAGTTCAAACTGTTGCATAGGGTATAAAGTGGCAGGTATAACGTGAGAGAACTCAAAGACGCCAGCGTCCTTAAGATTCTATGTAAGGGTATCATGCGAAGTACATGTACAGTCCCGCGACGTCAAAACGGGAGCTTCGCAGGCAAACGGTGAGCGCTATTCAGCGGGCCAGGCGTAACAGTCGGACCGAACGAAAGCGTACCCTCGACGGGATGTTGGTTTGGAGGAGCGCAGTATTCCCGTCTTGCGTGTATACATACGCCGATAGCCATCCATAGGCAGACGAGTAAGGGGATTTTGTCGCAAGCGATTGTGTTAACATGGCTGGACGGGCTGGACAGCATGTTTCCCACTGGGAACTCGAGGTCCACTATAAAAGTAGAAGCCGTTATGAGCACTCGCAAGAGTGGCCCTCTGCTATTCTCGATTCCTACGAAAGTAGTAGTAGTAGTAGTAGCCACCAAAGAGGCAGGTGATGGTCAAAGTCCAACAGCTGGACGGGGATGCGCGTCAAACTCGGACCCTTCGGTCCGCCACGAGCGCGCGTTGTGGCAACTCAATCCGAAGAGTGAAGAGAACTAGTACCTACCGTACTCTTTGAAGTAGGGCAGTCCACTCGTTGGAGTCGCATGTCACAGCCAATACACGCTCACGCACAGAGATTGAAAGAGTCGACTACATTGGATTAATGAGAAATACACTACGGGTAACAGGAGCAGTCGAAACTCCAGAACACATCGTACAAGCTACTATACAGTTGGATTCAGCATTAAGCAGAACGTATCCGCGATGAAGAGTCAGTCATAGTCTGTAAAAAACCATCTAGACAATGGTGAACGCATCCGAATGCCAGCCCTGGCCCTGCTTCGCCGCGTCGGCGCGCTCCTGCGCCTTGATCGAGTAACCCGCGTCGTGGCCGGCGTCGACAATAGCATCTCCGCGCTGAGCAGAGACCTTGAACTGAGCGTTGCGCTGAGAAGCCGTGCTCTGCGCCTCGGCCTTCTTCTGCTCCGCCTCTGCCTTGTTGCGCTGGAAGACAGACTTGAGCGCGTCGGCGCGGCTCGCCTCGTCCGACTTCTTCGCCTCGGTGTAGCGGTCGCGAACGGTGACGAGCTGTCCGTCGACATACTCGAACCCGGTACGGATCGCGTCCTCCGCCGCCTTCTGGATCTGCTTCTTGACGAGGCCAGATGCGAGGGGCTTGAGCGTCTTGTAGAGAATGTCGTGCTTGGAGTCGCGAATCGAGAACTTGAGCGAGTCGATCTTGACGTGGACGTCCTTGACCTTGAAGACCGAGGACTTGTCCTTGCTCGACGAGGCGACATGAACGGTTGCCTATGAGAATGTAAGCCAACGCTCGGATGTATACCGGTAGAAAGTGCACGTACAGTGAGACCCTCGCCGCCGAGAACAACGTCCGCGAGGCCCTGGTCGGTGAGCTTGGGGAAGCCGGTCTTCTTGCTGAAGTAGAACGCAACGTCGCGCATGTCCGCCTGGACCTGACCGAACGTAAAGGTGAACTCGTTGTGAGACTCGTCTTTGATGGTGTTGTACGGCGAGAACTTGACGAAGTTGTTCGCGTTCATCGAGACGACGTTCGGGAAGATGTTGCGGCCCTGGAACGTGAGGTTCTCGATGACGAGGTCGAGCTGGTCGTCCGTGTACTCGATGCGCGGGATGGGAACATAGCCAACCTATGAGAAATATATGAGAGACGCTCAAAGACAATGACAATGGCACGAACCTGCTCCACGAGCGTCGGGAGGATGTGCTTGCGTATATCCGTCCAGAGCTCGGGCTTGAACTTGAGCCCGCCCTCGTTGTCGAAGAGCAAGTCACGCGTGAGACGACCAAGATCATCACCGAAGCGCTTGTTGAGAGGGTCGTCGGCCATAGCCTTGAACCAATCGCCGATGGTGCTGAAGAGACGGTCGAAGTGTGCCTGATACTTGTCGTCGTAGAAGCGGCGGCCGGACTCGCGGATCTGGTTACCCTCGCTATTACACTTGGGCTCGAGGACAAAGCCGGGCTCGAGAAGCACGTCGCGAGTGTACGAGTCGACGCGGCCCCACCAATCACGGAACTCCTGGTCGTTACGGGCATCGTCGATGAGGTTGTTGACAGCGTCGAAGATCGGGTCCATGCTCTGGTTGTTGGCGAACCGCTCGAGAAGCGTGCGGAGCTGCTCCCACGAAGTCTGAACGGCGTTGTCCTGGTGTCGACGTCAGGACGTGATAACACAAACGAAAAGAGACGAACATACACTAGTGACCTGGCCGTGGGCGTCCTTGCCGTGGCTAGCAATGTGCTTGCCGTGGCCGGCGTACTCCTCGATGAGGCTCAGGAGCCACTTGATGCTCTCCTGGTAATCATCGTGGCGCTGGCACTCGACAATCACCTTCTTGCCACGGTAGATGAACTGGTCACGGCGCTCCTCGGGGAAGTACTCCTCGGAAAGAACGCGCTTGCCGTCCTCGAACTTGCCCTTGGTCCTGTCCTTATGCTCGTCCGGAACACGGTCAAGCATACCATCCTACACTCATGTAAGCCAAGGCGGAAAAAGCAGACAGACTCGGGGAACATACGCGGAAGCCAGTGAGCCGGTCCTTCAGGCCGCGCTTCTTTTGTTCGGGGTCAAGCTCGTCCTGGTCGGCCTCTCTATTCGGGGGCGTTAGAACGGCGCTCTCACACAATTAATAAGTGATCAACGTACGCTTTGGTCTGTTGGGCCTCAAGAGTGGCCTGCTCGCGTGTACGGTCGGCGTGTTCGCGGGCGCGCTGAGCAGTGAGCTCCTTCGCCTCATCGACGGAGTACCGCTCGCCGTCCTTCTCGACGTGTACGCCGCCATCAGGGTGGTGACGAACGGCACCATCAACGCCGGGAATGGAGGCCTCGGCCACGGGCGTCTCGTCAGGGCCGGTGCGCTTGCCACCAGCTGAGACGAACTGGTTCTCGGGCGCAGCGTGGTCGACCTTTTGCAGGCGCTCCTGGTCGGGACGAATACCATCCGCGGCATGGGTGGCGCCACGGGCGAGAATGTCGCGGCCGAGAACGGAGAAGTCGGAGAGCAGCTTACGCGCCTCCTCGTTGGTGGCCAGAAGGTTAAGTAAAGTGCGGAGGTGCTTGGACGCTGAGAATAAGGTAAGTTCAACATAACGCTAAAGAAAGAATAAAAGGTCTTACCCTGGTCACGGTCCTGCTGGACCTTGCTGCCGTCGACGGGGAGAACCTCGTTCGGGTCCTTCTTGACGGTGGAAGTGTCGACATGACGAGTGGTCCACATGAAGTTTTGGAAGAGCTCGTCCGCGTTCTTACGCTCGACGATCAGGCGCGCGGTCTCGATAACGTCGCGCACGTCCTGAGTGAGCTCCTTGCCCTCGGCCGAGAGCTTCGACTCGTCGATGGGCGAGTTGTTGATGACATACTTGAGGGTAGAGTCGATCTGCTGGTTGTTGGGCATGCGGCCGAGGCGGAAGGCCTGGATGACGCCGTAGAGACGCATCTACACGAGACGCGTTAGAATGAGCGCCTAGATAATCAAAGGGGAAATCAGGCCTACCTTGCGGTCAATGTCCGCCTCCTTGGCCTCCTTGTTCACTGGCGCCGCCACGGCCGTCTTGGCCGGGTGCTCAGAGGTATCCTTGGTTGCTACTGGGAGAGACATGTCGTTGATTCGTGAAAGTGGGTCGTGACAGTAAGAGCAGAGAGAAAGAGCAGGCAATTCGTGTTTTGGTGGAGAGCGTGAATGGGTGTGAAGGACGGATATATCCCAACGAGAGCCTATGACGTCGCGCTATGACCGCCGGTAGCGTCATACCTGACCAGTATATTCTCGCGTCTACGAGTCCATAGGGGGTAATTGTGCCACTTCTGTGGCGCTCTTCTCGATAATGGGGGAGAGCAGTCACTTTAGCGTAGCGTAGGCCGCGGCAGCTCCTGATCGCAGCAAGTCTTTCAAGCCGTACCGCCGGCTTCTCTCTCGTTGAACCTGGAACCTTTTCCTTTGAGCGCGATCTCGTAACACTGTATCTTGTAGCGATGCAGGGTCATCTTGCATTAAAGACTAGACGGGCGGAGATCCAAGTAGATGAAAGGTAATGGAGCTCCAACGTACCCCGACACTAAGCCAATCAGTCGAAGAATTGGAGAGTTATGAATTCATATGTCGAAGAGACTCGAGGTGCCACTCAACAGGCACGTACTGCTCAACCTCTGACGACGTTCGCCCTGGACGAGCACGGAACCAAATCGTCGTCGTCGCAAGTCGTGCGCACGCTGAAAGCTCTATGGGTTGGCAGACGTGTGACGACGCAAAGAAGGCAGGGAAGACGCGCGTCATAACTGAGATCCTTACGATAAAGCCTCAGATAGACCATCACTTGTGGCGTATTGGAGATGAGAGGGAGCGTGAACTTGGATCGGTCGCGGGCAGAACGAAGACGCGGACAGCGGGAGCTTGTTCATGTGCTGGAAAGTTCCGATCACGGGCTTTGCCGGCTCATGACATGTTCCATCAGTACTTATTGTTGCCAGCAGCTACAGATCGCGTAACTGTTCGAGAGGGCCAAAGCCGGTAAATGTGGATCTCCCTTCGTCAAACTCAGTAACAATCGCAAAAGTAGTCTATCCAAGATGGAATACACAAAAGGAGGGTATAGTATTTAAAGAGCGATAAACGTTGGATAAACGACAGTACGACTCAACAAAGCCACTGAAGCACAGAGTTCACAAATCTCCCACAAGTTAGAGGTATCAAGCATTGGCATAAGAGTGAGCGCAGAGCACTGAGCACTGTCAATGCCCGATCTCGCCACTGGCCAAGTAAGTATTACAAACTGACTCAGGCAGCGGTGACGGTGGCGGCAGGAGTAACGACAACAGTAGAAGTGGTGAGAGGAACGGTGGCAGAGTCAACCGCAGACGAAAAGGGCACGGTCGTCGGCCTAAAAGTGTTCAGTGGGGTGCTAGTGGTGAATACCGTGCCGGTCGGAAAAGGGGATGTATCGATGGGAATGACAGTAGAAGTCACGCCGCAGTTTGAGCTGCTAATGCTTGAGGAGTATTGGAACTGCATGGCACGTGAGTGGGTGACCGGATTATTTGGAGCACTATCGACGTACGAAGTCGGCGAAGTTTTGGAAGGGAATCGCCGCGCCGCAGAACGCCGTCCAGGCTTGCAGCCTCGCAAACAGTTCGATGACATATTGAGCGTCGGTTGGGTACGGGCCACTGGTCGCATCGAGGGACCTATTGCAAAACGATACCGCGTCAACGGCGCTATCGCACGAGCGAGACGACAGGTATTCTTACGAGTAGTAGCCATCGATGAAGTTCTGCTGGGTCACAGTCTTGCCGTCGGTCGAGATGGAGTTGAAGAGCTACGAAGGCGATTCAGTACTTCCTATACAGAGGCGGTACAGTAGGTGATACACTACTCACGGACGTCGTCACCCGCGGTAAGTTGACACTCTGCGGGGCTGGCCCACTCAAGCCTCGGTCATTGTGGACGGCAGCGAGGAAACCGTCCACGGGAGTTAAGCACGTCGCACCAAAGATGCACGCCTTGTGGTTGAATACGTCGCTGAAATCAGCCTTGATCGACGCGGCGCAGGTCGTCTGAAGGGCACGGCAGGAGCCGTTGTCCGCAGACTGACGCTTGGAGGGCGCAGCGAAGACCGAGAGACCGAGAGAGAGGACGAGAATGGGAGCAGAGAACATGGAATGAGAGGGAGAGGGAGAACTTGGGAAGGCGAGTGAACTCGGCTGAGGATCCACGACCCAGCAAGCTAGTTTTTATAGAACACGGGACGTCTGTCCGATGAACTTTCAGCGTGGCCAGCAGTGAGCCTTTTACTATGTTTGGTTACCGGAGTATGCAAACAGCACGTACCTTGGAATGCAATGGCCATGCGAGGCCGTCGTCTATACCAGTCAGGTTCAATCTTAAAACGGCGTATTGTTCTTGGCACTGACGGTTGCTCTGTAGACCAGCGTCAAACGTTCACGAGAGCGATGGATGCAAGTTTATCCCGGTTCTGCAATAGAGAGCCTTAGGAACCAACACTGCACGCCGTGGGTAAGGAGGACATATGCACAGCATACATGATGCTGTAACTGAGCAACAAGCAGAACCAACTCACGCCATTCAGAGTGGCAGATATTCAAGTAGAGAGAGATAGAAAACCTGTAGTAGAACCGAATGACCATATGCAACGTGCGCTGCCTGCCTGACAGATGCGACCTGCTTCTCTATGAGATGGGCGCATGGGCTCATGGCCTCGTGCCACGGTGGCAGAGGGCGATACCCAAAACGTTTGAGTTGCGCGAATCTGATTGAGTGAGATAAGAATTCAAGCATATCGATGGATGAGAAGCAAGGCGTATGGAATCGGACAAGTAGACACTAAAGGGCATGGTGAGCGTTTCGGAAGAAGACGAAGTCAGGGATTTAGGCTGATCCGGCATTTGCCGCCCTGTTTTCCACGCCGCTTCTGCCGCTATCGTCCGACAAGTGTCCATAAACAGTAGATCGGTGGGCAATCGGTGGGGACACTCGACCATTGGCATTATACCATGTACTACGCCTCATCATTCAACCACTTCTCGCTCTCATCGGCTCTATCTCGCGACTCTACCTCCTCCCAGATCACCGTCTCCACATGTGTCCGTAAGTGTCCAACTACATCTGCGACATTCCGACAGCGTTGCAAACGAAGTACATGCAGATGTCGGCGCCAGCGCAAGGCAACGGCCTTCAAGTCTGTGCGTACGAGTGATAGATGAGTGAGCTCCGGAAAGAACGTCTCCTGGTCGCTCTCCTCCTCTTCGTCTTGTCCCACAATATTGCGCGTCTCGGGCTCAACGAACCCCAGTAACTCTGCTGCTTCTCCGCTCAGCGCATCGATGACAAGCCGTTTCACGGAGCGCGCACGCGTAGCGACGTCGCACCATGCCTCGGCATGCAGCTGCGCATGAGGAGTAAGCAGCAATGTCTCGATGGCGCCCAGTGCGAGCGGGTATGCGCGTAAGAGTGGCTCGCATGCCATTAGCAGCGGCGGGAGCTCTGGCTCGGCGTGTGCTGGCGCGAGCAGTGCCATCGTGAACGTGAAGCCCTCTGGTGGTGTGGGTTCCGGGAATATGAGCGCCTCGTACGGGTTTGAGTTGGTTATGCCGAAAACGCTTTCCGGTGCGGGCGCGGATGTTGCTCGCAGCGCATACGTGTGTGGCCATTTCCCGTGTAGTTCCAACAGGCCAGGCTGGGGTTGCGAGGTCGCGCGGTCGGGTTCAGGCGAAGGAATGCGCGCGGTGAAGTGCTGAGTGAGATTCGCATGAAGGCGGTCAAAGACGGCAAGCCCGCCATGCGTGGGTGGTGGCGTAAGAAGTTCGATTATGGCCTCGTTCGAGAATATGAGTGAAAGGTGGGTCGATGTGTCGTACGGAAGCGCGAGGAGCGGTAAAAGACCGCCGATATCGGCCGGTGTCCCAGTCAGATGCAGCGTGGCCAGATGCGGGAGGTGTACGCTACGCCCGTGCGCGGATTCGACGTCCTCGATGAAGCCGCGCCAGTATGGAGAAGCGGGGCTGAGACGCAAGTCGCGAAGATGAGGCATGCGCGCGAGCGCATCCAGCATGGCATTGATTCCACATTCGCGCGTCGTCTGCAGGCTTTGAAGATTGAGCGTAATGATCCTAGCGTGTAGTAACGGGCTGGTCCACGCCAAGCAGCAGCCGCGAAGAATGAGCGTCTCAAGTTGCGGCGCATATCCGCCCAGAAACTCGGGCGGTAGGTTGGTGCCCGCTGCAGCAGGCATACGCACGCGACGGAGTATACATGTGCGTAAAAGGGGTGCAGGGCGGCAAGCGGCCTGGGTGAACGTGTGCAGAGTGTCGACGAAAGACGAGAGGCTGATGAATGCAACGCGATTCAAGTGCTCAATCACAGGTAGTACCTGCGACCCATCGCTATACCAGCTCTCTGGTCCTGGAAAGACGACGTGAAGTGGTACTTGTTTCGATCTCTCCAGCATGGCGTGCGTCAGCTCCGGGTTCGTGAACAGAAGTGAAGACCAGAATTGGGGGAGGGAGAGAGCAAGTCTCCGCCAGCGTGCACAGACAGCTGGCACAGAGTGCCATCCTTGGCGCATGTCTTTATGCTCTTCTTTACTGCATGGGTCCAGATATAGGAATATATCCGTGAGATTATCGTCGAACAGTTTATCAATCGCACAGGACTCGGACAGCCTGAGCGTAGATGTGAAACGCTGATTAATGGGGTTCAAGTCGTCCGGGTCATGGTCGTGAATGTCCATGAGCACTAGTATATCGATGCCAGTTCATGTGACGGAATGATTGTTAGCCAGTGCCAGCGTACGCAGAGACTTGCATAAGTCCGCGGAGAAACAGATCGAGATGATGATGGTTGCGGAACAAGGTACGGAGATGGCCGAAGTCGGTTGTCGCGCGCCGCGGCAGCCCTTGAGCAGAGCGCCCTTGACCGCAAGCAACGACATCGAGCGCGAGTATTCAGGATGGCGGCTCAGAATGTGAACATGGCGACGGTGCTCAAAAGGTGTGCTGCTTACGTTTGACATGATTATGCTCGTGATATGAACGACCTTTACCGTAGACTTGAGGCCGTTACTTCACGACTGGAGGACATATACGAATCTGCACGGACTGGCGCACCGCCATCCGGACCTGCGCTCACTGCTGCTCCCGATGCTGCTGGTCATGCCGCATTACCCCCGCCTCCTCCACCTGCGCCTCCTGCTATAGCAGTTGCAGATATTGAGGATCCGCCGGCTGTCAAGGCCTTCTTCGAAGAGATCGTGGATACTAAGGTCAAGCAGTTCACGAAGCTTACCGAATCCTTTGCGGCGCCTTCCGTTGTTGAACAGGTATTTGACTCAATTACACTCATGATACATCATGCTGATCTCTATCTGTGACATAGGCGAAGGTCGTAGAGAAGCTATACACTGGTCTTGGAGGGCTGATCCGCACTGCTGCCCTCTGCAAGAAGCCGACGGAGCAGAACGCGTTTGCCGGCCTCCTTCAGGCTCTCCAGGATGACATCAACGCCATCTCTGCGATTAAGGACAAGAACTTCAAGGAGCGAGTGTTCGCGAACCATCTCATTTTCGTTGCTGAGGGAGCCAGCGCTGTGGGCTGGGTAGCCATTGTGCGTGGTAGAATGTGTATCATGCGCGATGAGATACTGATCAGATATGCTATACAGGAGGGCAAGCCCGGTCCATATGTTGGTGAGGTGCGCGATGCGAGCCAGTTCTACGGCAACAGGGTTATCAAGGACTTTAAGGAGAAGTAATGCCCGCATATCCTATGTGTCTACCCACCCGCTGACGAACTATCTCAGGGAGCCCAAACATGTCGAATGGGTACGCCTATATCTCGACATCCTCGAGTCCATGCGCAAGTACATTATGGCGCACCATACCACTGGCTTGGTCTGGAATCCCAAGGGCATGTCCGTCTCCGACTACAAGGCATCTGCCGCTCAACCCGCTGCATCCGCCGGTGGTGCACCGCCTCCGCCTCCACCGCCTCCTCCACCTGCACCCGCCGCACCTCCTCCGCCTCCCGCGTCTGCTGCAGTGCCTGCAGGCGGCATCGGTGCCGTCTTCGCGGACTTGAACAAAGGCGAGAATGTTACCAAGGGCTTGCGCAAAGTCGACAAGAGCGAGATGACGCACAAGAACCCCACATTGCGTGCTGGCAGCACCGTCCCAGCTGCATCGCCCTCTGCTGCGTCTCCTGCGGCCAAGCCGAAGAAGCCGGTCAAGCCGAGCGCCCTACATGCGAAGAAGCCTCCCAAATTTGCTCTGGAGGGCAACAAGTGGCTTGTGGTACGTACCTGATATTTGGGATGAAACCGTTGGCATCTGCTGATATGCCATGCAGGAGAACCAAGAGGGTGAAACGCTTACGATCGAGGAGACCGAGCGTTCGCAAGTCGTTAACCTCTACGCGTGCACCAAGACGACGGTTATAGTCAAGGGCAAGATCAATGCCATCACGCTCTTCTCGTGCAAATCCTGCTCGCTCCTCGTCGACTCTGTTGTCTCCTCCATATCTGTCACCAGCTCTCCAGGCTTTGCGGTACAGGTCACCGGTAGCGCGCCGACTTTCCAGCTCGACAGCACCGATGGCGGCACGATCTTCCTCAGCAAGGACAGTCTCGCTACCGAGATTACCACGGCAAAGTGCAGCAACATCAACGTGAACTTGCCTGTTGAAGGAGAGGAGGAGGGCGTGTTCGAGGAGGCGCCGATGCCGGAGATGATGCTCACGAAGATCGTGAATGGGAAGCTTGTCACGAGCATTGTAGAGCACGCTGGCTAGATTTAGTGAGGATATATATTGTAGGATGGCTGAAAGGCCAAAGTGTCGTACTTTTCATGTGGAATATGGATGATAGGGATACGATCTATTATGCGGATGTCGATTTAGTGCTTGGGTTTTTGGACATCGCCTGCTCGTCAGGATTCTGCCGTACAGTGATGCTCGGCCCTCCGATTTGGTTTCTGAGCCTGCGAGTATACGGGCACTAAGGATAAGCACCCTTACTCAGGATGAGGCCAATGCGTAGTTCATCGTTGTCTACCTCTTGCGACAAGTCACAAGATCGCGTAGTATACTTTCACACGTTGCCCGCGCCGAAGTTCTTCGAGCTCTCCTGCAGCATGTCGCACGACAACGACGACGATATCTCGAGTCCTACTTCTTGGAAGGAGGACATCCGCCGCGAAGGATATGATGCCCGGCGATGCCCTTTCATTCAGACTTTGAGCCAAGGACCCCATTTCCCACCGCACTGGATGTCTGCAAACCTCCACATTACCAGAGCACGAGCACCGCAAGGTCCTCAATGCGCCTGTGTCCCTTTTTTCGAATGTAGCGGTAATGGCTGCTGTCAATACCGCTATGGACGTTTTGCTCGCAGACTAGGATCCAAACACCCCAAATTTCTGCCATCACCACTTCATCATGCGCGCCCGCAGACATGAACTTCCTCGGGGCTCGCTCCTGCCGAGGCCATTCGTAGACGTGCACGGAGATGTACCAAACCCTTGAGATGGCATGATATGCGTATACGGCCTCGGGCAGCCTCGGAGTCGCGTCCGGTCTCGCCGTCTCTTCTGCCGCGTCCAGTCTTCAATAAATGAGCGCCTACACGTGTGTTTGCCGACGCTAAATTGCAACGCTAGCATCTTCTGAGGTTTTAAATGGCTCAAGCTAAGATTCTGCTCGGGCAGGCCTCCTCTCGTCTTCATCCCAACCATCATCACAACGATGGTACTCCACGCTCTTTCCTTTGGCCTTGTCTCCGCTTTGAGTTCCTCGGCGCTCGCCGCAACTGTCTCTACGACCCTCAACATCGTCAACGGAGAGGTTAACCTCGACGGCTACTCCAAAGTGTAAGCTCCATCTGGTGGTAGCTGGCATACCTACTCAGCGTATATGCAGAGCCAGCCTTGCAAATGGCACATTCCCTGGCCCCATCATCTCCATCAACAAGGTCAGTTTCTGCCATCTGAAGCGCTGGTAGTGTCTCATGCCGTTATGCAGGGAGACCGTCTTGAGGTCAATGTTACCAACGGACTGACCGAATCGAACGGTCTTGACTTGGTTACGACAGTGGTATGCTAGTTCATTCTGTACGTTTCGAGTCTTCCCCTTATTCACTCTTGCTACGTAGCACTGGCACGGTATCGATCAACTTCAGTCGAACTGGGCTGATGGCGTCGCAAGCGTGACACAATGCCCAATCGTCCCGGGTATGTTCTTTGTATGCCTTTACTTACACCTGTACTCATCGCCGCTATCGCAGGCAACTCGTTCCTTTACAATTTCACCATCCCCAATCAAGCGTATGTGCATCCTTCCTCGTCCATGTCTCACATGCACTGACCCGAATCGTTCTTAGAGGAACATTGTACGCTTTCGCTGCATCGTCTGTGTTTCGGACGATCTGACCAGCGCCGTCGGTTCAGCTTTTACCACTCTCATTACGGCGGTCAGATGTGCGATGGTCTGAAGGGCGCTCTCATTGTGCGCGACCCCAACGATCCTCTGAAGTACCTCTACGACGTCGATGATGGTGCGTTCCATACGATAACCGTCACAGAAGTGCGCTGATAGATCTGTCCTGCACCACCTAGACAGCACCGTCATCAGTATTAGCGACTGGTATCACTTTGCCAGTCACAATGTTGCCAAGATTCCCGAGTTCGACTCAGTCGTCATCAATGGCATCGGCCGCTACGTTAACGGGCCAACCGACAATGCTCTCGCCGTCGTCAATGTGAAAGCTGGTACTCGGCGAGTACCGCGTATCTTTGGTGCAGTTTCTACATTCTGACCTCGAGGCTCAGATATCGCTTTCGCTTGATCGCCATGAGCTGTGAGTGAATTCATAGGACACGAGCTCGTGTCGCTGATTCTCAACTTCGATACAGGTCTACCCAACTTCGTCTTCTCTATCGACAAGCATACGCTCACCGTCATCGAGGCTGACGGCAACTCGGTCATTCCTCACGACGTCTCGTCGCTTCAGATATTTGCGGGTACGTGACAATTAGTCTGTGTTATTGAACTGTACCTTACGTCGAGATTTGCGCAGGTCAGCGCTATTCGGTCGTGCTGGATGCCGACCAACCTAAGGACAACTACTGTAAGGCTCACATGTAACGAATGATACGCACGCATATTGATGCTTGACATAGGGATCCGAGCCGCTCCGAACTCGCATACTAACAACAGCACGGGCAATGGCCTCAATAGCGCCATCCTGAACTACGAGGGTGTTGACGTTGCAGATCCAAGTTCGGCGGATACCGCGTCAAGTAACCGCCTCGCGGAGACTGATCTGCACCCTTTGGACGTGTCGGTTGTTGTAAGTCCTCATACGTTACGAGCCTCAATCCGCACTAACCTAATGATTAGCCCGAAGCCGACATGGTCATCGACATAGACTGGGACTTCAACACGACTTCCGGCCTCTTCACCGCTAACAATGTCTCTTTTGCAATGCAGTACTCCATGCCCGTCCTTCTCCAGATACTGAGCGGCAATCAGAAGGCCGAGGACTTACTACCTTCGGGGAGCGTGTACAGTCTGCCGCGCAACCAGACCATCGAACTTCGCATGCCTGCGCGTCCTGGAACTATCGCAAAATCTGGACCGCATCCTTATCATTTGCATGGTCATTCGTTCTGGGTTATTCAATCGGCTGGAAATAACACGCAAAACACCATTGACCCGGTTATGCGCGATGTTGTTGCTGGAACCACCGACGCGAACGACGTCTCTTCCGAGCTCAGGATACGCTTCAGGACAGACAACCCGGGTCCTTGGATCTTCCATTGTCATATGTGAGAGGTTTTGTCGCCTCCTTATGCTCAGCTGCTCACGGAACCCTGTAGAGATTGGCATATGGCCACAGGTTCGTTTGGGTTTGATTTCCAAAAACCGATTGATAACTGACGTTCTCTTCGCACTCTCAGGATTTGCCATAGTGTAAGTGGTACTCTGTCTGTTATGATGAGGTGTTTGACTGATCTCTCGACATAGGTTCGCTGAAGATACCAGTAACGTTCCGGACGAAGTCACCCCACCCTCCGAATGGGACCAACTTTGCCCCGCATATAACTCCTTCATTGAAAGAACAAAGTGATTGAGATCTCTGATTGGACTTTAGCATTGTACATCATGCATTACCTGTACATATTATACGCCTATTCTCGGCCTATTACGCAGCCCGTAATCTCATCGCCTTGTCTCTCTTCACTTCCCGCCGTGCCAGCCCAGAAGTTGTTATGGTCCACATATCTAGGTAACTCTCGTTTTGAACTTCTATGCTTGGACTACTGGCTGTAGTTATAAATCGCTAAATGCGGCGTTCACCCTGGTCCCTTCGCTTGGTCTTGGCGATTGCCAACATCGACGCGTCAAGCTCCAAGTCACAAGATCGCGTCGCTATCTTCGCACGGTCCACCTCGTTCGGACAATGACTCGGATGAACGTCTGCGGTTCACCTCCGCTACGCTCATAATTCTATGCGAGTTCAATACCAATATATGCTCTAGGGCATAGGTATATAGTGCGGAGGAAATGCGGTAATCTCAGACGAGGTGACGTGTTTTTTACTACCGAGTGTCTTTTCTGTATGTTCAAGGCACGAGGCTGAGACAGAGTTGAAGGCTTAGTGCGTCTCACATGCCAGACCGAATCTAGCCAGCGAGTTCAGACCGATAGGGAGCAGCAGCGATGAGGGGTTTAGGTACTTGAATCTCGGTCGAGACTTGTCCAGTGGATCTCCAGGTTATTGCCGTGGTCCCCTTGGCACAATAGAACCATCACATAGAATCGCAGGTTTTTCGGATTCTTTATCGTAAGCTGAAATTGGCTTATGAGCGGAGTTCACCCTGAGGGCGTGAGCATTGTAGTAGGTCATGCATGTCATCGGAATACCTTATTTGAAGGCTGACCGCGAGGTCTTCTTGTCCAAAGTAGGCCGGGGAATGAAGGCGAGCGGTCTCGGCTGTAGTCCAGCGTCATAATGGAATGTCCTCGAAGTATTCAGCGTCAGATGGAGACATAGCTCACACAAGTTATGAAGCCAGACCTATCGACGGCGTTCCTGGTAAGAAAACGAGACCCAATCTGGATAACTGCGGCGTGTCTGTTATCGAGCATCGAGGTTGCCGCACTCTTCAGCATACATATCCCCAGATGGCTACCGATGATCATGAGGAACGGCATGATTTCCCGTCCAGGCCTCGCAACCTTACCGGAAGATAGGTATAGAGAGCGAGCCTCGCTTCCACCGTCACTGGTATCATGTACAGCCTTCGAGATGATGGGTGGAAGGACGAGCGCAAGCGGGGGCCACTATTCACGATTCAAGTAGCGGCTCAGTTGAAGGAGGCGTGTCATTCTGGAGATCACAGTGCTTCGGTCCCAGCATACGGCCGAACATGTACTCTTGGATGTTTGGGAAGGTCAGCGAGGATGAAGTTTGAAGGTTGGCGATCCTGATATCGATAGGGAAGCTCGGGCTGAACGCTGAGTATCCTGGAGACTCGTCCATGGTTCGTGAGAGCAAGGGCCCAATCTTGTTCATCATGCGGCGTTGTCCTGGGAGGGCAGAACGTGGGCCGTAGTCCCGATGAATGGCGAACCTACCCTGAGCCACCGTCCAGAAGGTGTTCTCGACACCGCGTGTCCAGGCGCCTGTACATCGGCGACACAGGGAGCATGAGAGATATTGGAACCATATGGTTAGCTCGCAGCGAAGTTTGGACCCCGCGCTTGTTCTCAAGCAGGGTTAGGGGGATACGTTGCGCCGAGGCCGACGCAATCGCGCATTCTGACATCTGTTAGCATAGAGCTCTCAGCACTATACTCGCACGAATACCGAGCTAACGGATCCAAGAAGGATATGACGATCAGAGCGAGCAAACGAGCGGGCACCATCCTGCGATGGTGGAAGTCTGGAGTCCAACGCGTTATCGCCAACACCTCGGCCCTGACACGAGGTAAACGGCAGGCTGGCGAACGTGTCGCACCTGGCTGTTCCCGCGCAGCGGACGCGGGAACCTGGCGCCAGAATGATGTTGCCTCGTGAACCCACCTTTGCGCGTCAATTCGTTCTTCGCCTTCGCCCCAGATCTTGTGTCCACCTGCGAACTGTCTTCTGAGAATCGTCGCCGTTCCTCTGTGAGAGCCCGCATCATCTTGGTGGTCGACAGTGGGTCAAGGGCGGTCGGACATGTACGTAGATTGCCAAGCAGCTGAACCGAATCATACATCGGCGCTGAACTAGTACTGCGGCCATCCACCTCATCCTCGGAGCTATGGCCACCGAGCGTTGTAACCATCTGAAGCTGTGCTAGTCGATCTCATCGGAGTTCACCTCTGTTTGTAGTCTCATTGTGCTCTGACCGAGAAGCTGAACTGATTCTCACACCGACCTGTGCCCCGGCTTTGTTCTCTCAGGTAAGCACTGTAGAAGAATGCTCTGACCCCGCTCATTGTGGTGTGGTTCCCCTCGAGACGTCCTTGTTGCGCAGTACAACAGCGCGTATCACCTGGAATAGGAAAGAGGGTCTATGCATCGTATTGTTCCTAGTAACCACCCGATTGTAGAGGGCGAGGCACGCCAGAGCCCCGGTCGTTTGTATATAAGGTGGTACAACCTAACCTACCCAACCTCACCAATCATTACCTTCTCTCATGTCGCCTCCTTCTTACGACGATCTTCCCCCGCCACCCTACGTCCTTGGGGATGTTGTTCCCCTATACACCAAACTCGCTGCCGCTCTCGGTTCCGCGCCCACGGACTCATATGTCGCGTCTGACGGTCTCAACGGCTCTTTGACCGAGCCCGAGAAGAAGACTTCCGTCCCAGTCAGCGGGGAGATAGTCGCTCGCGCCCCCCGCGCTACCGTAGGCGACGGCGAGGCTCTCATTATTGGCGATGTACCTGATCGGGCGCCTCCCTCTCGCACCGTGCTCATGACACATACTGAAACGTATACCAATGCTGCCGGCGAGCATAGCCATGTCGTTGCGTGGGTATGGCTGGAGGACGGGCGTATTTACTATGGCAAGCGCGCCGCTCCGGGCTTGTACGACGGTGCAGGTCCGAGCCCGACTCCATCTCCGGCGTCGTGCGTCGACGGCCAGGTCATCCCGCGCATGAAGGAGGGATACCACAAGGCGCCTCCCGCAGCTCTGGGCGCGACCGTCTCTCGCCTCGCTGGTCGTGACAGTGGCCCCGACCTCTGCGCCCGTGATCCATCTTCATCGCTGTCTTCCGTCGGACTAGATGAGCACGAGATCGAGATGTACGAGCGGCTGGTGAGCCATCCTCATCCGAACATCACGCAGTACTACGGCGTCTCGACCTACGACGACGAATACATTACCGGAATCCGCGTCAGCCCCTCCAAGCTCACGCTCAAGGAGACTCTTCTCGATTGGCCCTTCATGCGCCTCGGACGCATAGAGCGCGGAGTCTACGCTGGGATTGCGCACCTGCACTCTCAGAGCATTCGCCACAACAGCCTCAGCCTATCGTCCGTTAGGATCAACGATAACGGCGACGCGATTATCGCAGACTTGCGCTTCGCGACGTTCATCGACCCCGAGGCGGACGTAGATGTACCGCCCGTGGGCGGCGGATTGAAGGGTTGGCTTCGTCGGCGGCGTGACCCGGACTGCGTAGCTGCGCGCAAGCTCATGCGGGAGGCGCGTACTCTGCGCCTGTATGCGATGGGGCGCTTCGTATACTGGAAGGCTTGGAGTGCCGTTCAGTCGGTCCTAGGTGGTCTAAAGGCTTCCGCGGCCGATACTCATCACCCAGGCCGTGCGACGCGTAACCCTTCGCTGCTTGTACTCGACAGCAGCGTATAGGGAAGCTCTCGTTGTCTGCCTTATGTGAATCTTGAGTTATCTCTTCTTTAATCCGTGCTCTAGTTAGCATTCCCCGGCTCGCATTTACCTACTTTACCCCGGATTCCTGTGATGCACCCTTACGATCTGTCTTACCTTTGCCAAGTGATAAGTTGTATAGCCCATGTATGTTGGGAGGTTCTTGGTTCCGAATCATGTCTTCCGTTTGTGCCCATTGACAGCTGACGTACGATGCGAGATCTTGCAATAGACACTATTGATACAGCACAACACAAATACACGAATAGTTGAATGAATGATACAACACGGCAAAACACGAGCGAATAATGAGTACAGTGGATGAAGTGAGTGTGAATGATCAGATGTGGACGATGACCCCTGAACCCTGAAGACCAGAAAGAAGAAACCTCATACTGTCTCTGGCAACACTTCCAAGACAGACTTGGACGCGCTCCAGATCCCGAGCTTTCGAATTGAGCGCCACAACGAGCTACCCCGACTCTTGGGCTTGTCAAGCGCAGGTACATGAGCGACCCTGTTCCGCGGTGGCGCACCCACACTGCTACTCGGCGGTGTCTGCGGCAAGCTATCCCTGTCTGTCGTTGCGGTGGTAGAGCTGCTGGAAGTCGTCGTCGGAAGGTTGAGGGGCTGAGGTGGCGGTGGCCTGCGTGGTGGCGCAGCAGGTGGAAGCTTGTAGTCCAGATTGAGTGCGCGCGCATACTCGACGACATTGTTCCGCGCAGCTTCACTGGCGAACACTAGTTCATCATCGTCGAGACCCCAGCGGTGGATCTGGGCAGCCTCACGTCGAAGCTCAGAGAGCGAGATGCGTGCGCTTGGGAGTGGTGCAAGGATACGCGCAAGGAGAGCGGCGGCTGGTGGCGAGATCGGGAGCATGGTTTGGAGGTGGTTCGGATCGTGAACGAAGGCGATGAAGTTTGGGTCAGATGAATGTGCGCGGGCCCAGGGGTAGCCACCCGTGATCAGGTTGACGAGCACAATGCCAAGCGCGAAGACGTCCGCAGCGTGCGTGCTGTACGTGTCGCCAACGACCTCAGTCCCAAGACACTCTGTACGGGACAAGTCAGCGGAGTTGAACTTTAGGAGTGAGCGGACAGCCTGATCGAGATCGGCCGCGCGGGGAGAGAAGAACGTGCCAGGTGATTTGTAATGCTTGCTTCCCGCCCCGAACTGGTCGCAGTGCTTGTCAGTCGTCGCGAGGCCAAAATCCGCAAGGAAGAAGCGGTGGCCGCACGAGGACACGAGCACGTTGTCCGGCTTGATGTCTCGATGGGCGATCCCGCGATGATGACAGTGCGCAACAGCGTCGCAAAGCTGTAGGAACGCACGCGTGATAGCCTCGTCGTCGTACCAGAACAACCCTTGAGAGGTAATCGCACTGAGCAGCGTGCCTCCGCCAACGAAGTCGAGCACGATATATGCACGCCCCTCGAAGATGAAGGTACGATGCAGGGTCAACACACCCGGGTGGTCTGTCACCATGCCGTGCAACCCAACCTCCTCCGCATAGCGCTGCCACGCGCTCCTCCGAGTTGCTCTCCTCTTCGCACGAGTGTCGCCCGATGGCGCCGAGGGATCGGTTTCGGGTTCAGCAGGAAACAGCACCTTGATCGCGAAGATGCGGCCCGCGCGGTCAACGGCGCGGTACACGGCACCGAAAGCGCCTGTGCCGATAAGCTCCAGGACGATGTACGCGCCATTATCGAGCTGATCGCCTGCCCGGTGCAAGCTCAGGCTCCGTGATGACTTGTGCGGGGGTGCAGCCGCGCGCCGAGGATGCCGCTTTGGGTCGAAGTGCTTGTTACTGGACGTCGTAGGTCGTGATGGCATGGTGGCTCGTGCGTAGCTCACTGATCGGTACACCTCGCCTAAAGGGAATGCTGCGCTCGAGGAAAGGGCGAGCCTGGCACGCACGACGCGAAAGGAAGGACAAGAGGTGGGACGTGGACGGGAGTTGTCCTCGAGGAGAGTGGTTTCGTGGCATCCGTTGTTCAAGTAGGTCCGTCCCGAGGGGCGTCTCGAAGAGAGTCCGATCGCGGAATCGGTCGTGTTAGATGCTAACGTGAACCGCATAGCCACGGAAACAGATACTGAAGACAACAAGTCTCGGAAGCTTGTGACATAGATGAGATTGTCGAAGGTGGCCCTGCGCGCTCTAGAGCATACTGCTGTGAGATCGAGAGACAATTGAGTCGAACTTTGCTCTCAATTCAAGACGTGCTAAATCAGAAGTATTATCAGATACACAGATTCTGTACACGCCATACGAGTTTGTGTTTTCTGGAATCTGAATCAATTTGCCCAGGCGAGCGAATGTGCTTGACCTGTAGCCAGCGCAGTACGGGTTCTTGGCATGGATTGATACAAATGACAAGAAACGCCACAGCACCTCTTACCAGAGACGGTTAAATGCACACATCGGGGCTTGAGCTTTGTCTCCGGATGGGCTGCATGTCTCAGCGCTGTCTCGACGGAGCAGCGGGGCGACGCGGATGGCCATACAGCCACGGCGAGACGGCGAATTTCTGGCACACGCTCCTAGTTTTAGGATACCGTGTCAATATATTTTGAAGGGTTGGGGAGGTCAAGCAAATTGCAGTAGAAGGGGATGAGTAGCGATGGTGGTGGGTGAAGACAACGAGCGCGCGCATCAAAGACTCACCGGCCCGCGAGCCGGAAGGCCGACGGAGACTGCCGCCACTCGATTGACGCTTCAAGATCTTATCAAGTGCATCCATCTTCTACCAAGTCCGAGATCTCCTGCTAGCCTGACGATACCATGGCCGCCATATATGACACAGTAGTTCTCTTCGGCGACTCAATCACACAGGGAGCCTGGGATCACGGCGGCTTCGGCGCGCAACTAGCGCGTACGCTTTCTTTCGGATATCACGCCACAATCTGAGCTTGGGGATCGCTGATTCTACGACACAGACGCGTATGCACGGAGGTTCGATGTGTTGAACCGTGGTTTCTCTGGATACAACACGGAATGGGCTCTTCCCATAGCTGATACGGTTCGCTTGATCTGTATGGGTGCATTGCGCTGATTCTGAAGCTGTGATATATGTAGCTGTTTCCCGCTCCGGGTTCATCAGTACCTACAGCACCTGTGCGCCTTCTAACGATTTGGTTTGGCGCAAACGACGCCTGCCTCAAACCATCCCCGCAACATGTTCCCCTTGACCGCTTCCGTTCCAACCTCCACACCCTCATCGCGCGCGCCCCGTCCGGTGCCGCCGTCGTACTCATCACGGCTCCGCCGGTCAACACAATCCAGCGCGGAGCAGATCTCTCATCGCGCGACCCTCCGAAAGAGCTCGATAGGTCGTTCGAGGTTACGAGGCAGTATGCCGAGCTCGTGAAGGAGGTCGGGAAGGAGAAGGGGGTGCCTGTTGTAGATGTTTGGACTGCGCTGTGGGAGGCAGTTGGGAAGGAAGAGAAGAGGCTTGAGGAGGTACTGTCAGACGGGCTGCACTTGAATGCAACCGGATATAATGTGTGTATTGCTCTAGCGCCTGAGGAGTTGAGCGCGCTGATGAGGATACTACCAGATTGTATACAAGGCTCTCGTGGAGACGCTGGAGCGCGAGCTGCCCGAGCTTAAGCCTGAGATGAGCTGGCGGAACTTCAAGCACCCGACTTGGGACTGGTTCAGCGAGCACGGGTTCGAGGGTTGGGAAGAGAGGAAGAAGCAAGTCCCTTAAGCGTAGTCAAGGGCGGTACGCTGCATGTATGTGTACGTTCCGTGGATAATACGCGTTTAGAGGAATATAAGACAAACAAACCGCATTTCTAGTGGTTGAGAGTGAGAAGGGAGTGCCCGCCAAGGATTTCTGGAGCTCGTTCTGGGAGATTGTTGGGACAGAGTGTGAGTCCGAAGAGGCGTAGTGGTAGATATCGATTAGATTGTCCGAGTTGGATTCTTGCGAGATACATGGTGCGTCGTCAAGTTGCTTTTGGGGGCTACACATATTGCTGGGGGACATGTAGGTCATAGTCAAAGCTGCTGTAAAGACGTTAGAGCAGCGTAGGATATGCGTGGATTCGGGAAGAAGTAAGCCCTTCAAACGCGATGAACGACGGTGCCCTGCATGTATGCGCATTTACAGACGACATACACTTGTCACCTTGTCGCCAAGATGGAGATACGTATATTGGATCGGCTGTTCGCTCCGACGCGACCGCGCGGTCGGAAGAATGCAGACAAAGGACTCGAACAAGCACGCGACGGCTTCGGGTCGGGAGAACGCAAGTTGCGTATGGCACGGCACGCCCGATACCAGAAAGCGCTCAGAAGTTTCGGATGGCGATGGAGCCGAGGCTGTCAACCCAGATCTGAATCAGCGCCTCGAGGGTCGTCGGGGTTGCTGAGCGGCGCGTTCGGGCTGCGGTTGAACATGACATGTGAGAGGACCCAGAGATTTCATTCAGAGATTCGTCTTTGCTCGGACGAACCACGGTGCTGTGTTGCGTCAGAAGGGTCCTGTACCTGTATGATTCTGTTCGAACGGAGGCTGAGCATGTCACGCCTCTATTGTTCGTAGGGCGTGACGCTCGTATTGACGGCTCAGAGGAGCTATAGTGGTTGAGGGCGACTGTCGACGAAGCTCGATCGGAGGAAGAACCAGGAACGGGTGATGATACCGGTCCTCGACCGCCGAATGAGCCTGGGATGGCGCCCTTTGTTCTGCAAGTGATGGTCGCGGCGCGAGGGCTCCGGAGATGCCGCGAGGCAGAAGTTGAACCGCAGTACCATTTATTGTAGAACGACAGAACTCTGAACAAGCGCCTGCAGAGTCCACAGTGCCACAGCTAATAGCTGCTGAAGGGGCAGTAAGATTAAACGCATTCAAGGGGCAGCGGTCCAGCCGCTCACGATCATGACAACCAAGTGGAGCTGCTCAAGAGGGATCAGGCTGGCGGGATGACGCGGAAGCTCGAGCGAAGCTTCCCGCCCGCCCGCCGAACAGCCAGCCTCGAGGAAAGATGAACATACGTCACGTGCCTGTTCAGTCTTTTAAAGGCGAATTCCTAGGGTTGAATGCGAACGACTACGACGACCGACTTGTCTTGTGAAGGATTTGTATCGGTTCCCTAGGCGGACTCCGATTTTTTTCTGTGAATATACGGTGCGTCTGTCTCTCTGTGCGTCGCAGAAACACCGTGAGCGCTAATGGCTGGGAAAGCATCAGTAAGTTGGACCCACCGAGCCAAACAAATCGCAACCGGCGTTCGAGCGTGAGCGTCCACGGTCCCTTTGCCTTACGCCCTTTGGACTGATTATATTCTTTCGTCCTTGCTTCAGGCGCGGCCTCCTCCGTCCCAACGGTCTTTCAAGCTCGGTTCGGAATATTGGACTTTCGCAGTTTGCCTCCGTGCGCTGCAGTGTGACTTCAAGTTGGAAACCCCGGACGTGGTGAGTGGGTCTCGTGGCGGCCTCGTGCTGCCAGCCGGTTCAGTCGAACAATGAGCTCAAGTCTCCAACAGCCATCATAGCCCCGGCCCATCACCCACAGGTATAAACCACAGGTCAGTCGCCGCTTATAAGCTCTTATCAACTTGACCGCTGATCAAGCCTTTGCTTTCCCCCCATCCCACTGTGCCTCGTGCCTCGTCCACCAACGACCTTTGTACGACCACCCGACGACCGCTGTATCCCTATAACCCACCTGTATCACTTGGCTTCTCCCTCTCTCGCCGGCATCTCCCACTCGGCCACCGACCACCACCACCATGACTGCCGTGCTTGTCCGTCGACCGCTCTCAACCATATCCTTGGGCGGCCATGGTCAAACAGGCTTCTCTACTGCATCTACAACTACCTCCAGAAAGAGGTCTTCAGCTGCTCTCGACTCGGACGATACTCCCGAAATGCAATCTTACCTCGCAGCTCCCTCTGCTAATGCCCACTACCTGGCGCCGCCTCCCTCATCCTCATCCGGCCGCCGCATCCCGGCCCTGCGCATCGGCGAGGACATAGACGACTTTCTGTCCTCTGATCTCGAGCATTCGTTTGCCTCGAACATGTCGCTCCAGTCTCCCGACAAGTCGGGTTTGTCTGTAGCGGACAGTGACGCCATGGAGATCTCGCCCATGCCCATGCGCACCTACAAGTCTGAGAATGTCGACTTGGAGGCTGCCGCTCGCAAAGCTACATTGAACAGCAACCGCCCTCGTGCGAACACTGTCAATCTCGGCGTTCAGCGCCTATTCGGTCGCGATGCCAGCAATGACGACATGTCGACCATGTCCGGCGCCTCGAATGGCACAAAGTCGTCTGGCAAACGCACTCAGCGCGCGGCGCTGCCTTTTGAGTGGATGTCTCAGGCGCGCGCACCGTCGCCAGTCGCTGTTAGTGTTCCGCCTGCTATTCAGTCTGGACTGGGTACTGACCTCCGCCCGCTCATATAGCCCGCGTCGGATGACGCTATGGATATCGACTCGTCTTACTCACAGTCCATCTCCGTTGAGGTTGACGCTCCCTACGTTGATCTCTCTTCCCCGGAGCCCGTCCCACTCTCCGCCGCGCCGACGATCACTGGTTTCGACGCATTCTCTCCGGCACCCCTATCAGCAGCGCCTACCATCAAGGGCTTTGACGCATTCTTCGACGCCGTTTCACCAGAACGCTCGCGCGACGACATCGCCGCCCACCCTGCCAAGAAACGTCGCTCCATCTCGCCTCCCCGCGCTGGCCGTCGCCGCTCGGGTACCATTGGCAACCCATTGACGCTCGACAGCTCTCCTCTCGCAGCCTCGCCCAGTGCGCTCAAGCTCGAGCGCATTCTCTCAGGTGGCCCTTCTTCTGGTGCTGCACGACTACCTAAACCAATGCTCTCCGGCCTCGGAGCTCCCGACGCGGCCGCCAACCCTAACAAGCGTGCTCGCCGTCCCGTCGTCTCCTCGATGATAGCTCCGCCTGCTGAGATCGCTCTACGCTCTGCGAACCCTACTCTTGGTGGTGCGGACGGTTCTTCCGGGTTCCGCCCTATGCCAGCCACTCGCCGCGCATTCAGCGCCATGCTACCGCCTGGCGGCCAGTTCGCACTGAACGCACTGAACGCAGACGGCAGTGCATCAGCCGATGAGAGCTCGTTTGATCGCTCGGGCGACATGTCTTCGCCTGCAGCCGCACATGTAAAGCGTCAACAGGACCGCACGCTTCGCCGTCGCGATGGCACGGACAACTTCCGTGCTGAGAGCAGTAGTGGCTTGAGACACAGCGCTGAGATCAAGCGCGAAAGCCAAAGCCCGCGTTCGAGGGCGATGCCAGAGTGGGGTCTTGGTAGCTTTGGAGATAATGAGGCGGCTGGGAAGGTTTTGCCGTGCCATCGCGTACGCGAAGACGGGCTCATGCGTATCAAGCCGTCGGCGCTTGACGATCTGCTCGATGGCAAGTACTCGAGCCAGATCGAGGGGTTCCAGGTCATCGACTGTCGCTTTGACTATGAGTATGCGGGTGGACACATTCCGGGCGCGATCAATATCAACACGACGCAGGCGCTCGAGGAGTACTTCCTCGGTAATAAGGTGCCGAAGCCGTCGCCGAGCACGTCTGGTGTCGGCCCGCGCAAGCGCATCCTTGTCTTCCATTGCGAGTTCAGTGTGAAGCGCGCACCCACATTGTATGTTCTATTGTACTCTCTGACTTAGCAACATTGGCTAATCATCATTGCAGCGCGAAGCACCTCCGCTCAAAGGACCGGGCGATGAATAGCATGAACTACCCGAGCGTGTACTATCCCGAGGTCTACGTCCTTGAAGGCGGTTACTGCAACTTCTTCAAGGAGTCTCGCGCCCGCATGCGTCCGACAGGCTACGTCCGCATGGATGACCCCGTCCACGCCGTCTCGCGCAAAGAAGACCTCGACCAGTTCCGCAAGGGCAAGTTCGGTCGTACGCGCAGTTATGCCTATGGCGACATGCCAGGCGCAGGCAGCAAGTCTTCGTCCTCGTCATCTTCTACGGCGGCCAAACGCGCTAGCGCACCAACGCAGAGCGCGCAGGTGCTTTTCGGTGCTGCGACTAAGAGGAGGAGCGCGCTTGAGGCACTCGCGGAGGATCATCCGCCCACGGACGAGGAGACGGATACGGATATCGGTGATAGTCCGTGCCCGCCGCCTACGCGTAGTGCGGCTTTCAAGGGAAAGCGTATGAGCGCGCTCACGCGCGCGCCCGCACTTCTTCGTGCTGAGACGTATGACCCCTCGCGCTTCGCGTACTAAACGGTCGGGATCATACAACGCATCATCGACACGGACACTCGACATGGAACGCAATTATCAACCTGTTTTCTTCTCTTCCGACTCCCTTGCCATCGCCATGCTGTATGATACCGGCCGCCTCAGCGCTCCGCCTCATGCACCAACGCTCGCTCTCCGACTTGTCTCCGTCCCATGCTAGCCCTGGGCCGGCCCCGTACCGATCTCGTCTGACCATCGATCTCCTCTATATAAGTATGCATCTCTCCCGCCTGCTCGATCCGAACCAGAACGAACCAATCCCCAGCCTGTACTTCCCCATCCGTACCCGCACCGCATCTACACGGCCCTGCCTATCTCCCTATCTCCCAGCCTCCTATCATCTACGTCTGAAGATCTCATCGCGACTGTAACATATTATAGGTCTGGTTTCTATAAGCCCGTCCTGCCTCGACCACATCCATATGCACGCATTCTTCCTATCTCTCCTCTCTCCTCTTCCTCTTCATTTCACACTCTTCTTTCGCCTCTGTGATTATTTGCTCCTCGCGTACTAGCTGTACGTCGAGGCTGCTTTCCACCTTCGACCCCCGCATCCGCATCTGCACTTGTTTCTTGACGGACCGTTTCCATCCCGCCGAGTTGACCTTTGCTACTTTCTTTGTTTGATATTTCTGCGCTTCGATTCGAGTTGAAATGAAAGCACCCACTGGATTTGGATCGTGCAGGAGTGAACAACTCCGACCTGGGTGTCAAGATCTCACGGTGTGAAGAAGGTTCACAGAAGGCGGGATATCCGTACGTGGTTATCTATAGTCCTTGCGAAGCTTGAGACTGAACATCTGCAGTAACTTGCGTAGTGGCATACCGGACTATTGGATTCCCGACTCATTCGGAGATGCGCGCTGTGGGAATCAGGTTGTGTTGTTTGTAGGAGGTCACATCGAACGGCCGGTTCACGAACCGCGAATACTGCTGGCCGTGGAAGACTCCACTGTGAATTTCCCGAATCTATCGGTATATGGTGATTCGATTGTGGTAATACAGTGCCGCACGAGATAATGCTCTCAAGCCTCGTGCTTATAGCTGTTTGCATGCTAATCTCCCAGAATAGTCAAACGGTACCGCGGACTTGCCGTGTGGCACCGTCTTCCACTTATGGCTGCTGCTGGACCAGATCCACTTCCCCGTTCGTATCCCTCGTAATCAATAAGACAATGCAGTCATGGGGTCTGATGAGCCTGTCTTCTGCATGAGTGGGGCTCGTCTACTTATGGTACGCATATATAAGTACCTCCGCGACATTCCTGACTTCTCTAACATTCACCCACTCAAACGGTCCTACGTCTATCATCGCCAACTTCTCGATGTCACTCCCATCTCAGCAAAAAGCTCTTCTTCTCTCCCGATATGGCCCCGACGCGGCCTACGAGCTCGGTGAACGCGCGGTGCCACAGCCAGGCGCAGGCCAAGTCCTCATCCGTAACGCTGCTGTCGCGCTCAATCCCCTCGACGCGGTCGTCCGGGTTATCGGTCTCTACGTATCAGAGTATGGTATGCCTGCAGTTGCCGGGTATGATGCTGCGGGCACTATCGCGGCATTGGGTTCCGATGTCCAGGGATGGGCCGTGGGTGATGTGGTGCTGTACCAAGGCTGGTTCAAGGCGGACTATGGGGCGTTCCAGGAGTATACGCTATCGGAAGCGTCGCTTATCGCTCGAGTCCCGAGTAACATCACTATCGAGGAGGCGGCGACTATCCCCTCTGCGATCGCGACTGCTGCGTGCGCCTTGTACAATACGCCGGGTCCGCACTCATTAGGTCTTACCGCACCTTGGGAAGAGGGTGGAAGGGGCAAGTACGCTAGTCAGGCGGCGCTTGTCATTGGCGGTTCCGGTTCGGTGGGGCAACTCGGTAAGAATCCTGAGCTTTACATCGAAGAGATGCCAGAGGCTGAGAGACGTCATAGCTCTACAGATGCTCAAGCTCAGCGGTTACTCGCCCATTATCGCCACTGCGTCCAGCAGCAATGAGGCTTATTGCAAGCGCGCTGGTGCAACGCACGTCATCGACTACAAGACCACTCCATACGAGACGCTCCCAAGCAAGGTTGCCGAGCTGTTGAACGGCGCGCCGCTCGCGCTCGCGTACGATGCTATATCGGTGCCAGAGAGCCAGAAAGCGGCGTGGACTGCGATAGCGCCGGGCTCTAAGCTCGTCCTCGTGCTCCCGTCTGTTCTCGGAGACGATTCAGAGAAGGCAGGTTCGGGGAAGACGATGGTAATGGCGCACGGCATGTTCAAGACGGAAGAGAATGTTGAGATTGGGAAGCGTCTGTTTGGCTTGATCCCCGGTTTGCTGGAGAGCGGCGATGTCAAGGTCTGTGTACATTCGTTGTCAGTGCAGCAAGAGGTGTTGAAGCTTCTTTACAGCCTAATCAGATCGAGGTGATCCCTGGCGGTCTGAAGGGGATCATCAGTGGGATTGAGCGTCTTGAGGCGAAGAAGGTCAGCGGCGCAAAGCTCATCGTGCATCCCCGAGAGACTGCATGAGATACAGTCCAACTATGACTAGAGTCATGTGTGTAGGTAACTCGAATGTATATGCGTTAGTGGAGATTCCATATCAATGTTAGCGGGACAGATGGTGGTCCGGGTCAAGTTGTGAGAACGGAATGCCATCGTGACTGGGACTTGCGTCAACCACTTCTGTTGTGATGGCTCCGTGACTCGCTGTATCTCCAGACAAAGAGATTACGAATGAATCGAGCGAGTGAAAGTGAGAGCGAGAAGTGCATTGGGAAGCAATCAATGGATGCGTTACACGAAAGCGGTGGGTTTAGGTTCAATATCCAAAATGTCATATTGCATTATGCGGATGATGCAAAGAGTCAGCACATCCAACTACTGTCGCTCGTCCACGAAGTTCACTATCGTCCTGATCGTGTCCCAAGCGGCAGAATCAGCTTTGGTTCGCCAACGCGCGTGCCCTCGCAGTCTCACTTCATGTAACGGGAGACCGGCCTCTATGCGCGCCTCGAGCCAGAATTTCAGTCGTCCAACAAATTCTCTCTGCAAGGGCAATCGCGTATATCCTTGCTCGAACTGTTGGATAACCAGATTCTTGAGGCGTGGATATACCGTGGGGCCGTCCAGGAAAAAGGGAGGGAGTGTAATTGGTGTTTCGGGTTGCGTGATGGGGATACTGTATAGAACTGTATCCACATCGTCGGCAAGTTGTGGCATGCGATACACGGACAGCTCCGCCTCTGTTACTGTTGCTGGGGGGTTGTTCCTATAGCTCGTGGCACGGAGGTGTATTTGGCGAAGCTTTGCCCCTGATATCTGCTCTAATAAGCCCATGAGCACAGGCACACCGGCCGAGGCTTGTACGGTTATTTCCGGGTATCGAATACTCGAATCTCTTGTAGTGTTTTGACACGTAGACATGGAATCAAAGAGTCGGAAATAGTCCAACGGGACATTGAGCTCCATGCTGTCATATCCAGAATTGCGAAGATGGAGACTGAGCACCATGGCCAGTAGGCGCGTGGCATGATCGGAATCCCGATGGACTGAGTCGAGGATGAGGTGAAGCCCAATTTTTGAATTGAGAGGTGTGATACGCATCAGAAAGCGCGAGATGGCCAACACGTTACTGGTCAACTCAAGACGAACGAGCGATGGGAGTTCGATAGGGATGCCGCCGATCTCCTGGCCAGTCGTTCCTACAGTCTCAGAGGTCGTTAAGGCATTGACGAGGACGAGCTCCTGCAGCTGGGGAAAACCCGTGAGCATGTCTTCTATCCCCCGACGGTGTACTGGGGCTTCGCGATACGCCACTTTGAGAAAGCGAAGACGAGGGGCTACGATGCGTATGCCGACTCGAAGATCTCGAAGGCGAAGCTCTTGTAGCGCGGGAGCTTCCCACGCGCCATCCGTAATATTAGCCACATCGCCAGTCCCTTTCAATTGGGCTCTGGTGAGTACAGGGCAGCACTTCCCAGCGAGGGCAGTCATCCAGTCCTCGGCGGAGAATATATCCAAGGAGCGGAATCGTTCAAGATGCGCTAGGATCCATGACATGCGCCATTCCGAATGCCAAGTAGGGTGAGGCGAGGACAGCGGTGTATTCCGCGCTCGGGATAGAACAAGGTCAAATAGCGCAGGCTTATAACAGGCGCAGACCACGTCGCTCCAAAGCTCTGTGAGGTCCAGTGCGAGTTGGCGCCACGCCCGACATACTTGTGTTAACCGACGAAGTTGTACGAGCGCCTGACGAGTAAGTGCCAAGCCTCGCACGGCCTCATAGAAGATCGCAGTAAGAGTATCTTCGTTCATACGATGAACGGGAGAGCTAGTTGACTCGTCAGTCCAGGCCCAGTCCTACAGGCGACACTGAAAAACGCACCGAGCATCGCCCTGCGGTAGTGCATCGCCGTCAGAACTCATGCGGTGAGCTGAGTCTGATGTCCGCTGCTGTGATAAAGATATGTCTCGGTCACGGATCACGATGGTGGTTGAGACGAACGCACGTTGCGCAGAGATGGCCAGCATTACTGTGTGAACATCTTCTCGGTAATAGCCGCGATTATATGCGCACAGGATCAAGTCTAAACATTAATGAAGTAGCAGTATAGTTATCCTACAGGAGGAACACCTCGTGTGATGCACGCCCCTTCACGCGCCATCCCCGTCACCCTCAGCCAATTTGGCCTGCTTTTTGGCCTTCTTCCTCCGCCTGCGCGCACGCTCCTGATCCTTCGCGCGCTTCATCTCGCTCTTGGACAGACCTGGGTTCGCTATCGCATCGAGCTGCCATGCATCAGTCGACTGGTTTCTGAAATATCACAGCATACAACGTAGACGAACCTTGTCCAACAGTATCCTTCGCGCGAGTTTGCGGTTCTGTTCTAACGAGCGTGTTTCCTGGCACGTCACGCGTATTCCACTCGGGACGTGCAGAAGCTGGACATTATTCTGAGTCTTATTGATTGACTGACCGCCGGGACCGCTGCCTGAGCAGACTCGTCAAACAAATCTCCGAGTATAACGGAACCGAACTTACCGCGCACGAACTTCTCTTCAAGATCACTCTCCCTCAACTCCGGCACAACCCGCTCCTTCGCCACACGCTTCAACTGCGAATAATTCAAAGTCCTCTCCCTCGTCCCCCCTTCGTTCTGTCCTTCCACTCCCTCCAACCCGTCATTCTCCTTAGCAGAAGCCGGTGCGCTGGCAAGTCATCTGCAAGTCAGACCCTGGGCTAAGTGGCGTGTTGAAGGGGTAAGACCAATAGATACGCACGCCTGAGCCTTGGCAGCTTCAGCAGCAGCCTGACAAGCCGACTTCGCCGCGCGACGTTGCCTACGCACTTCGGCCGGATCCGGCGCCTCCTTCTTTGCGAACCGGTTCGCGTCGTTGTCGCCGAGCTCGCTGTACTGGTTCATGGCGACGTCTAAGTGATGAAATAAGTATTTCTCTTGCATGATGCAATAATGCAGTGTAACAATGATACGCACGATACACGTCATTACCCTCGGGGTCGGGTTGCCCAGTGTTGCGCATCTGAACGACGTTCCGGCGTAGGAAAGCCGCCACGTCGCGAGCGGCTTGGAAGTTCGCGGTCGCGGACTCGGCGTCGGGAGCCGCCTTCCACGCTGCAGCGTCCGTGCGCATCTTTTCGCGGAATGCTTTGAGCGCCATGAGTATCCTGTATGCACGTGTGTGGGTGTGGAGGTTGTGGCGTACCATTTAATATAGGCGGGTCACCTGTGTTGTATTTTACTCAATAATGAAAGTCTTAACTAAGGGATGAACGCACCTGAGAATGTAAAGCGCGACGCGCGCCACAAGTCGCGATATGCTGCACGCGCTGACGCCTGTACCGAGGCCGACATGGTCGTTCCTTCTCAAGCTTCAGCCAAAGTCCGCGCGTGAATTTCGGGTCGGCGGGTCTAGGCACAGTAGCACGCGGCAAAGCCCGCTGGAACGCGCGACATCCACGTTGCGTGGCTCGCGCTTTGTCGGACCGAGGCATCCGATCGTGTCTTTCTCCTCGACGGTCACAGTGTTGCAAAGGACGCCCTTCCACAACGGACGCGTCTTTTGCTGTGGTGTGAACTTGCGATGTTAGAGGTTGACCTTATGTGGTATGTGTAGAAGATCTTGTGGCTCTACAGTGCGCAGATCGTACGTGCGAAGCGCATAAAGCTCGACGACGGTGTGTACGGTGTTGCCGCTCGATTTCGCGCTCGGTCTTTTGGCTCGTAGACCCTCTCGTGCACCTATAAGCTCGCTGTATACTCTTTTCTGCGGAGAGATAAGTGCAAGCACGCGTTCCTGGTGGTGAGTACACATTGCGTCACGTGGCCGACTGGGGCTCCTTCGTTTACTGGGCGACTTAAGCCGCGGGCGCGTTAATCGCACATCACTTGCTCCTGCCCACCACCACCCCACATCGCATTTACCCGTCCCGCGCTTTTTTGCGTCCTATACTCCGCCACAAGGCCTACCTGATACTCCCAACAACCTTTCTATAACTTTTGTACACGATGTCCACCAACAGCAAGAAGACTTCGGCGACCAAGGCGACGAAGAAGGCCGCGCCCAAGGAGAAGTCGGTCCCCGCTCACCCGACTTGGATCGAGATGATCAAGGTAAATATTACTCGCTCTTTCATAGACTCTACAGGATCCTCTCGACTGCTCTGCACTGCTCTGGCTTGGCTCGACGTCGTGCGGCGGCGCTCAAGTTTGAAATGCGCGGCGTCGCTCCCGGACTTCGCCGCGCACGGACCATGTCGCTCCCCCCACTGCCGCTCTGTTTCCCCCATCCACGGGAGACCCGCATACAGCCTGCAGACACTCTTGATACCTTCCTCGCGTGCTATATGTAAGATCTCGAAAGCTAACTCGTCCCCTGTGCAGGAGTGTATCGCTGAGAACACCGAGGACGCACGGCATGGTGTCTCACGCCCCCAAATCAAGAAGTCCGTTACATGTTTTCTTTCCCTTCACGTTACGAGTTGCTAACTGGTATCTGCGATACTTTAGGTACGTCGAGGAGACATACAAGCTTGAGATCGGCAATGCGCAGACGACGCAGCTGAGCAAGGCCATTGCCCGCGGTGAGGAGACTGGTGTATTTGTGCTCCCCAAGGGTAAGCGCCTTGCATCTTCCATTCTTCATCCTTGTGGCTTATGAACGTCTACTCTGTGCTATCGTAGGCACCTCTGGCCGTGTCAAGCTCGCACCGAAGAACAAGGCGCCCGCCGCCGAGGTCGCGAAGGAGGTAAGCCGTATCCTACTCGGCATCTTCCGGCCCGCTACCCGCAGTTTGCTCACACCTTTCCCTTCCTCGCAGAACAAGCCCACCAAGGCTGCTGCCGCGACCACCAAGAAGCCTGCCGTCAAGAAGCCCGCTGCTGAGAAGAAGGCGCCTGCGACGAAGGCTGCGGCGGCGAAGAAACCTGCAGCCGAGAAGAAGCCCACGACCAAGGCTGCCGCCGCGAAGAAGCCCGCCGCTGCTGAGAAGAAGGCTCCTGCGGCCGAGAAGAAGGCTGCCCCGGCCAAGAAGGCCGCACTGAAGAAAGAGCTTGCTGGACGTACGAAGAAGGCTGCACCTGAGAAGAAGACCACGACGGCGAGCAAGCGCGGGGCCGCCAAGAAGGTTTGTCTTTCTCCATTTTCATATGTTGGGATGTATGAAGGAGGCTGACGCGTGGTGGTGCAGGAGGTTACTGGTACCAAGGCGACGACTAAGGCTAAGACGGCCGCGACGAAGAAGGCGCCCGCTAAGGCTGCTGCGACGGGCACGCGTAAGGTGCGTTTTTCTCTTGTGGGCGGCGTTTGGGCGCGACGATCGCTGACGTCTGGGGTCCTCTAGTCTACGCGCAAGTAAACATACATAGTGTACTGGTTGTAACGTCGTCAATGATATAGTGTAGCTTGCAGTCGCTTCTCTTCACTCGCGTACAGTGTACGCTGTTCCGGACTCCTCTACCCTCCCTTCCCCAGGTCCTATCCTACTACTACCCGCCTTCTCCTTAGACTCTTCTTCTTGATCTTCTGTGTCTGTACTGAGCTGCCGTGTACGAGTACGAGTCTATGTTTATGTGTTCGAATCTTATGCGCTAGGGAATACATCCATGACTGCTTGTGTACTTGCGGGGCGAGGGCCAGAAAAGGGGGTGGCGTGAAAAAAGCCCCTGACGCGCGAAATGCACGTGATCGTGACGAGCCAATCAGCGTGCAGCATGCGTGTTGTGGGCGCGCCGCCGGCGTGGCGATCCTCGCGTTTAAGTTGAGGCTTGCTTGCTTGCTTGTTCTGATCATCTGTCCAAGTGTCCTTCCCTGTCGTCGATCCATAGTCTTACCAGAACTAGCAAGCTGCTTGCACTTTGACGAGCTTGGCAGCAGCTGTCAAACCATCATCATGTCGTCTGCACGCGCAAGGCCCCAGCGCGGTCCATTACAATCGGGCTCTCCGGGCAGTGAAGCTTGGGCTCGCGGGAGTACTCATCCTGGCTCTCCACCTATGTCGTCGCCTGCGAGTCCTACATCTCAAAGCAGTCGGTTATACTCAGCGGGTATGCCTTCCCGAGGCCAGTCTCAAGCTGGGTCCCCACGGAGCCGATACGACCGCGACGCTCGATCGCAGACTGGCTCAGGCTATGCGCCATCTCAGGCAGGTTATGCACCGTCGCGGACGACGACGGCCGTGCCGCCCCAGAGTAGTTATGGAAGGAGCATGCCAGCATCTCCTACGTCTAATGCCGGAGATATACACCAGAACTATGCTGCATCCGTTTCGTCACAGCAGGGACATCCTGCACAACAGCGATACCCGCCACAGCAGCAAGCGTATGCTGACCCGCGATCATCATATCCAACGTTCCTGCCTCTTGCGGAATCTGCAATGCTTCAGGCAAACTGGCTGATGCATGGATTCCGGGACGCATGGAGGTGGGATGTTGTGGCCAAGCTACTCGCGACGTGCGTATCATATCCGCCCTTTGACGCGGAATATGAGCTGACCGCTAGTCAGCCAGTGACCCCGAGCTGCGCGCTAACGCGGCTAAAGCGGCACTTCTAAATGGTCTGAGCGCACTCTTCGCTCTGGCACTCGACGCGCTCGTTCATCCATTCACGGCCAACTCTGAACGAGGATTCATAGCGCGTAACCTCGGAATGATATATACTCTATTATGGCTCGCTCCACTCGCGGCCGCGAGTTTATGGTTCAATGTACGTGTCTCCTTCTTGCGTCTTCCTGCGACATGTCCTGACTGTACTTGCAGAGCACCTGGACCGCCTCTCTCGCACGCAGATCTTATACCCTCCGTTTTGGCCCCGCGGCTTTCGTCCCACCACCCGCACCAACACGCAACACATATCTCTTGCTATTGCATACCCTCGCCACCTCAGCCTACCGCTTCACGATGCTAGCCACCTGCGCGCTTCTCTCATTCTCTTTAGGTCGCATCCCCATTCCTATATTGGGACGACTGGCAGAGACGGCGTACTTCTCCTGGGTGAACAGCTACTACTTCTTCGAGCACGTATGGATCGCGCGCGGGTCAAGCTTGAATGAGCGCGTTAGGGGACTGGAGGAGCGCTGGGCGTATTACGCTGCGTTCGGGTTGCCTGCTACACTCGCGTGCTCATGCTCGTCCAACCCGTTATTCAACATGGCATTATTCGCGATGCTGTGTCCGCCGTTCGTGCTTATGGCCACGCACGCACGACCAGTCCCACAAGAGCCCTATGCGCCGAAGGGTAATAACGCATTCCCGAGCCCGCTCGTCCCTATCCGCGTACCCGTCTTCCAACCGGCAATCTGGGTGGACAATACAGTGTTGAGGGCGATCGAGTGGATCACGAGGCGGAAGGTGGGCGGAGGTGGTGGATTTGGGAGGGAGAAGGAGGGTAAGAAGAAGGACGGACTCGGTGCGGGGAGAACGTGGAATGCGGAGGGGGTCGAAGCGGGCAACTCTCGGGCGCCAAAGCTTAGGCAAGGGCGCAAGAAGGCCGACTGAGTTAGACTCGTAACCAGTCTCCTCGCTCAGTGACGGAGGCAAGCTCGAGTATACGACTGAGTACATCGATATGACGTTTAGCTCGTACATATTATATACCACCATTCTGGATATACACATGACGTCTAGCCGAAGCCTGCCCACTCGATACTGATGTACTTGACTTCCCCCGTCTCCGCATTCCATGCGCATAGTAAATGCGCCTTTTTGGTTGCGGTACCCAGCCTTCCATGCGCGACGATCTCCATCGGCCTGAGTGCGTCCTTAGCTACATGAGCGGTCGCAACGAAGTGCGAGTGGTAGCGTAGCGGGTCGCCTATGTATGACTTGAGTTAGGAACTGATCTAGGTTAAGAGTGTACTGTGAGCTTACCGGGATATACGAGCCAGTCGCCACCAAATTTGCTCCCACCACCCATATAATATCCCTTCTCCCACAGGTCGCGGAAGACTGCGCATCGCGTGCGCTCAGCTTCATTTTCTGGGTGGATCCATATGCCTGCCTCCCGTGCAGCATCGAGAGAAGTATATGTGGCGTGTTCGGGCTCGTACCATGCAACTTCATTCGAGTTGCCTGCGACAGAGACAGTCCAAGGGTCTTTGGATGTAAGCGCCGCGTTGATCGAGTCGGTTTCTGCTGGAGCGGGCGTTGGCTCAGACATCGGTACGGGCACAGGCGCAGGCGCATCATCAGAAGCAAACGGTCCAGTTTCTGCGAGCCGTGCAGCATGAGAAGCTAGAAGTTGTTTCTTCCATTCTCTCAACGCGCGCTTCGCCTTAGCTTCTTCGCTATTCGCGAGTTGAGCTCGCCCTGCGGCCTGGGCGTCTACGGAGCGGCGGAGTTGTGCAAGTGCATCGGCTGCACGTTTAGTGTCCCACTCTTGAAGTTCTTGGGTCGAAGGAAGGCGGTATGCGCGTGGATCATCGACTAGTACTGCGAGACCTGGAGAGAGATATGAGTAGCTGGGATGCTGAGCCCGTACGCGGAGATTTGCATACCTTTGTCTACGAGGACGACAACCTCCTCGGGCATCAACAGAAGGGGCAGACCCAGGAATACATTCTGTTGCGAGAGATGTGGGAGAGTCCCTCCGAGCACGCCGCAGATGCGATGTTTCGAGCGCAATGTGGCGACATCTACCCTTCACAACACCGAAGTTTCATAGAGGTTTCGCGTACTGATATGCTCGAGAAACTTACGGTCAACGTCGAAGACAAACGCGCGGCCGTTCGAGACGCGTATCGGTATTGGTGGTATACTTTCACTCAAGCTCATCGTGGTTCGCGTTGACCAACTCACGACGCGCACTCCGCCATCGTGTGCCGTGCGCCGGACCGAGCTTTCTAAATTCTGCCACAGCTCCTTCTCCCGCCCATCTCCCTTCGATCTCGATGTGCCTTGCACATCTCCGAGATCTGTCAAGGGACGAGAATCACAAGGGAACGTCTCCACCTCTGTTCGAATCGAAGTTTGCGCGTTCGCCCGTTACACCCGGCATGCTCTCCCGGGCCTGTGCCTCTAAAGCCTTTTCTAGTGTAATCGTGGCGGCGGTTACACGAATAGAATGACTGGGATAGGAGGATCTGGGCAAGGGTGCCTGTATTGCGGGAGTTTGTCCGCGTCAAACGAGCACCGTCTGACCCGGTATGCGTCTCTTGCTGCGTCATGCGCGCCTGCTCTTCCTGCCCATCTCCCTTCTCTACGCAGAAGATCACGTCTAGACTCTACAGACACAGCACAATGATTCTGGCGTTGACGCCTATCTGACTCTGTGCGACTCCGTATATCCACCGGACTAGATACGTGGACGTGCGACCGTGATCCTAGGCAAGTTCACGCCGGAGGCCGCGCACAGACCCGGACACCGAACACAGGATCTATGGAATCTGCGGCCGGCGTGCATAGGGCGCGCGCGCGCATATGTATCTGGAACCTGATCAGCCGTTCGCATCGCCCGGATGGGGACGGCGAACGCCCACAATACACCTATAAGTAAGCCTGCGCGCGCCCGAGAATCCCTTCACATCGGCCCTGCTTTGTGGCTCTGCACGCGCGCGCCTCAATCCAAAGCTCCTTATAACACCAGCACCCTCTTCTCGCAACTTTCACTCGTGCATTCTACAACTGCGATCCGTTTGCGTCACCGCTCTTGCGTTGCGCTACATCCGTCTCCGTAAGGCGTGCCGGGATTTGTGACCAATCGCTGTGGCGTATATAGCCCGCGTCCGTCCGCATCCTCTGAAATCCTCCTCTACGGGTCTTCAATACCCCGGCCGCGCACTTGTTGTTTTTGCATCCACTGACGTCCGTCCCGCTGCCGAACATACAAGTACCCATCTCACCCGCGTGTGTTCTCTCCCTTCTCGTCGCGTTGCACCCACACTGATTCTCGGAGCCAGACCGCCGCCATGCCGTGCCATACCTGCACCGCCGCCGCGCGCACCGATTCGAAGAAGGAAGAGAGTCGAGGATCAGAGTGGGAGGCTGCTGTCCCGATTGACCAATGCAAGTGGAAGACTGAGAAGCTTGCGGATGGGACACGCAGGAGATGCAAAACGGCCGACTGCTACGATCCGGAGTGTTACTCCAGCGTTGTGTGGACTTCAACACGGCGGTGACTGTATGCTGCTATCCTCAACGTACAAGGTGTGTAGTGGCAGTTCATAGGCAAGCTACACGCTTCTAATCTCGAGACTACAGTGGAGCGAGTACGAACCACCACGGCGCCCAAATCACAGCACCGTTATCCCCGTCTCGCCCGCCGAACTTCTCCGCCTTACTCCAACCACGGATCTTCGCCCCAATTCAAAAGCCGCCGTCAAGATTGTACCAGATTGTACCACCACTACTTCGTCCGCCTCGCCGCCCATATCGTTTTGTGCCTCAGCGGATCCACCGCCTCTTGTATCGCATATCAGCTATCGTTCATCTCATCTGTTGTATGTTTCTTCGTTATCTATGCACTATCTCTATTCGTTCCTGCTTCCCAATCGCGCTCGACGTTCAGCGCATGTCGCGCTATGCTCCTCCCGCCTCTCACTGTCTGCCACTCGTGTGCGTTACGGCCTGGTTTGTAAGTTATGGGCGCCGTGCTCGCTAACGCGAGGCCCAGAGCTTTCCAGGTCCCGAAGCACTAGCATGTGTTACCAGTTGCAGGACACAACTGTTCTGATGGCGACATCGCGCTGGATGTTCGCCTCGTTGCGAGCACGCATGCACGATCTGTGAAGGCACGCCAGGACGGGTAGACTTTGTGATCAATTGCGTACACTCCGTCTCTACCTCGACCGGGTACAACGACGCCGCAAGACCAGAAGCAGCCCGTACATCTATTTATCGGCAGCTGCGGGGCTCGGCGGAGTACATACTCAAGCAAACAAACAAGACTTTTAACAATGCCACTCGTCGGTTGTCACACTCGCAACTATAACCCTCTACCTCGTCGCCCACGCTCCTTCCGTCTCTCCGGGTCTCACAACGAGCTTTACACCGCTGATACTGTTTGCCCCGAGGCGCGTCAGGCCCGCATTTACACCCGCCAGTCCACCAGGTAGTACCTCCACTTGGTTGGGCTATCCAATTAAGCACGTAAATCGATCGCACGGTACACAGAAGAGTGAGCAAGGCCGACCTTGACATCGCCACTCGCCAGCAGTTCCGTGATATGGCTAAACATACGCTTCCCAATCTCGACATTCTCCTCCGATTTAGCCACGCCATGTACCATTATTGCCCTCTTTCCCTGCTCTGCTGTCTCTCCGGTGCCAACAACGGGAAAGTGTAGGGCGATAAGATTGCCATTTGGTGCCAGCGCTGCCCAGGCCGCCTGCTGGCTCTCGAGGACTGCGATAGCGTCAAACGCGAGGGTAAGCGGTTTGCCGCTCAGCAACTCCACAATCTTGTCCGGAAGGGCAGCATACGGTACGTCTCTATAGTCGACGACGTGTGTAGCACCGGCACGTTTGCAGTAAGCCTCGTTACTACTCGAGGCGGTGGCGATGATGGGCGAGAAACCGCTGATCCTCAACATCTGAATAGCTGCGTAGACGAGCCTCAGCACAATGTTTGAATAAATCCTGAGGCTTGAGGCTAAGTACTCACCGAGCTGTCCCATTGAGCTAGAACCCCCGATGACGAGAGCCGCCTGCCCCGCGTACTTGCCTCGCCCGCCCTCCTCCCATGGCGCCGTGAGGCCTATGGAGTGTTCACCCGGAGCATTGTATAGAGAGAACACAGCCGTGCTGAATCCAGACGGGACTGTGGCTGCTTTCTCGATTGTGATGTTGTCCGGAACACGCGCGATGAGCGACGCATCCGACAGTGTATACTCCTGAAAAGCTCCATAGTCTGCCTTGAACCAGCCTTGGTACAACACCACGTCCCCGACGGCCCAACCTTTGACGTCGGGGCCCAGCACAGCGATCGTCCCCGCGGCATCGTATCCGGCAACTGCGGGCCAGCCATAATTAGATACGTAGAGGCCCATGACGCGAATGCCAAACGCGTCGATGGGGTTGAGCGCTACAGCAGTGTTGCGGATGAGGACCTCGCCCGCGCCTGGATAAGGCACCGCACGTTCACCAAGCTCGTAGGCTGCGTCGGGACCACAACGAGGGAGAAGAAGAGCTTTTTGTCGAGAGGGGACAGACATCGAGAAGTTGATGGGCTTGTTAGGAAGGCAGCGGAGGTGTTTATATGCGTACTATAGGGGGGCGATCTCCACTCGAGGACCTCACAGGTAGCTTATCAAATCGATTATGAAGCCTGTGGACGACGTGGATCTGCAGCATTCAGATGTGGAGGGAGACGGCTCGACGCGCCGCGGCGGCGGAGTCTGCGCTCGGCCAATGACTCCGGTGGCTTTGTAGACGAGGCGCACAGGATGCTCAGTGTGCGGTGCCAGCGAGGAATAGCTTATAGGCACAGAATCCTACACGGTCGAATGTTCGTACATCGATAGGATCGACAAATATATTGTACATACACTCAACTGCGCTGTGGCAGACGCGCGGTTCACGAACCGAAAGTGTTTTCCCTGCCAGAGCCGTCCAACGGAAAGATCGCGCTTATTCACAACACAGCGATCCCTCGAGATTCACGACGAACGAATGCCCATAGTCCAAGTCATTCTTAACAGCACATAATCGCTCGCTAGTACCTATGTAGAGGCTATCGGCATGGAGGTTGAGATCTAAGATGCAGTCGGTAAGCGCCGGTTGAAACCGAAAGAATCCGCGGACGCGGCCCGGCCGTCCCGGAGGAGCTTGTTTGCAATTTGCCTGAAGCCGTCATCGTACCGCAGAACAGCTGGAGACAAACCATAGGATAGCTCTAGCATTGATGTATGGAGGAAATGTACTGAGTGATGCACGGTTCGTCGTAGAATTCGACGCCCATCGTCAATGCTTGACAAGGCGTACAGATCACCAGTCCGCCGCCTCAACGAGGACTGCCTTACCGCGCTCTTTCGTCAAGCGGTGCGCGGTAAGGACTACTCCCTAGGTCCTCTCCAGCGTCTTCTCTGCCTTACGCACGTATGTCGGGCTTGGCGCTCACTCGCATTGGACCTGGCTGAGCTCTGGGGAGATGTCGTCTTGACCACCGAAAACCCAAAGTTATTTGAGGTCCTTCTTTCGCGCGCTCGCGATGCTCCGCTGGCCACGTCGATCCTTTTGCCCCGCGTTCTGCCTAAAGTACACCAAGACTTCGTGCTGTCCCATGCTGATCGGTTCCGCAGGCTAGAAGTGATAATGTACCTCGACTGGACCCCTACACTTTTCAGAACCTCCTTTTCAATGCTCACAACGGCCCAGATATCGGTGTTGAACAGTGGGGACGGCGTCTGGCAGGCTCCTGCACTGCAGTCGTTGACGCTCTTCGGGTTCAAGATTCGTATCATGGCGCCCTCCCTTCGATGTCTTCGCATCCTTAGCGTGGTCGATCTCGACGCTACCTGGTTACAAAATACATTCTCGTATACGCCTTTGCTGCAAGAGCTCAACATCCAGCACTTGCCGTCAATGGATGTTCCATACCCTTGTATCAAGCTCCCGTCCATCGTCAATTTGAAGCTGGGCGCGAATGCGGTGGATATCGCAGCTTTCATAGAGCATATAACACCGCTCAATCCGAAAACCCAATTCAGGCTGTCTGTACAAGATCATCAGCTCGATTCCGCGAATGCCTCGCGTTTAGCTAGCGCGCTCGGTCCCTTCTTGCGCGGCTCCGTTCGCGATTCTGTGGATGTCAAGATTCCATTTGGCGGCGTCCAATTTTTCGAGACCTCTCCGGACCCACAAGAGCGGACACGCAAAAAGTACAGGCGATTGATGATCGAAGTCAACATCAAGGAACGACGGGAAGCCGAGAGCACCATTGTCCCGCTGCTCGAGCGCATTCCGGCTACGAAGCTCCAGTACTTGCATATTCGGGATCATCAGTCTCATCTGAGCGAACCGCTGTCGCTTGAAGCGCTAGCTTTATTATGGGGCTCGCAATTTGGAGACTCAGTGCATACTCTCGTGTACGGATTCGAATACTGGGGCGTCACACTAGCTCTACCACCCCTCTTACTTGACAGGCCCACAGCTTTTCCCCAGCTGACGAACTTTGAGATGGTGTTCCGTATGTCAGACATTGGCATGCCCGCGAGTGGCGAATGGGTGGAGTTATCTGAGCAGCTACGTGTCTGGCTCGAAGCACGCATCGCAGCTCGAGTACCTCTAAAGAAAGTTCGACTACGCAAAATCAATATGGGTTTGGAGGCAACATTTGTTCCACCGGACTCCGCCATCTGGAACCCAGTTAGGGCGATGTTGAACTTCGTGGAGGAGTGGTGATATCTGAAACGGATTGGTGGTTCTGGTTCTCCTCTGTCGTAAAATATCAAAATGTATGATTGCTAGATCTTGCTAGTCAAACTTAGAGACAAGTGTTCCTGACTGGGAGCGCAAACGAGTGCTCTATACTTATCACACCCAGTAAACAACAGTGCAGTCTGATACGACTAGGGCTGTCTTGTCTTTAGCATTCTTCACAGAGTCTCTGCTACACGCGCAACAAGCTTGACGCCGCTGACTTTCTTCGCCTCCAGGCGCTCGAGGCCTGCGGGGATACCCGCTAACCCTCCCTGCAATATCTCGACCTTGTTTGGCTGTCCATGACTCGAAGGTGAGTACACTGTCTTTTTTTCACGCTGGATATGATCTGACCTTGAGGTCCCCTCTCTCCAGTAGACTCGGGATCACGCTGTACATGCGCGCACTGAACTCGAGGTTCTCACCTTCATTCGCCATCCCATACGCGCGTACCATCTTCTTGCCCTGCTCTGCCTCCGTCCCAGGTGTACCGCCCACCGCAGGTTCGAGGACAACGACGAGTGTACCACGCGGCGCAAGCGCCGCCCACGCCGCCTTCTGACTATCAGGCAAGGAGATCGCATCATATGCGACTATGAGTGGCGCGCCGTCTAGTATCTCTGCGACCTTGTCTGGAAGCGTAGAGTATGGTACCGCGTTATAATCAATGACGTGAGTCGCGCCCGCCTTCTTGCAATATACCTCGTTTCGAGCCGACGCAGTCGTGATGATAGGAGAGAAGCCGCTCAGCTTGAGCATTTGGAGAGCTAAGTGTCAAATCAGTGGTTCATGCTGGACGGTTGTAGAAGTTGGATGTATGAACTTGCCATATTGTCCAACCGAGCTTGAGCCGCCGATGACGAGCGCTGCCTGCCCCACATACTTGCCAGCCCCGTCGGCCTCCCACGGAGCTGTGAACCCTGCACATGTTGCGCTGGGCGCATTGTACAGCGCGATGGCAGCCGTACCGAGCCCAAGCGGCACCGTCGCGGCTTCCTCGACACTGATGTTGGTCGGAACTCGCGCAATGCGCACCGCGTCCGCGATCGTGTACTCCTGGAACGTCCCACGGTCGGGCGACCAGAAGCACTGGTAGAGCACGGTATCGCCGACCGCCCATCCCTGAACGTCCGATCCAAGAGCTACGATCTTTCCTGCACCGTCGTTTCCAACGACAGCAGGCCATCCGTGCGCAGAGACAAAGACACCATAGTTGCGGATGATCCAATCGACGGGGTTGAGCGCAACGGCTTCGTTGCGGATGAGAACTTGACCTGGACCGGGGTGTGGTACGGCGCGTGTGCCAAGCTCGAAGGTCTTTCCGGGGCCTACAGCGGGGAGGACAAGGGCTTTCTGCTGTGAAGGGAGAGACATCGCCGTCGTGTCTTTGACAATGGCATGGCAGGGATAGGAGGTGAGCTGCTTATATGCGTGTCAGATGTGGCTCCCGCCGTAGTGAGAGCCCGCACTTCCTGTTCGGCATGGTGTGGTGGCTCATACTGATGCTTAAACCCGTTTGGCGGAACGCTATGCAAGGGTGGAGCTCCGTCTCCCGCGAGGGCAGTCTGCTTGCGGCGGCGTTCGGTGGGTCGCACCAGTGTACACGTTTCGTGTCTAATCAGGGTCAGTGGGCTCGCGCCGTTCCCGAAGGCCGCTTTCTCTGCAAAGGTTGTAGAAACCATTCTTGCATCGATCACATTGACCACCAGTTCGCTTTAAGTCTGACGCCTGCACATACTTGCATCTCATTAAGTATCGTGATCCACCGCGTGACATGTTGTTGCTTGATCTGAATATTCATTCACTCGATGTTATACATGTAGCAATGCATATGAGTCCCGATATCAGTGAACATCTATGTATGTCTGCCATTCACGACTTGAGACGGCATACAAGATCACCACTTCATGTTATGACGAGGTCTAGAAGAGTGTGTCAGCGAAGATCCCACCCCGTAGTATATCGTATCACTCGCCTCGGATGAGTGTAGATGCTGGCATCGCAATCCAACTCTTTTTCTTCGCGGGCATCATGCAGTGTGCGAATGCGTAAACCACCTGGAAGAACACAGGCTTGAAGTCTTTCTACTTCGTACTCGAGCTCCTCGTGGGCAAAGTCTACGTCTTCTAGACAAAGCTGTTCGAGCGGCCCGAGCATAGCTGCCCGCCGTTGCAACCCGTCCAAAAGAGATGCATCGATATGCGAGTCGAGATTCCGCATCCCGCGTACATCAAGACCGCGCAGATCACGAAGGGCCGGCAACACTTTCGCAGGATCGTCCGGTATGGCCAGCAGTGCCTTTACAAAACTGGGTATTGCATTTGTCTCGACTTGCAAGCGTTCAACGGGCAACCATGCCTGCGGGAGAAAAGTGTCACTGATGATTCCCCATTTGTGCGGTTTTGTCTGCGCGTTCGGTTCGGTACGGAAATAGGGGTCCTCGTCTGAGTCCTCGTCTGACAATGAGTAATATCCCCCATGTACAGCGCCAACTACAAGTTTGAAGTTGGATACCGTAGGTATCTCGCGAGCGAGGATATCGTGGATGACTGTGAGATCCTCCCATTCTGTGAACATGCGCAGCGTGAAGTGCTTCTGAGGATGGCTCTGACGATCTTGCAAGAGCATTGCAGGCGATGGTATGGTGACTGGGAGGTTGCTGCCAGTAACGAGACTGTTCTTCCAAGAATCGAGTCCCCGCAGCATGCTCCTCAAGGCAAGCCTGCGTACTTCCAGGTCTTGGGGATCGGGAGAATACGCGCCACGGGTAGAGTGAGAATCCAAATCGAGGCTCGAGATGGACAATGATTCCTCATCTAATGACAGCGAAAAGTTGGGTAAGGGGTACTGGCCGGCGCAAGCCGGAGGGATCAGGTGGTGGAGCGCGGCGCGAAACTCGTCGTCTTCCTCTGCGTCTCCGGGGTGAATCTCTAATCGAACACGGGCATTGCGAGGGTAGATGAGATGAGAAACAAGAAGCGTCACGGCGTCCACAGCCGATACAACTGAGAGTTCGCGCAAATTTGGCATGTAAACAAGTTCGACCGGTGGTGGCAGTAAGTCAGCCGTATCGATGATGTCTGAGAGCCACTCATCATCCTCGTGCTCGATACGACACCCTGTGTGCAGCGCGTGCAACTGCGGCACCTTCTTGAGAAGATCCAAAAGTTCCCGGTAGTGAAGTGAAGGAGTTGATCCGGAGAACTCCAAACGCTGAAGTGACAGTAAAGGAGTGTACGCGGCAGGAGCGCGAAGGCGACAACGAAACATGTTCAGGCGTCGTAGATCGGGACAATGAGCGAAGAGACCTTCGCCTAGGTTAGTACCGGAGTGCTGCTTTCCGGAGAGCAGTGGGTCTACATCTTCGAAGAAAGAAGCCGACCGTAGAGCAGGAAAGTCCGCATTGCCGAGCAAAGGTAGCAGATGGAGGGATATCGAAGGGCAATACTGCTGAGTTCGCCTGAATTTGCGACCGTGATATGCACATCTTTGATTTCTCAGAACAAGCTTCCGTATGCGGGCAGATACGGAGGGCCCTCGCAAAAGCGATGCCAGGTCACGGTAATACGTCTTCACGCAAGGACACCCAGATTCCGCGGCACTCCTAAACATATACAGTGATAGTTTGTTTCCCTGACAGCGTGAAATAAACAACGTGACGACGCGTAGAGCACGGAGTGGTATATGTGCCCATAGCTCGGGCTGTGCGAGTGAAACAGCTCGCCAACGATAGCAGACGGCGGAAAGCGTGAGGGCAGCAGGGTGCCGATATTGATTATCTTCACGTATGTATTCATATACAGCAAGAAGAGATATCTCTCCGATAAGCTCTGTAGGGAGGCGAAGAATGGGTGCTTTGGAGTTGGCCGCGCGCGCATTTTGAACGTCGCTGGATGGTGATGGCTCGATTTGGGGATCCTGAGAGTCGACGGGTGTCAAGGGCGACATGATCAAGGCGTCACGAGTCAGGAGCAAGTGGACTCAGACAGCGAAGTTGAATGGGGCGCGATATATAATGGGTGGTGGCGGAAGGCAGGACGTGTATATACGGCGCACGGCGGCGTTGTCGTGCCATAAGCCTTGATCAGATGATCGGACCGACAAATTTGATGGCGTTTCTGCTTCAACTTAGTGAACTCGACTCGTGATACGCATGCCTGATATAAGTAGGTAATGCAGACAATGCGAGTAAAAAAAGATGGACAGATACAATCCTCAGGGCCTGACCGGGAATTGAACCCGGGACCTCCTCCAAATTGCTCTCTAGCCCTAAGAAGGAATCATACTACTAGACCATCAGGCCGATGAAGGCTCGTCTCACGGTAAATCTATAATCGCAAGGTGATGCTCTGGTCTTTTCAAGTATAGTGAGTAGCTCTACTTAATGACACCCAGAGCACAAGCACCTCCATCAATCCTTGTAGTAGATACAGGATTTACCCACCACTTGCAAGGCCACAGTGATCTGCGAGATCGTGGGCTGGATGACTCAACTCGCGCGCGTCTCTGGCAACCCTTACCGTAGGGCGTGCCATACCCGAGAGAACTTCACGTAGTTCGCGCTCGTGGAGGAGCTATCGGGTACTGATCTGACACGGGGAACCCACCACTTGCAAGGGCCGCGCTTCCACCGACCCACCCTTTTAATCCTCCAGAGCTATAGTGTGTAGCACTCATACAGTGTCCGTGACTATGAAATTGCAAATTAGGATGTGGCTGCTCTGCATACTGGGGTGTGTTGCTGTCGACATCGGCGCCGAAGAACGATCACGTGCACAACTTTGCACGTGGAATTAAGGCAAAGGGCTACCATAAGCACTGTACGTTGTATTGTCCCAGCGACTGCATGAGGGTGATGCGGAGAGTCCAAAGCTTCACATCCAGCCGCTTTTGCGCTTATCGAAACCCGTTATCGGGCCTTGCAAGTGGTGGGTGCCGTGCAAGTGGTGGGTAAAACCTGTATATCAAAACCAAGTTTATGTTTTTGCCACTTTGTACGAGAGCGAGGCGGCGGATACTTAGTACGAGTACCGCCGTAAATGGCTAGGACGGGCGTAGCAGGGCGTAACGAGACACACTGGTTCTAGCGTAGGAACCGGCTGCGCAGACTGTAGGCAAAGATCCCGCTAGCCTGCGGTGCAGATAAGACTGAGTCATTTGACGTCGGGACAGTGGCGGTTGAGTGGTTGGACAGATCCCGTCGAGCGGTGGCAGGCGGTGGCGATCCGCTGGCGCACGGCGGCGGGCTTGATAGCGAACCGAGCAGATATGGCCTGCCTGCTAGGGTATGTCCACTGGGTAAAAAGAGGGTACAGATAGTAGAGTTTATTCAACGACATGTCACGCAATCAACGATGCTCATCGCGTCGTTACCGACGACATGGGCGTCAAGAGCAAGCCGTAGGTCCTCATAGGCGCTCCCTTCCACGTCGCTCAATCCGGCTCTCAACGCGTCAATCGTATCACGCGAGCCCTCCCCGTAAAAAGACGCCGGCATCCTAGGGATCAAAAGAGGGAGAAGAACCAAGGAAGATTGTGGTGTGCGCGAGAAAAAGTGAAAGGGATTGAGCTTAGGCGCGGTAGGCGTGACTTTGCGCTGCAACGGCCACATGCCCGCCTTCGACCCCGTCCGGGACGCCGTCCTCAACTCACCCACCGTCGCCCAATCATCAAACCACAACTCCCCACCACGCCGAGCAACAGACCTCGCCGCTCTCCTCAACTCCTCCCACTCAAATCATGTCACTCCCAGAGCGGACAGTCCACCTGAAAGACTTGTCGGAGCAAGCGCGATCCGTCGAGCGGGGTTACCTCAAATAAACACGAACAGGACGCCAGTGGAGAGTCCTGGTAGTTTTGGTGATTTGTTTACTCCTGCGGGGACGACGAACAGTCCTGCTGTTGGAAGGAGCGCTGCTACCGCACGCGACTCTTATTTCCCGCCTAACAGTCCGCCTCGACAACGCATGCCACCGCCCGGTCCACCCCAGATATTTCATCATTTACCGGCGGCACATGCTGTACCGGGATTGCCACCGCCTAATAGGGTGTTACCGCCGGCGCATAATCTCGATACGGGAGGTTCATCGCGTTCAAGACCGGGGTCTTCGTCTGGATATCCTATTCCTAGTCCACATCATACACATTACGCAGCATCGACCCAGTCGCCTGTGTTTGCGCATCCATCTGCGCCTTTGACGCAGCGGGTGAGCTTCGAGAGGGGGAGTAGTAGTGAGAGGCCGAGGTCTTCTTCGCATGGGAGTTCGACGAGCGATAGGGATAGGGAGGTTAGGCCTGGAAGTGGGAGGGGCTATGAGGGCAGACAGAGGAGCGAGAGTGGGGGTGGGCTTTATGCGAGATATCCTACTGTGAATACGCCGGACAGTCCGGGTCAACCGCAGATGTATGCGCCTAGGATACTCCAGAGGCAGAGCTCGCCTACACCGCAGATGCAGAGACAGTTTATTTCTCAGGGTCCGCAGGATATTGCTAGGCAACAGGTCCGTTCTATTTCATTTCATTTCGGTTTACTATTATGTTCTAATTTATATATACTACTCTCTCTCCCCTACGCAACTCTAATAGACACAAGCCCGTCAATCGGATCCCCCGCCACAGCCTTCCCGTCGTACATCCTTCGCCACACCTCCCCCAGGCACATACGCAAGTCGTAAACCGCCCTCTCCCTCATCAATCCCACCACTCCGCCGCGTCGAGTCTGTGCCACAACTACAGCAACATCAACAACCACATACACCGGTAACACAGGGTCCACCACCACATACGCCTATGACTCAAGGCCCACCACCGTCACAGACGCATCGTTCGCAGATCCCACAGCCGACACAGGCGCAGATGAAAGCGGCTTCGGCGCATTTACTGGCTCAGGCTCAGGCTCATGCGCAAGATCGAGCCCAGAGAGGTATCCCGCCTATGTCTCCAGGCGAGATCGCGGACCGAGATGCTGCAAGAGAAAAAACCGTGCGAGAATGGCGTTTGCAGGATGATAAACGGAGGGCGTTGATAGAGGCTGAGGAACGGGAACAGCCTCGACGACGGAGAGCTAGTGATTTGCCTTTGCCGCCTGGGGAGATGGAGAAGAGGAAGGAGGCGGAGGATGAGTGGAGGAGGAGGGAGGAGGTTGAGGGGAGGGGTAGGAGGGAGATGGAGAGTGAGGATGAGGGGATGGTTAGGAGGAGGTTGGAGCTGTTGAGGGGAGAAGCGAGCGCGAGTGGGAGTAGGAAGGAAGAGGGTGGGAGGAGTAGGGAAAATAGTAGGAGTGTGCCACAGCCGCAATGGGCAAGTGGTGGTGGTGGGCCTGTTATGCTTGTAGGCGGCCCTACACCTTACGCTGGGCCACATAAAGCTCCAACTCCGACTGGAGGGCCTGTTTTACCCTCTTCGTCTGGCCCAGTCATGCCCACCGCCACAGGACCAGTGCTGCCCTTCCAATCAGGCCCACAGCTGCCAGTTCCCGCGCCATCTATATCGCCTACGCGTCGTTCGCCGCCTGCGACGAATAAACAGCCTGCGAGGAAACGAGCGAGGCATGAGGAGCCTGCGCCGATTGCCAGTGCGGGCGCAGGGCCACGGGCGAGGGATGAGCCGATGGACGTCGACAGACCTCCTCCCGTCACCGCCGCACCTGCACCATCCACCTCACGTCCAACCCCAACCCCAACCTCGCAAATCCCACCTCCAGTCCAACCCGTACCCATACCCATACCGCCACCAGTAACCCCCGCCAACCACTCTCCAGATACAGACAGAAGGCCGCCATCACCGGTGAAAAACGTACAGAGCGCGGCGAGCATCCAACGTGCGGAGGCCGACGCCACGCCCACGCCCACACCTCACCCGCACTCCGTCCCGCAACATCCGCAAATAGCCGGCGTTTCATTACCTACGCATGCAGGGCCACACGTCACGACCGCGACCGCGACCGTCGCTTCAACCACCACAACCACTCTTTCAACTCCAACCAGTGCGGGTGCAGGTTCGGTTCAGACGCCCACCACCGCGACGCCTACGCCTACGACCGCGTCGACGCTTACACCTACGATGCCCGTTCCACCTGTACCTATGCCCGTCATGCCAGCTCATTCGGGTCCGAGCGCGATTACATCTTCCAAACGTAATCCACCGCCCGTAACAGCAGCGAACTTACCAGTACCAATTGTAGCGGCGGGCAAACGACCGCCACCTGTAACGCTGTCGCCTTCGGTACCGGGGAAAGCGTTTGCTGGAGGGATGATTGAGGAGGTTGGCGGTGGTAGTGGGGAGAGTGGGGTTGAGGTGACGGAGGAGAAGGTTGGGAAGGGGATTACGAGGAGGAGGAAAGGGACTGGGACTGGGACTGGGGTGGGGAATGTACCGGTTGGAATGGTACATCCGTTACCTGCTACACCGCGCGCTGCTCCTCCACCACCCACCCAACAACAACAACAACAATATTTCCCTCCTCAACCACAACCACCTTCCTCACAACCGCCGCAACCACAACCATCATCATACCCTCAACCGACTACACGACCCTACGCCCCCACAAACCGCCGTACACCTCCCACATCCATTCTCGTCCCTCTCACATCCGACGAATTGGCGATGTATAGAGCGCAACTTGGTCGTGGGACTGCGAGGTTGGCGAAGAGGAGACGTGCGCTTGATGAGTTTGAGGTTGATTTGGGGGTGGATGATGGGACGGGGGTTGGTGCGAAGGCTGCAGGTGGACAGGGTGGTGGTGGATATGGAGGGGACGGTGGGAATGGAACGGGTGGGGGTGGTGGTGGAGGGGGTGCGGGTGGGAAGGGTAAGAGGAGTAAAGACGTCGTCAGCGTCGTCGAGCATTGTACGTCCCGCCTTCCTATCCTTCTCCTTCTCCCTACCATCTCTTCACCCTTGCTCATCTAATGAAACAGATAACGCCCGACCGAACCAAAACGTCAACGCCCGTCAATCCTCGCCCATCATCGGCCTGCGAAACTTCAACAACTGGATAAAATCGGTGCTCATCTCGGCGTTCGCGTTGCCGGTTTTACAGGCTAGTGCGACTATGAGCTCGCATCATCGGAATCCGTTGAGGGGGAGGGTGTTGGATGTTGGGTGTGGGAAAGGTACGTGTTCTCGAATTATTGTATAGGGTCTGAAGTGAGGATGGGTGCTGGGGTCAGGAGGTGTAGTAAAGAGCGGAAGAGTGCGGAGACGTCGTGGGAGTGGGGTGTGCTCGAACGTGCGTTGTACTAATAGCATATTTCGTAGGTGGCGATCTCAGCAAGTGGCACCGCGCCCGAATAGCGGAGTACGTCGGACTCGATATCGCAGCCATTAGCGTGAACCAAGCGAAAGAGCGACACAACTGTACGCCACTCTTTTCCTCTCCTTCTGTTGCATTATGCTAATGAGAGTAACAGCGCTCCGCCCACCCAAATTCGACGCCTTCTTCGGCGCATTGGATTGTTTCGTTCACCCCCTCGAACGCGCGGTCCCAGCCCACGACCTCCGTACACACTTCGACATCGTCTCTCTCCAATTCTGCATGCACTACGCCTTCGAATCCGAACACAAAGTCCGTCGCATGCTCGAGAACGTCTCATCTCGATTACGCATCGGAGGGCGCGTAGTAGGTACCGTACCCAACGACGAACTCTTATTGGGAAGATTGGCGGACGGGGAGAAGAGTTGGGGGAATAGCGTTTGTAGGATTACGTTTGAGGAGGGGGAGAATGATGAGGGTGAGCAAGGCAAGGGGGGTGGGGCGGGCAGGGATAAAGAGGGGTGGCCGCTTTATGGACATCGGTATCGGTTCTTTTTGAAGGATGCGGTTGAGGATGTACCGGAGTATGTCGTGCAGTGGGGTCCATTCGTCCAGTACGTTTCCATCTTTTTTTTCTCACGCGACACTTTATCAGCCTACGGTCGTAAAGCTGAAATGTGAACTGTTTGTTTAGGCTCGCGGCCGAGTACGGCTTGCATCCGATTTATAAACGCGAGTTCCACGATGTGTTTGATGAGTTTAGGGAACATGCCGAGTTCGAGCCGTTGTTGCAGCGGATGAAGGTCGTGGATCAGAATGGGGAGACGGATATGGATGAGGATCAGTGGGAGGCGGCGAGTGCGTTATCCCTTTTCTTACCCATCTTAGGTATTTGTACTGACGGTTGGGCTACAGATATCTATGTTATGTTCGCGTTGGAGAAGCGAGAGGGTGGCTCGCGCTTTTCATAGGCCGCCAAACCACCTGTTTCACCTGTTTCGTGTTCTGCCCTCGTCGTTTGTTATCTCTTGCTCTATCTACTCTCCGTTTATTCGAGAATGACAGTATCTGCGCGTGTTGTATATTGTACTCTCTTTTTGCCTGTTTATTTTTTGCTCTTCTTTTGTGTCAATCCTAATGCCTTGCGCGTTTCTTATATCTTTTGCACCGTCGCCGGTATCAGTTCTGCTTCTCGACAGGGAGGAAGAATTCAGGCGTATTGTTGTTGTAGTAGAGCTTGTGCGATTATGTGGCAACAATGTAAATCCTTTTCATCGGCCTGATGGTCTAGTAGTATGATTCCTTCTTAGGGCTAGAGAGCAATTTGGAGGAGGTCCCGGGTTCAATTCCCGGTCAGGCCCGTGATGCAATAGTACACATCGTTTTTGCCGCTTTTCCTTTATCAACGAAATCAACAATGATGTACTACCGCTACTTATATGTACGCTATACAAGTGTGAGCCGGTGCGAGAGCAAAAGTCCTGTAGGCTGTGTGATTACTATGTACTGCGGACTACGCGTCGTGCTAGGTTCGACTCAAACCCCTCGCCATCCTTTGAGCTCACCCACGGCTTCTTCTCCATATATGCTTGGGATGGATTGAACGCAGTGTGGATCAACGGACTTCCACCGCCAATTTTGCTTTCACATGTGTGTCGATTATGGCGATTGATAGCACTTCAGCGCGCCACGATGTGGGCTCAAATCCCCTTGGATAAACTTGCATTTGCTCGCCTTTTTCTCGAACGAGCGCCTCAGGAAGGACTAGATCTTACGCAGACGGAACTTCGTCGCAGCCCCCGGAAGTCGCTCTGCCCGCGGGACCATTGGACGCAGCTCGCTGCCCTCCTCTCTCAACCAGCCATACATCAACGGATCCATCATCTCGCTCTACACAGACAACGGTGTGATGAGCATGTTGGGCACTGGGAGCACCTCTGTGTACGCATCACAGATGATCTCCTCAATCATTTGCCAGATAGCGGCCTCCACTCTCTCCGTTCACTCTCTCTTCGCGGCTGGCGGAGCCTCACACTACGCGACGACATCTTTGAGAAGTGTACATCCCTATCCCGACTAGAAGTCATCCGCTGTGGACTACTCTCAGTTCGAGCTCTTCATTCCCTTCACGCGCTCGAGACCTTGATCTTACATGATCCGAGTATCAAATCGGAGCCCGTCAATGCACACGAGTTATTAGGCTTGTTTCGCGCGCTACCTCAGTTACAAAACCTGTTCTTGTATATGACATTGTTCATCGAGACAAACGACCTCAAACAACAACCTGTCGAGCTTCCCAGTCTTCGACAGTTGACTTTGCGCGATCCATCGTCCAAGGCTGCGAGCATACTCTTCCTACTCAATAAAATGTGCATCCCGAGGACAGCTCGCACGAGCGTGACAAGCGACGGTTGTCAAAAGGTCTCGGCGATTCTACGTTGCTTCTTCGACTTGTCGCATCCGCCTGATGCACTGCTATTGACTCTGGAGTGGAACAGCATATCATTTCAAACAACCGCGGAAACCTGCGCCGAAAGCCGGCTAGATCCCTTGTCGTCTATGGGATGCTCAACTCTTTCCGAGCCATGTGCAACCCGGCATTGGAGTCTCAACTTCAATTTCCCGAGAAACTTGTACTACAAAAACATGCCACTTACGCTTCGCGGCTCTATATGCAGTGCCGTCCCAGCGCTCTCTAACCTGACGTTGAGGATAAAGGATTCATTGAGCCATCGCTGCCAGACGATGCTTCGCACGGTCTTTCCTGAATGGGTGTTCTCTCGCTTGTGTATACGGGGGAACGCCATACTTGACTTTTGCCTTGCCATGAAAGACGCTCGATCAGCCCCTGACGCGGATTCGCTAGTTCGTAATCTACAAGAGCTGGACATTCGTGGCGTACGCCTCCTTGACCGTGCGAAAGACTTTCGCCCGAAACTCCTGGTTGATGCCCTGGTCGCGCACATAGCTCGGCATGGACTTCTTACGCGTATGATTATTGAAGAGGATGATATCGTGCGCGCGCCTGTGCTGCGCGAGCTGGAGAAGGTAGTGCAGGTTGGCGGGCTACATGTCAGGAGGTTTTCTCAGGCTGAGACTTACTTAATGTAGGAATAGACCTGTTGTATATTCGTAGAGAGCTGCATGAACAAAGAGTGTATCAGACGATGAAACGATGCAAGGGCTGGTGACTCTACGATCATAGAAGGTTATATCAAGAAGCGACAGTTGGACAAGGGACATGCCACCAATTTTGTCGGTCCGATCATCCGATTGCGGTTGGTTGTGCCGTCATAACGCGCGACGCGTCCAAGGCAGGTTCTGCCTCCTACCACCATCACGCATCCGGGGCATCTCATATCGAACGCTTTTGTATCTTGCTTGTTTTATCATGGCGCCTGCTGCTCATGATGAGCCTCAGGACGTTATCAAGGATTTTCCGCCAACTCCACTTTCTCTTGACCTCCAGAACGCTCGCACGGCCAACGGCAGAATACGTATCCTTCGCCTCCCAACAGAGCTCGTTGGGGAGATATTTCTCCTTATTGTGCTTGAATACATACGCGAAGATAACCAATATGGTCTTCCTGCCGCGCTCATACTCGCCTCCGTATGTCACCACTGGCGCGTCATCGCACTTGCCCAACCCAAACTATGGGCACAGGTTCCTCTGAATTATACCCTACATCGCACCAAACTCTTTTTGAAGCGCTCGTGCTCTGCGTTGCTGGATCTGTATATGTTCAAGTCGACGACACATGGGCGTGCGTGCGTGAAGGAATGGTTCCAAGATCTTGCAGCCATCCTACGAGAACCTTCCGTGTCCACCCGGATACAGAAGCTCGTCTTCAGAACTCAGCAGTGCTGGGTCAGGCATGACCGTCGACGTAGGTTAATCCAGGACCATTGTGCCATGACAAGCCGCTATCTCCTTCCCTCACTCAACAACCTTGATCTCCCCTCCTTGCGGCATGCTATACTCCTTGAAGAACGGACCCCTTCCTTTAGCGCACCATCCTCTGGGACAGATCTCGACCCCAAATTCTTCCTTCATTGCCCAAACTTGCGCACTCTTACTATGTTGGGTTGCCGTCTTCGCATCCCACAGGCATACACCCCTTTATCGTCGCTTCGACGCTTGGAAATCACTGGCAGAGAGCCGTCGCTCCATTATGAAGATATCCTGGCCACACTTAAGATGATACCACAATTGTGTGCGCTGAAGATTGCTTGTGATATGAAGTGTGATGACGATTACGCCTTCGACTGGATGCCTGACCCGGACAGAACACATTTCCTGCCCCCAGGCGAAATCGTTTGCCTGTTAAACCTGCGCGAACTCTGCATATGTTCTTCTGCGAACGCCGCGTTATTTCTTCTCTCTAGGTTGATCTACTCGCATGACACCCGCATCAAGCTTGAGATTTATCGCGGAGTCGACGATGAAGACGAGGAATGGACGTGCTATAAAGCTGCCCTGCGATTCTTAATCCCTCCGACGTTTGTCGAGCGAAACGAACCTCTGCCCAACTTTGTGCTCGCGCTAGGAGGCGAGACCGTATCCATAACCAGTTTATTTGAGGAACATTCTGATATCGCAACACCCGATCCTCATGATTCCAGTGAGTTCGACACCCGCAGGATCGCGATCATGGAAACTCTACGCCAGCGAAACCTCTGGGAAACTGAAACTGGGCTTGAAAGCAGTATCATATCAGAACGGGCGTCACCTTCTACGCTCCTAGAGCACCGCCGGCACTATCCTCCACGGCACTTTACGCTGACAATGTTCGTGGAATGGCACGGGGAACCGTTCATCGAGGATATCTTGGCTCCCGAAATTCCGGATATGTCCAACATCAAGCTTGTGGTTCAAACCGAGCATGGCGAAGACGACGCTTCAAGTTCAGACGATTCGGACGACTGGGATATCGAGAGCATCATCCGGAGGAGGGAAAGGGCAAAGACCAGAGTGCATAAGTGGGGTGCAATCAACGACACATTACTTCCGCAGTCCTGGGGGCCTGTGGAGTGCTTACAGATCGAAACATACGCGATTCCCGGGTTTGTGAAGACATTATTGGCCATACCGGACGACCCAGCGAGGGTCTTGCCGGTCATCCGCGACTTACGTGCGCTTGATATTCGCGGTATACGCCACCTCGAGCGATCCCATAGTATACGCGTTATGGAAGGCCTTCAGCGTCGTACGAAAGTGCTCGGTCCCCTTGAACACCTATGCGTGGAGGACGAAGATGTCTGGTATGAAGTCCATGACGAGGGCGACCTTCCAATTGATACACTTCGGACCTGTGTAATCCCTGGTGGTCTTCGTATCAGGACGTTGTATGACGCACTACAAGAGCAAGAGTTGGATTGGGATGCTAGTGCTAGGTATCCGAAGTAAGTACTGTTCCATGCTTTCGATACCACACTTCGTTGACATGTGTTCATTGCAGACCGCCATACCCGGGTGCGAAATGGTGATCAGACGAGTATTCTGCGGCTCGCCATATGCACTAGACGGCAATGCGGCAAAATAGGCTTGTAGATCTGCGACTGTTTGATTTATGTATTCCAAGAAATGTTATACCGACTTCTCACCAAGTGGTTGGCCAGTATTCATGATCTCCCCAACACGTACGCACAAAGCTGGGAAAAGGAAAAGCGGCGGCTGAGCACCGTCTGGATATGCGACTCGTCAAATCCACCTGTCGTCCATGCAAATTGTCTTCCCTACAATAAGAGGACTATTACATAAAGCTCGCCATATGGCATCAAACGACAGAAAACGACCGAGAATAGCTCTACCTGACTACACTTGTACTTTAACAAGACAGCCTCGACGACAGCAAAACATCCCGAGATAGCAAAAGCGAGAAGGACACAGGGAAACACGAGTAACAAGAAAGCAGCAGCGGTGACAAGAGCGGGTACACGATAGCGGTGACAGCACAAGGTCAAACAGTACAGTACAAGATCAAGCGGTGGTCCATATCCACAGTCCGAAAATAGAAACACATCACAAAACGTTCAAGTAAGCCACTTCGCGACGCTCGCAGGCAGCGGCGGCATAACCGGCCTATTCCTGGCCATCTCGTTTGCGCGGATATCATGCGCGCGGATGATCTCCTTGACCTGGCGCACACCTTCGTTCGCGAGCTGCTCGGCATGACTGATAGCCATCTGCTTGCGCACGGCGAAGGCGGAGTACGCCTCGTGGAGTGCGAGGAGTTCGTTGTAAGTCGCGATACTAGGAAGGAGAAGTCAGATCTGGTGCATATATAGAGGGTAAGGGTACGTACTAGTCGGGAAGTTGAGCGCGGATGTCGTCTGCGGCCTGTCGGAGGAAGCGGTTACGCATGTTGATCACTCGCTGGTCGACGCCGTCAAAGCCTGTACGGATCTTGGCTTTGACGATGGCATGGATCTCGTCGAGGATGTCCAAGACGCGGTCCTTCGGCTCCTGCTCAGGTTGTTGCTCCTCGACTACCACAGGAGCGCGCGCCTTGATCGGAACGCGGCGCGGGGGACCCGAACGACGAGGCTGAGCCTGAGTCACAACCTTCGCGGCCTTGTGCTGGAAGAGATGGGGACGCTCCTGCTGAGGCACGATGTGGTCGATGCGTATAGGTGAGAGCCTACTCGACGAAGTCGACGCACGCGGGGCTACATAGACCGTCAGCATGGAATAGAGAATGCTGACGGGATGCGTACCAGTAGCAGGCTCCCGCTGAACATAAGTGATGAGGCGTGCCTGCGGCTTCTGACGGATCTCAGGCTCGGGCTCAGCATCGGCGAATGCGACGCTCTTCCTGTTGCGTATAGCGACACGCTCCTCTGGCCCCTCGTCAAAGGATGGAAGCGCCGGAACGTCTTCGCAGGACATGTAGACATCAAACGGCGGCGCCGAGTCCTCCTTCTCGCCCTTGAGCGGCAGCGTGATATCGGTATACTTCTCGCGGTATGACGATGACGACGAAGACTTGTCGCTCGACTTGACATCTTCCTGAGCAGTGTCGAGCGCCGGCTCCTGCGCTTCCCCGAAACCAAACTCGAAGTCAACGTCGAAAGCATCGGCAACGTCCGTGACAACTTCAGTAACAGGAGAAGAGAGGCGCGCCTTGCCCTTGGCTGCGGCGCTAATGCGAGGCGGGCTGACGGTGATGGTAGCGTCGAGCATGTCCACATCATCCTATCGAAAATAAGTATCGCGCGATACGGTGAGCAAGAAGCGGCTTACGTAGAGCGTCTCCTCGTCCATAGCATTATCCTTCAAGCTTGCACGCGTAACCTTGGGATTGCGAGATGTCTGCTATAAATGAGCGCCTTGAAACCAGGGAAGGGGCCAGAGACATACCGCGGGGGCTTGCTCAGATACAGTATCATCTTCAAAGATATCCGCGACGTCCGCATCCTGAGCAGCAGCCTGCCTGGAAGAGCGACCCGCGCGAGTAAGCGGACCAGCTGTAGAAGTCTCATCCGACGGCGGTGATGATTCGCCAAAGTCGAACTCGGGCGCGACGCGCTGAACGGCGGAAGGTTCACGCGTGAGCTTTGACGTAGTCACCTCGACCTGTAGGTTATGGGTTAGCATTGCAGATTGCTGCAAATGAGGATGGTCTTCGTACCGAGGCAGCTTCAACTGCGACAGCAGGCTCGTGCAGCTGCGCGTCCAACATGTCAACGTCGTCGAAAACATCATGAGACGGCGGCGCGCTAGCCCTCGAACTCTCAGGAGCAGGAGTCTTGGATGCAAGCGCGCCACGAGCTCGAGCCTGAGCGGTAGCTGCAGCCTCGACGTCGTCTGTGTGCTCGCTCTCGACCACCGGTGAAAGATGCGACGCGCGCTGCACAGCTGTCCTGCGCGGCAGACGCTTCACCTCTCTCTTAGCACCAGAACCCTCAACGCCAACTTCCTTAGCCTGTTCAACATCCGCCGTCTTCACAACCTCTTTCGCACCCACACCCTTCCCACGCATAGCCCCGATCTTCGACGGTCCCGCAACAGAGAGCGGTGCAGGCGAGCTCGAACGCGGACCTCGGGTCTGCGCAAGCATCTCCTCGAGCGGCGACTTGGGACTCGAGCCAGGGATAGCGTCGAAGTTGGCTTCAGAAGAAGGCTTGTCTTTGCCCTTATCCTTGTCGGTACCGCGAGCGCCATACTTGCGCGCTGCAGGCTTCGTCGGGCGTGCCGGTGGTGCCTTATCTTTAGGTTGAGGAGGCGCTGCAGGTGTCTTGGGTTCACCAAGTCGGCGCTTGGGAGCGCGCGAAGTAGAGGCCTCGGAAGTGGGCAGAACTTCTTCGTCGCGCTTGCGCTTGCCGCGTGCTGAGGGTGCTGCGGGAGGAGAGCTAGATGAATCCTCGGCTTCGGCTTTGCGCTTAGTGCGGCTCGCAGTAGGCTTCGTGAGTTCGGGCTCTGCGGATGCAGAAGCAGCACTGCGTGCTCGATGACCTGGACGGTAGTCAGTGCGAGCGCATGTGTAGACAGGCAGAAAACGTACCCTCTACGGCGGTGGACGATGAGCCATTGCCTTCACCGCTCGGCGACGACGACTGGGTAGGCTGGTTGAGTACACCAGCATCATGAGCGATCTTCTTCGATGCAGCCGCAGCGGAGGCGCGCGTAGGTCGCGTACGAGGCTCGGCGTCCGGCTCTACGAGAGGCGGCGGCGGCGGCGGCGGTTTGACCTTCTTCTTGGGTGCAGCGGGAGCCTTGGCTTTCGCGCCAGTCGGCTTCTCCTGCGCTGGAGTCTTCTTGCTCGCGCCGGGAGGAGACGTGTCGGATGCGCTGGCAAGAGCATCCGCCTTCTTGCTGGCCTTCGTAGCCTTCTTCGGTGCAGGTGCGGGAGGGTCGCTCTCGTCCTCTGCATCGTCAGCGACTTTCGTAGCGGCGGTAGCAGCCTTTCCCTTCGGGCGCGGGCGTGGCTTCTTGACCTCTGCGCTAGGCGCCGGAGCGTCCTGTGCGATGAACGTCGGGATGCGGGCCGGAGACATGATGGGCGCAGGCTCGTCGACCATCGGAACATCCTCTTCCACAGCAGCCGCTTGCGATAAACGGGGCGAACGACGCTCAGGAGGCGACCCACCATGCTCAGATACATCCGCCGCCTTGCGCTTGCGCGTGGAGGGAGCTGGTGGAGGCGCGTCGTTCGAGTCCACAACGCGTAGCCCGGCCCGGCCCGCCTTCGCGTTGCCCTTGCTCTTTTCCTTCTCCTTCTCGTGCGCCTGTGCCGCTTTACGCGCCCGCATCCGCGCTGGTTCGGGGATAGAGTCGTCGTCCGAAATATCCGAGACTTCCGAGATAGAGTCTGACTTTCCGAACAGATCGTCGAGGTACTCGGCACGCTTCTCCTGCGACGAGTTTACCCAGTCCTCCTGGGTGATGCTGGGATTCTTCGGTAGAGTAGCGCCGCCCTTGGCCGATGTTGATGGAACAGCCTTGGACTTCGACGAGTCAGGCTTCGACGTGCCAGAAGTCGGTTTAGAGGCGTTAGAGTTAGCCTTGGTGAGGAGGTCCGTGAACTTGGATGAGAACGAGGGTAAGCGGGTGTTAGGTGGCTTCGCAGGAGAGGTCGAAGGCGGCGATTCGATGTACGGTCCAGGGGAGACGGCAGGCGCAGGCGCTGGTGCTAGTCCAGGCGTCGATCCAGGAGTGGTGACTTGCGTGAGCTTGGCGGTGAGCGAGGGAAGCGGCGACTTGGCTCGAGGTTGCTTCAGCTCAGGCTGTGCGCGGTGCAATTTCGAGGGGCCAGGCAAGCTAGATATTGAATGTGAGAAGCTGAGCGACGGCTTTGAGTGCACTGGAGGCTTACGCTTCAGAAGCAAACGCGATCTCATCGCCTATGGGTTGCTCGTCACCGGGATCACTAGCTTTGTCGACTGCTCATTGCGCATCAGTATTATTTACCGACACTCCACGATAGCAGCTTACCGCCCTCCGCCACCCTACGCGCCTTCTCCGAACTAGACAGCTCGAACGCGTTCCTGCCGTCCACAAAGTCCAAGCGCGCCGGCTCCTGAGAGATCGAGAAGTGTGTCATCATCTTATTAGGGAAGTCCTTCCACGCGATGCTCTTCTGCTTACGAAGTCAATACAGGAATGAGATGCGGCTATGGGTGATGAACGTACGAGCTTGCGATCGACGAGAGTGTTGTACAAGTGCTCGGCATGTTCAGACTCCACCTTGAACAGCAGACTGAGCGGCACGGTTCCAGAAGGACGACGCGCGAGCCCTCCGCGTGGGCCACCACCAGGCGGAGCCGTCAACTGCCCAGCGACGAGACCGGTCTTGCTAACGGACATATGCGCGACGGTGTCGAACCCTACGATGAACGTGTCGTACGTGCCTGCCTGCTGCTCGACGAGTTAGCATAGCCAACATCAGTTATAAGCCCAGTCAATATACCTCATTGTCGTTGTAAAAGACAAAAGACTGGCGGTCAACGAAGAAGCGTGGCTGGACGCGCTGTGGCGGGTCTTCAAGGCCGCATGCTTGGAACGAAGTGTGTTGAAACGGTTGCGGGCTTCGCAACGTCAGTCATCATTCCTACTACCATTCCATGGAGGTACATAGACGCACAGAGTGATATCACGCGCAAGAAGAGCTCCGATCTTCTCAACAGTCTCGCTCCAATCCGTTCTATCCAACCGGCTCTCAACAAGGCGCGCGATCTCCGCGCCTGCGGGGTGCGCGCCAGGCTGGTCGAAGCATTCGCGAAGCAACTGCAATGCGCGAGCGCGGTTCTCGGGCTGACCCTTGCGCACGCGCGGAATCATGGTGCCAAGCGTGTTGAGCAGTTCATCCTGGGGGAGTGAGTCTGCGGACGCGTTAGCTATCTCCGGGATAGGGATATCGTAGGGCTGACCCCTGCATGCGTAGATAGCCTGTCCCATCTTGCGCCTGCACGAGAGGTGAGTTTATACACAAATTCCGTTATAATACAACTTACGGTGTGATGAGCTGACGCAGCGTCTCCTGGTTATCCGAATGGTGCGTCGCGGTGTAACAAAGCAGCGTATACACCTATTGAACTCATCAGTCAGCAAGATACACGCATATATGCGCACCAAAACTGGAGTTTATACTCACATTCTGCCTAAGAACAATCGAAAAGGCCGCGGAGGAAGGACTAGAGCTGAAGAAGTTCAGCGCGATGTTCTTGTAAAACGCGCGGCTGATCGCAAGCTTCGCCGTGTCTACAACCCGTATAAGCCTCCACGTGCGGCGCAAAAACCCAGGATTGGCATACCGCTCTCGTCCTTATCATGATAGTCCTACACATCCATCAGCCTCACATTCCAGTCAGCCAAAAAAACACGAAAGACGCGTACCAACACCCCATCAAGCACCGAAGCCGCAACATTCTCCCACCTCACCGCGCTCTCCTCCTCACCCTTCGCACGCACCGGCACCGCGCGCTGCTTAACGCAAACCGTGAAAATAGCCGCAGCAAGCTGCAACGCCTGCGACGTGAAATGCTCGTAGAGCGGGACGAACGCGTATCGGACGTCGTCCGTCACGTCCGGCGCGCTCGGTTTCTTCGCGTTCACCCCGAGCTACGCGTAACATTCAGCCTCGTTTAACAGTTTCAAAACCTTGATGTGATCTTACTATAGCTTTCCCAGCCGCGTCGACCTTAGCGAACGCAGCTTGGACATCAGGGCTCCAAGGCGCGACCGCCTTCTTCAACGTGCCGAGGCCATCCTTGATCGCCTTTTCGGCGATCGACTGAGTCATAGTTGTACAGAGTCACAGTTAGAGTAAAAGAAAAGACGCGTAAAACAGAAGGAGAATGGATGGGCGCGCGTACGCTGGTGGTGGTAGCGGCGAAAGGAGCGCGACGCGTCGAGGGACGCGTTTGGCGCGCATTTCCAGATGCGGCACCGCGGTCCCACGCCTGTCGTCGCGTCGACGCCCGTGCTCTCGCTGTCGGTAGACGCAGAACGCTTCGAGGTCTGACAAAGGGTACATGTATACGGTAGTCGCGCTTGTAATTACATGAAGAAGAGCGTCCAACGACGCGTTTTGAGTCCAATCCGGGAAGGGAGAATACAGTGCTTTTGACGGTTCGTGGTGTGTGAGGTTACAGAAAGTATGCGAGTGATAGGTGTACAGTGAGTTGGGTAACGCGTTTGCGACGTATGTAACAATATGCTGCAAGAGTACAGACAACAGAAAGCTGGGAAGGTGGAGAGGGCGTGAATACGATGGCAGAGCAGAACAGTGGACAACAAAAAAACAGCACTTTGCAAGGGGATGTTCCGAGTTCCGTGGTTGAGGTGAGAGCGAGATGATGTATGCGTACAAAAAGTGCTTGGGGTCGTTACGGAGAAACTTGCTGCGAGTGAAAACGTTGATGCGGTATGAGAAATCTTGCTAGTTCGAGTCGTTCGTGTAGGCGGAAGGCGACCAGGCATCCCCCGTGGGCGCCTCCTCAATCTTGACAGTGATGGGTGCAGTGGGCTGCCCGAGCAGGGCTTCTTCTTGCTTCTCGGCAGAAGTAGAACGGAAGCGCGGTGCACCGGCGTCGCCAGCCGCGTAATGCGTGTTCGAGCTGAGATCGTAGGACTCCTTCGGGCTCTGCGCAACATGAGCGTTCACCGGCGTGCCATAGTGAGTGGCGCCCGATGAGGAGACGCCGGCTCCGTAGAAAGCGCCCGGGTTCTGGGTATAGTACGAGCCCGAGACCTGGCGGTAGTGCGCGGCGGAGCCGGATATCGGCATGTAGTGCGCGCTAGCCTGCGGGCTGAATTGCGGGTACTGCCCAGTGGGCATGCCGGGTTCGGTCTTCACAGTCGGTGCGGGCGTCTCCGTAGCGGGAGGAGTCTCAGTCTCCTCGTTCGACGTGCTGATCGACCCGGAGCTGTCCGCGCTCAAGAAGAAGGGGCGGATGGCGACGGGCGACTGCAGCTCCATAGCACCGAATGCGCGGGCGAACTGACCACGAGCGCGCTCCTGGCCAGCAGCTTCTTCGGCATGATGCGTGGCCGGAAGGTATTGCTCGAGCTGCTGAGACGACGGACCAGGCATACCGTTGTACGAAGCCGAGAGCGGGCTCTGGTGGGTAGGCGAGTAGCCGTACGGCGTCAATGGCTGGTATCCATGTACATTGGGACGAGGTGCGTGCTGGTACGAGTGTTGGCGATGAAGGTGCGGCATGACATGGCGAAGCTGATAGGTCGGCGGAACAGCATGGTGGAGTGCGTCTTCGAAGTTCATACCAGGACCGCCATGACGGGAGAAGTATTGTGCGGTCGGGCTCGGGTAAGGCGAACTGTACGGCGAAGAATAGGTGGACTGCGCCGGCTGACGGTAGCCTTTGTACATGCTCCCATCGAGGGCTGATGGCGGCGCAGGTACACCATACTGAATGCCCTCAGGGAGCTCCTGCTGAGAATACGCCTGCGCGAAGTGGGAAGGGCGCTTGATATCGCGGCGCAGCTCAGGAGGGTGGTCGGGCGCCGTGAAGATCTGGTCCAGAGGCGTGACGGGCTGACCTTCCGAGGCCGGCTCAGCCGACAGGTAAGACTTGTTCTGAATCGCAGACTGGTGGTAGTACTCAGGCGAATGGCTCGACGCGGACGACGTGGGGAACATATGGGCCGGCGGCGGCGGCAGATCCACCTGAACGCGAAGAGCAGGAAGGTTCGAAGAAAGCCGACGACGCGACATGGAGCTCAGCCTCGAACCATCGTATGCCCACTCGGCGTCCTGAGCCTCGGGAGGGATATTCTCGCTGTCCTCTGCGGCGTGCACGACGATACCATGCTCGCCCATCTTGGGAGGTGCAAAGCCGGGATAACCAGTACCAGAAGAGGCATATCCAGAGTCATCGTGACCATCGACATCCTCCGAGAGCAGGGTACCCATCTTGAGAGGAATTCCAGCACGACGCTCCGGTGAAGCTGTCGACGAATCAGACACGATGCGTCGACAAAAGAGTAGATCATCGCTTACTCAGAGTGGACGCGTTCATGTTGTAACCCATAAGCTTCGGAGACTCGTCGTGGAGAGGCAACGCGGTCTCTCCAGGAGACCGGCGGGCACTACGCAGAAGAGCCATCACTACGACTGACGATCAGCTCAAGACGAGACGACGATGAGGTCAAAACCCACTATGCGGTTCGTCCTTGTGGGTCTGGCGGAGACGCTGGAGACGGCTGGCGACCTGCTTACGCGTGCGGAGTTTGCCGGTCTTCTTGAGGATGTACTCTTGGATAAGCTGGCAACGACCAACGTTGCTGAACTCGGATGGCTGGCCCTTGGTCGAATAGACCGTGACGGCACGGCGGGAGATCATGGGCGGATACACGGAGAGCGCTAGCGGGCGCTTAGATCAGCCACTGACAAATGAAAGATAAAAGCGGAAATGATGAGTACCTTCGAAGAGCGCAGCCTCAAGATCGGGCGGCCAGACGAGCTCGCTGCCATCAGCAAGCATACGAGGCATCTTATTACCGCCGCTACGTTTTTTCGGCGGGTACGATTGCTGAGTCGGGGGCGGAGTCGATTCGTCCGGCGATGAAGATGGAGTCGGGGAAGGAGAGTACTGAGCTGGCTGGAGAGACATTTGTATATTGCAGTCGAAGAGAGAAAGAGAAGAAGAAGAGAATGCGAAGGAAGGAGGCGGGTTTTGGCGGCGGCGGGCGAGAGGGGTTGGAGTTGAAGGAGGGCAAGCGATGGTAGTGGAACGCAAGACGCGCTTGCTTTGCGAGCATCGCGCTCCCGCCGGTTTTGATGCTAAGGCGTACCCATCGCGTGGCTTTGACAGCTGGCGCGGTACCGCGAAGCACCCTGTCTTGTTTCGCAACACCTTCTAGTTTGCGCAGTGCCAGTTCGTATCCCTGGGACAAGTACTCTTCTCCCGCTTTTCGCGGACCATGGATCAGGTCTTTACAAAAGCTGAGCTGTCTCTAAAAGGAATCTGGGGTAAGGAAAACCCATGTGACCGCGAAAGGCGGCTCGTAACACGCATCTCGTAAGAAGCACGTCCCTGAAGCGGCTGCTCAGCTGCTCCGCGCCTTGTTGTATCTTTGACGGGCAGCCCATCCCATCGCAACGACCACAAGCTTGATTGCCTTCCACGACGAGGGCGTCTGGCCCATTCACGAACCATCATGTCCTTCTTCAACTCCCGCTCCAATACCGCGTCGGCCGACATGAACGCCGCAAGGGTGCGTAGCACAACTTGTGGGGAGCAAGGCGTTGTCTGACCGACAGACGGACAGATCAAGAAGCGCAAGTTGATATCGCGTCAACATCTGCGAAGGGTATGTGAGCAGCGAGCTATGCATAGCGCAGAGTACTGACCTGCGCACGTAGTACTCGTGGCTCCCGGACGTGTTTCGCATCAAGAACAGCGTAGGCGCCTCGAACATGCATTGCTCAACGTACGCTGGATGCTGATTCCCGAGTAGGTGATACCGCGTATATTCTGGCCTGTCCTCACCATCACCATGATGGCGGCCTTGGTGGCCTGGGCCGAGTCGAATGGCCGTTCAGTGCGTCTGACAAACTCCGTTACGCCGCTTCTCGCGGTAGTTGTACGTGTGGCACTTTCCCCGCATACGTCTAAGCGCTCAAGCTAGTTCCTTGTACAGGTCGGTTTGATCATGGTCTTTAGAAACGGTACATCCTATGACCGTTTCTGGGAGGGCCGCAAGTCCTTTAGCGCGATGGAATCCGGCGTCCGCTCTCTATCCCGCATGGTCTGGATTCAAGTCGCCCTCCCGCCTGACGACACGGACGCTCGTCCAGCTGGCGCAATGAAAGGAAAGACGCCTGCCCCAGATATCACCGCAGCGCAACTACACAGACGTAAGGCCGAAGTGCTGAAGCTTGCCGTTGCGTTCGTGTACGCTGTGAAGCACTACGTGCGCGACGAGGACGGTCTGGATTGGGATGATTTTACTGGTCTAATCCCTAAGTCATTTCTCCGGCAGAATGCAAGTGGCGGTGTATTGCGGTATGATCTCGTCGGCGATGGACGCTACGGTGCTGCGTTCACCGATAGCCCCGACAAGACGCGTCCTGGTACACCCTCTCCCGTTACTCGAGATGCTAGCGTAGCGCGCAGCTCGATGTTGGATGCGAGTGTGTCGACTTTACCGATTGGCACTGGTCATGGGACGAAGCGTGTACGGGTCAAACGCAGTATTGATAAACTTATCAACGCGCGGACGCCATTGCTTCAGCAGCCTGAGCATCACTCTATTACTTTCCAGGAGGCAAGCATGCCGCTACCGCTTATGTGGGTCCTCGTTCATAACACTCCCTTGACATACATTGACTGACGCGACGTATAGAATCGCACACGAGCTCTCGCGCAGTCTCTTCCAATTCCGTCGCGACGGCTTGCTCGAGACTGTTGGTCCTGCTGGCGCAAACGCCATGAACCAGACGTCCGTCGCTTTCTTCTCTTTATACCTATCGGTTTTTCTAACAAGCTACACAGTGTACAAACCCTCGTCGACCAACTGACAGCTCTCGAACGCATAGCCAACACGCCCATCCCCAAATCCTACAGCATCCACCTCAAACAATGTGTAACGCTCTACCTCTTCGCTCTCCCCTTCACACTCATCCGCGAGCTGGGCTGGGCGACTATTCCCGTCGTCACCGTTGTCGCGTTCACGTTCATGGGTATCGAGGGTATAGCCGAGGAGATTGAGCATCCTTTCGGGAGAGACGAGGGGGATTTGCCGCTGGATAGGTATTGTTCGGATTTGAGGGAGGAGGTCGAGTTTATGATTGCGAGGATGCCGGAGGGTGGGGTTGGGGCTTATGGATGGGATGACGGTGAAGGCGACGACTGAAAATCATGGAGCTTTCCTTGCGCTCTCAAAGCTTGCTCATTCTGAATACTCATTCATGCTGCACATAATTATACCTCATGGACTCCACAGAATCTTGCATATTCACATCTTTTCTCCACACGTATTGAGTTCAATTCAAAGCAACCAGATTCAAAACGAATAATGACCGAGTAATAATATGCTCTACAAAGGATCACTGGAACTCGGGCTGGCAGAATTGGCCGGGGCCGTACGGCTCGGTGGTAAGCGCAGTGAGGCCGGCCGAGTTCTCGCTCGTGTGTCGTCCGCTCTGCGGGCCGGGCTTAGGCTTCTCACCCTTGGAGAACGTGTCCAATATCCGCTTGGTCGTCTCCTCCGTGAGGTCCTCCTGCAAAACATACTCAGTATCAAGAGTCATGATGAATATAACCAGACAAAACCCACGTAGAAATCTCCAGCAATAGCCATCATAGGCGCATTACTGCAAGCACCCTGACACTCGACCTCAACAACCGTGAACTTCCCATCCTTCGTCGTCTCGCCCGGCTTGACCCCACCCAGATGCTTACACACCACATCCAAAATATCGTACGCGCCATTAAGCATGCACGGCGTGGTCGTGCACACCTCGACGAAATGCTTGCCCAAAGGCTCGCGGTTGAACATGGTGTAGAACGTCGCGACCTCGTACACGCGCATGGGGTTCACTTCCACGAGCTTGGCGACGTAGTTCATCACTGAGATACTCGTCCAGCCGAGTTGTTCTTGACCGAGGTGGAGGAGTGGGATTATGGCTGCTTTCTTGTATTGTGGTGGATATTTGGAAATGATGTTCTCGGCTTCCTTCAGGTTTTCGGCATTGAACTCGAAAGGAATCTGCACGATTCGTTCAGCATTGCCATATACCCAGTAGAATATAGAAACGCACCTTCGGGTTGTTGTAGTCGGTATCCCGGTGCTATATGACTGTTCAGAATATGCAACCAGCGAGTAACGAAGCAACGCACGTTGAAGAGCGCATCCGACCGCCTGCAGGCCGACACTGACAGCTGGCGCGCTGGTGCCGCTACACGCGCAGTGCGCAAGGCGGAGGTTGAGGCCGAGGCGGCGGCGCGACGGGCAGCGGTACGGGCAGCGAACATGGAGGTGGTGATGAGAGACGCGCCTAGCTTCGGGACGAACGCAGCCGCGGAGAAAGACGGCAGAGCCAATCAGCGCGCAGACCTGACCACACCTTGCGGCTTTCTTACTTGTCCACTTCCACCATCGGCAATACACTTGACCTGTACATCGAGCATAAGCGATGGACATTGACGCTTTAGGATATGTAGCCACCCGAACTTGGAAGACCATTTATTGTAGGTGGAAGGTTATGGACCTCTACAGAACTTGAAGGGAGCGCTGCTGTGCTCTTTGTCCTCGACATCCATGACGACTGACAGGCTCGATGCGTCCTCTCAAGCCCAACAGCTGATCAGTCGGCTGAGCTCACCGATCGAAGATCTACCGACTCTGCTCTCGCTCTTAACCGCGCCTCTCGATAGCCTCTCGCTTCTCCCTCCTCGCTTCCGACGCCACAACACTACACCTCTACCAGAAAATGCCTTTCAGCCTACACGGCACATATCACTGATTCAGCGCGCTTTGATTGAACATGTCGTGCCAACTTGGCAGCCTGCGCTCGAAGAGGCAAATGCGATGTCACTTGTCGATCAGTACTTCATTCCAGATCTTTTCATGAATGCCACGCCCTCTGCCGGTCTTGTCTCGCTTTACGCATACTCGACCATATTATCTCTACCTCTGCGAGAGTACTCCCTGTCTCTTCTTGTACGGCTATCGCAGTCATACCCCATAGACCGCCTGCACGCGTCGGTGTTCAGCGTCACTGGCCTGCACACAGGGCAGACTACGCAGATCTGGGAAGACACGGTCAAAAGCGTTCTCTCCGTGCCTACTCGCGTCGCAAATGCCCTGGAAGGAAAGAACGTGCCGGCCGAGCTTGAGCTAGGGCAGTACTTTCGTAACCTCAGCTTGAGGTGCGAGGCGCTACTGGCTTCGTTGGTAGATGATCAAGATCAAGGTTCATGATAATTCTCAACTCTGTACCATATTACTAAGAAATGTTCATAGAGCTGTCTTCTGTGACTTACCTGTTCACAAAAATGGTGAACGTCGGCGCATTCCCGCCCTCTCGAACTATCGCACCCTCACAGCCATCCTTCTTTGAGCATACTCTGCCTACTATACGCTCAAGACTACATTCATCTCCAACATATGCCGTTTTATGGACCAAACTCCTGGCCGCCATACCATCCACAATGGCACTGCAAACCATCGTGTCGTCTCTATTCGCTCATTTACGAACGCCTGACAGCACACTCGATACGGCTGCGGGAGCGAGAGCAGCAGTGAAGCGAGAGGCTGAGCTTTTGCGAGGGCTGCTTGGGGAAGTCAAAAGAGGCCAATCGGTTTGGAGTGCGGCGTGTGCAGTCATCCTGAATCGTGACTGGGGTGAAAGCCACGCCAGAATCATTGCATGCTGGGCTGCGAGCGCGAAAAGCGAGCAAGGTAATCATTCTAGCACATCTGATGCGACAATAAGCTTATGTCGCGCAGGTCTTCAATTGCTACTGGACGCCGCTCTTGATATTTGGACGTCACCCGAACACATCAAGCACTCGCTCCTCTCGAAACACCGATGTAAGCATGATCGTACTTTTAGCACCGCCATTCACTCAACTCTCCTCAGATATCACTCTCCTCGTCCTCCTTGCACACGCAAACCTCTCGCGCACCTCGCCCAAACTTCAAGAACTAGCCTTCTCCCCGCCTTTCATCCAATCCATCACCTACTACATTTCGCATATGGATCAAGACGTACGCCGTTGCGGCATGTTAGTCGCCGAAGAAGTGGCCCGACGTGCCGGTAAGACACTTGACTTCAAAGACTGGGACGGTCCTGGTGCAAGTTGGGCACGCGATGTTCGGTCGCTCATTGTTGAGCGCGATGTCGACACGACGGTCTTGGATGAAGACTCGGATGATGAGGACGGACAAGCGCCACAGCTGGATGTTAGCGAGCTATTGACGGACGAGATCATCGAGCCTTCACCCGAACCATCAAGAGCAGGAGTAGCACTCGCATCCTCAGGCTACGACTCGGATGACTCTTTAACTGGCTACGCCTCACCGCCAGACTCCGAACGTTCTGCCTCGCCCACACCATCAGAGCTCGAGGAGATCGAGAAAGACCCGACGCTAAACGTCGGCAAGAAGAAGATCGCGCGACCAGTGTATCTCGCTCAAGTGGGACTCATGCTGCGTCAAACCGGTGGAGTTACGAACGGCGGAGACGATGACGAGCCGGACAGAGTTGAAATTGGGCTGGATGTGGCGGAGGAGCTGATTAGACGCAAACGTTCGTATGGCACTGAGCTCGGTATGTTTCATTCTCCCGCATCACACGTATCATTGACAGGCTCGGCAGAGGAGAACGCAGTGAACCTCGTCTATGCACTCACAACACTCACCAACAAATTCGAGCTCCCCGACTTCGACCGTAAACGCCAACTGGCCCTCATAGCCCTAGTAGCATGCAGCCCGACCAAAGCCGCGCCGACAGTCGTGCACGAGCTCTTTCAGCACCAGTACAGCATGGACCAGCGTTTTGTGATGCTCAATGCTCTTGCGCTCGGTGCGCGCGAGCTAGCTGGGCGGGCCGTTACCGATGGACCGCTGGGATCGCCAATTGCTGGTAGTAAGCGCGTGGAGTTCCCGAGTAGGAAGCTGCCGCCTGCGTTACATGCACGTATGCTAGAAGCGGACAGCAGTGCTACGGCGCGCGTGCAGGGTTTACTCGAAGGGGCTGCCCGAGCTGCCATAGACGGAACGCGCGAAGCGGCCGAAGAGCGTTTACCAGGTGCCGCGCGAGAACGACAACTCCGCCTCCGTCCTCAAGCCCGTGTATCCGAAGTCCAACGAGCTTCCGGTCTCCCCACAACCACACAGCCAGCGAACACCCCAACATTCACGTCCGTCGCCATAGAGTACTTCATCTACCCACTCATGAATCGCTTTTGGTTACACGTCCGGGACTCTCAAACGCGCGAATCGATGAGCGCTGCGCGCGATCCGTTGCACAAGTACCGCGGCGCTGGTACAGGACTCATTCTATCGCCGATGGTACTGGCGCACGTACTCGCTACACTCGGTGTATTGCTGCATTGTGCACGCGCGGCACCGGGTTGGCTTGCACTTGCCGCGCCAGATGCACTTGAGCTTGCCGTGACGCTTGGAACGCAGCCTGTATCGAGGGACGATGACGACGACGAGACGGGCGATGGAAGTGGTAAAGAGGCGAATGTACTTGCTGCTGCTTTGGAGCTTGCGCTTGTTATTCTGGATGGGAGCGCGGAGCTTGATGGTGGGCGTACGTTGGCGCTTGAGAGGACACCATTGTTATTGGCTACGGGGGAGCTTGCGCAGACTGTGTTTGGTGGGCTTGAGAAAGGATTGAGGGTTAAGGGTGGTGGTGGGGCTGCTGAGCAGAGGTTGAGTAGAGCTTCTGCGGGGGTTGTATTGAAGGTGGATGAGATACAGGAAAAGTGGAGGCGGTCCATGGTGGGCCTGTGATATACCGGTCAACTGTTAATATAAGTACGAGGCGTGCTCCTGGCTGTGATTTACTTTCGTCTGTGGTTACTATTTGCCTCATATGCCACACCTCTTGAGAAAGAGAGAGAGAGAGAGAGAGAGAGTAGATGTCGTATAAACGCTCGTCAACGTCACGGTAATACGGGTAGCGAGGTACATGTTGCATTGAATCTTCACACAAGCGTTCGTTAGAAAGGAGGGCCCACACCCGCCCGAGCCCGCACAGCCTGCGGAATCTGAACATGCAATCCCCCATCCTCCATCTGCATCCTCACACCAACCGGCACAAGCAAATCCGTCTGCCGACTCGGCGACCGATAAGTAGGCGGCGGCATCGCAAACCCAAACGAATCGAAGCTCGGCCTCATCATCTCGATCTCCTCCTCCAGCCGTTCATTAGCATCATGTACTCCACAAGGAATGCCCAAAATCGGTCGAGGTGAAGGTGGATGAGGTTCGGGTGATGGCGAACCGATTCGGCCAGGGTAAGCGCGCAGCATGCTCGGTGTCGGCGAGCTTAGTCGGAGATCGAGGTGTACCCAATCTGTACTGGCCGTCGCAGCTGACATGCGGATTTCAGCGCGGCTCATACCGCGTTCGATGTCGAAGGAAATTGGTGAGGTTGGCGTCATGGGTGTGTGAGGCATTGCGGCGGGCCATTGCCATGAGCTGCTAACGGTAGCTGTCTCGGTCTTTCGCTCGGTGTATCCTGTGCTAGGTGGCTGCGAGGTGTAGGCCGTGGTAGATGGCGCGGTGTATACGGTGGCTGATGTGGCAGGATGCGTGGATACTGGACGGGGCTTCTCGATGGGCGTTATACGTGGATCGTAAGGGTTTGGTGAGGCTTGCTGAAGCTCGCGAGATGCTAGACGACGGCGCTTCATCATGCGGTAGCTGAACGCTGTGCCGAGGAGAAGCGCGAAGAGCGCTATCACGCCGACGGCGCCTGCTACTGCGTACCCGGCGTAGTTCGCATGTGTGCCCGATGCCGTAGAGGATGAGGGAGCGGAGGTAGCTGTCGGGCTAGTATAGGGATTAGTGTTGTGCACTTACGGGATGACTGTGGGTCCGTCTTACCTGCCTGCTGTTTGCGTGGGCAGCCTGGGAACGGAGGTGTCAGTGTAATGCCACGGGTGAAGAAAAGCTTGACGCTCACCCCGAGGCCGAGGTAGCGATTGTTGAACTCGAGCTCGCTGTCGTGCTCGTCGGCACCGGTTTCGTGCCGGTAAGAGAGCCGAAGGAAAGAGTAAAGCCAGAGTCCAAAAACGATTCGGTGCGTGTAGAAGCCAGATTAAGAAAAGAAGATAATAAAGATAAAAGAAGGCCGAGCCAGAAAAGAAGGAGTAAGAAGAAGAAGAAAGAGAAGAGGGGAAGAAAAAGAGAGCGCAGAGCTTGACAAGGTCGCCGCCTTTAACAGGCCCTCGGTATTGCATAACGCGCATGAAAGATGTATGACGGAGTCGTAGGATTACCTCACTTGCTATACGGCAGTCCAGTGCGAGTTTACGGGAAAGCAAAGCTCGGAAGGTAGATCCCAGCGCAAATCAGGTTCGAAGCTTCAAACACGGCAGACTAGAAGGACTGCAACAGCCAAGCAAAGTTACAGTAAGTTGAAACGAGCTCCGCTCACTGGCGTCATACCGAGATTTGTATCATCTCCGCTCGCTATTCAAGCCAACCTTGGTGACACCCATCCGTAACTGTAAGGATCCACCCAAGTCTTCCAGGTAGGATACAAGTCTACGGAGACGATGATACCAGGCCCAGAACGAGTTTCGAACACGGATAGCACAGACTGAGCCTAACGATAGTTCACGCGGAGAGGTTATGGTGCAGAAGTTCATTATGTATGATACTCCAAGCCACTACGGCGCAGTTGTCAACGTCAGAGAAGGTGAAGCCTGCCCTCGGACGTCGGCGGAGGTGGTGATGGTGATGGTGGTCGACGTCAAAGTGTCTGACAGACGTGTCCGTTCCTGTCAAGTCGCGGCCGCAGCTCGGGCGCTACACACCTTCCCCGTGCCCACCACTGCGAAACTACGGTCTTCTAACTTCCAACACAGTACACTCTTTCTCGTCTCTACTTCGCCTCGGCGCCAAACTAAATGGCCGTGTCTGACCTGCTCGCCACGGACGACCTGACGATCCTTCTGGGCGTCGTCACAGCGTCCATATTCCTTCTCTCGAACTTGTACAAGCCGCAATCACTCGTACATCCCATTCTTCTCGGTCGACAGTCGGATGTCTCACGTGTAAGGAACCCTGGCGAAAGCGCTGTGTATAGGTACTATGGTACCGGTATAATGGGCAGGGTATGATATATTCATTTAAACTGCGGAAGCACGCGACTGAAATGTAGTACAGTTCCCTATTCGCCCTGCACGCGAGATAAACACTCTGCTTGACCATGTCAAGCCTGAGGTAGACGCTCCTAGGACGCTCTGGTCTACTAAAGTACGTCCTGGGTGTATCTAAGCGCTCGTGCTCCGGAGAACTGATATTCGTGTGCTCAGATCACCAACTCGGCGCTTCGCGAGCGCGTTGCCCGGTTTGGTACTGGTCTGCGCCGCGCTGGACTCAAGTCGTCGTCCAACGTGCTTCTGCTGCTGAACGACGGCATTGGTACGTACACACAGTCGGCGTTTAATCCGGATACGCTAACACTTCCGTGTTACAGAGTTCCTCATCACCGATCTCGCCCTCGCCTCGCAGAATATCCCCTCCTTCACACTCAGCTCCCAATCCCTCCTCGCCCCCGTTCTTGAGGCCCACCCACCAACAGCCATCATAATCGACGCAGGTTTCCTGCCCCACGCGTTAGAGCTTATTCTCGATTCGGCCGAAGCCTCGCACCACGTCCTCGTCGTGCTCGGCGAACCTGACGAGAGGACTGTCAAGCGTTGTGCGGATAGCATCAGGCTTGTACGCTGGAGCGATATTGAGGATGAAGGTCAGGGCGAGTCGCTTGGACCGTCTTCGCCTCCGAGTATGTCGTTTCTATCGCCATTTCTTGCGAGTAATTGCTGATGATGTCATCTTTGAAGCTCCCGAACGCGTATTCTCGGTCTCGTTCTATCAGGGCGAAGACGGCCAGGTACACGGCGCCCAGCTCACTCACCAGAACTTGACAGCAGGTGTTACCGCCGTTCGCGCACTCGTACCCCCCTCTTCGCCGTTGACGGGTCTCGACACGATTGTATCAGCCCACAGCTTAAGCACGGCCTACGGTCGTTCAATCGCATACACGGCCGTCCTCGAAGGGTGCTCATTCGGTACCCTCACTACCTCTCGCATATTCAAAACAGACGACTCCGTAGCTCTTGCACCCCTCGCCGATCTCGCAGCAGCGAAAAAGCTGAACCTGCCCGCACCGACGGTTCTTTTCGTTACGCCCCCGCATTTGGATGCGCTCGTGGGCTCAGTACTCGCAGAGGCGAAGAAGAGCCTGATGTTCCCTATCGCGTGGAGGCACAAGCTAGCTGCCATCCTAGAAGGCTCTCTTACGCGTGAAAGCATGTGGGATAGACTCGTGCTCAATGATGCGCGTCTTTCGGCCGGCGCCGCGACTGTACGCTCCGTTATCGTCGCGGGCGGTCGTCTTCCCGCTGCGTCGCTCACACCGGCGCGTGTGGCGTTATCCGTACCGGTCGTATTTGCGCTCGCGCACCCGCTTTCGACTGCACCGCTGTGCGCCACACACCCTCACGACGTCCAAACGTTCAATGTGGACGATACCGCTCCTGCACCCGTCGGCCCGCCCGTATGCAATATCGAAGCGAAGCTTTCAGGCGTCGACGATGCTGCGATCGAGAAGGGCGAGGACCCAGTGGGCACGCTGCTCGTGCGTGGACCGCCCATTGGCAAGGCACTTGTTGGTGGCGACGATCCGGTCGTTGAGGAGGTGGCTGGTGCTGAGGAGCCTTGGGAGACGACGGGGATCAGGGTGCGCGTGCAGACGAATGGGTCGTTTGTGGTTCTGGATTCGAAGTAAAAGAAAAATGTGGGAGATATGGTATCTAGTTGTTGTGGTATACGGACTCTTGTGCTGGTATCTGATTTGATAAGTACTGGTGGATGGAGAATATGCTTTGCTTGGATTGGCGTAGGATCTTAGGTAGCTGTAAAGTATCCGCTAGAAGAATAAATCGATCTTTTCACGCTTGTATTCGTATAAGCCGCTCAAGTGGATGGCGGGAGAAGGGCGGTGTGGTTTGTGCGCATTCCCGCATCACCCACGAGGGCTTCCATTGTTTGCCGGATTCGTCGAGGGCCAGGTACGAACGGCGGTTTGTTGGTTCGTTGATCGGGGGAAGACAGGTAACGTGACATGGTTGACCGCCAACACGCGGTGTTCTCACGGGTGATTTCCTTATAACACCGGGGTATCGTCATTTTGATCTCCACTTAAGCCGCCCGCGCCACGCTCCCACTCTTCCTCGCCACTCACCCTCGACCCATCACCATCTCAAACAATGTCCTCCCCCGCTCCCGAGTCCGCACCCGCCGCGACCAGCCCCGCACCTGAGGTCGAGCAGCCCGCCATTGCCTCTTTGCCCGCTGCCGCCGCTACGTCCGACGCCGAGAACCAGCCGCCGAAGCGTTCTGCACGTGCCAAGAAGACCGCCGCTGCCCCCGCTGCTAAGAAGACTGCTACTCGCAAGGCGGCTGCTCCCAAGGAGAAGGCTGCACCCAAGGCCAAGGCCGCGCCCAAGGAGAAGAAGGTTGCCGCGAAGAAGACCGCCGCTGCTGCTCCCGAGCACCCGTCGTTCAAGGAGATAATCAAGGTTTGTGGTTTCTTGGGCTGGATGGTTTTCATCGATATTAATGGGTGTATTTTAGGAGTGCATCGTCGAGACTAAGGACCGCACTGGTGTTTCGCGCGACGCTATCAAGAAGGTTTGTCTCTTCGCTTTGTGGTTGCTCGTCTGCTTGATTCTGATTGGTTGCTATAGTACGCTGTCGACAAGTACAACATCGACCTTACCGGCACGCGCGTCTCGCAGCTCAACCGTGCTATCACCAAGGGCGCTGAGGAGGGTATGTTCGTTCTCCCCAAGGGTCCCTCTGGCAAGGTCAAGCTCCCGCCCAAGAACGCGCCCGCCGACTCCAAGGAGGTATGTGATTTTCTTTGATCTTCTATGACTTTCTCTGACGATGTTTTGCTATAGAACGCTAAGCCCTCGAGTTCCAAGAAGACCACCGAGACCAAGAAGGCGCCCGCGAAGAAGGCCGCCGCTGCTCCCGCCAAGAAGCCCGTCGCGACCAAGGCTACCACCGCAAAGAAGCCTGCCGCCGCCAAGACCGCCGCCGCCAAGAAGCCCGCCGCACCCGCCAAGAAGGCGCCCACTGCTACCACCAAGAAGGCTGCTGTGACGAAGAAGGCGACGCCGGCGAAGAAGACGACGAGCGCGAAGAACGACGCCAAGAAGGAGGCGGCGAAGAAGGCTGCGGCGAAGCCTAAGGCGCGTCAGACCAAGACCGCGGCTAAGGCTGCAGGTACGGCAGGCAAGCGCGCGTCGGCACGGTCGAAGGCATGAGCGTTCTCCCTTTTTCTCATCGCTCGTTGTCTCTTCGGTCGTTTGTTCGTCGCTGTCATCACATCGCTTTCTGTACACTTACTACACCTACCTACCCTCGCCTCTTCTCTCCCGCCATTACTGTTTATATCCATACTCCACTCCACTCGCCCCGTGTATGTTATACGAGTATTATTCCGATTCTCCCTCGTCTCGTCTCGTCTCGTCTCTCGATTTCACTTTTCTCGGTTTTGTATTCTTGATGTTGGGCGCGTATACGGACCGCTAGCGCTCAGTGGGATATTGAATGCATCGCATTGTAAAAATCCTCTCATTGGTGTGATCCGACTTTGCGTGATAAAGCGCACGAATTGATTCAACAAGAACGACACAAATGCTGCGCGCGTTGGGGGTGTGGCGCGGGCCGCCCGGCGCGTCGAGTTGCGCGTGACGTCACGCGTCGTCTCCTGAATGGCAGTGAATGCGGACCCGATAGGCGCCGACTACTCTTCTCCGACCATGACTCTGACCGCACGTTGACATGAACGAAAGTACGTTCCCCCGACTCCTCCTCCAGACCGCTCATCATGCTGAGCTCACGATAGTATATAGCAATCGCGGTGTGACCGATTCTTCGAGGTCTCGTCAGTACTAGACAGTCTCTGTTCACAGCATGTACCGGGCGGCGGGCAAGGGGCGGCCAAGACTGGCCGTTTCACGACGCAGCCTCGGAGGTCTGAGGTTGGCCTAAGGCCGTACGATGGACTCTTTTACACGACGCCCTACACGCCCCCGTCCTGTCAAACATAGGCCAAGTCAAGAGTCCCTTCCCGCCGTGCACGGTTTCTTATTCCCGGCCTGTTGTTTCAAGTTGGTTGCCTTCGAATCTCACGCAGATGGTAGCCTGACCTTCGAAATTGTATACCAGGCGCTCACTTGGGATAGGTGCTATGATGCGCCGTCTTCTGTCCGCTCTACCTCCAATGCCCTCGACTGTTCTTAGGTAAGCCGAGAGGGATCTCGATAGCTCATAAAGGGTGCGAGCAGTGCAAGTGCGTCTCAAAGTGAACCCATCTGTATTGTGCCGTTGCGCCGAAGAGTCAACCCGCAAGCCGCTGAATACGAGACCATTCGCGTGCTACATTTACGGCCTGCTGAGACCGCGCGTCTATCAGTGTTGTAGAATTAACGGCGGCAAGTCGTCCACGTGCAGGTTGGGACACTATATAATCGTGCAGTGCTCAGGAGCATAGACGTCTCTTAGTTCCCTCTTTTACCCCTTCACGGCTCACGCAAATGTACTGGCTGTCCTTGATCGCTTTCGTCAGCGCTGCATCGGCGCAGAGCTTGACTATCCCATCCAATTGGAGGGTGAGAGCTCACTGCCGTCGATATGTGTCTACGCGCTAAACATCGCGATCACCGCAGAAACCGACTGTCACGCAAACGCGGGCAGAGCGTATCGACATCGCCCGAAGCGCCATCGATCTCTTCAACAGCTACTATGATGCGACGGCCGGCCGCTACAACTTCTCATCTGCCTTTGCTCAGGACCTCGCCCTCGACGATAGTAAGTCGTCCGCATGCTTTCGCCGCCAGGACCGAGCTCTAACATCCGACCAGCTTTCATAGATCAAGACGACACGATCGAATGGGCACGCCACGGCGCATCTGGCTTGCGGTACACGGTCATGCACGATCTCATCGCCAGAACGACCGTTTATGAGAACTTCACGACCGGCGCGCTGCTACGGGCAGTCGACACCAACGCGCGCACCATTCTAGGGGCGCCCATGGACAATCTCATGACGGAGACCTTCGAGCAGCTCGGTCTGGCAGCTTCAGTTGCTTACACGGCGTATGGCAACCCAGACATGCTCGCGCTTGCGAAGACTATTCAGGGCATTATCGATGAGTACATTTCGACGAACCAAGGTGCAGGCTACCCCGGCGCGGAAGCTGCAACGCAGAAGTGCGCTACGACGGGTCTCGGTGGCATAATCTTCCCGTACCTCTCCGGTACACCATCCCCCACGTCTCATCTTCAGGAGTACGGATGGATCAAGAGCTCTGACTGGTCCGCCTACCTCGCGTATGTGTATACCTTCCGGTTATTTGGCTATCACTCATACTTTCCGAACAGCTTGTCTTCTTACGTTGCGTTCGCGTCCGGTGATAACAACGTCCGCAACGAGGCGACGCGGATGTACGAGGTTCTGTCGAGCGGTGCGGTACCCAACCTTGTGCGCTCGAACGATAGCTTCGCGCATCATATCTACGTGTACAATGCCAGCGCGGCGGCAACGTCAGATGTCGATTCTCCTCTGCGGACGGACGCGGACCATACGTTCGCGAACTGCCAGGGTTACGATGCGCAGAGCCCCAGTGGTGGAAATCTGGTTCAGGCTTATAGCGCGTACGGTGCGCTCACGAGTTCGCCGAGTGTGAATCAGCGGTGAGTTTCAACGATGAGCTGTCTGAGAGCGACTCTGAAACGATTTCTTCAGCTTGATCCAAGCCGTTGAGAGCTCGACGACCTACGGTAACTCTGAGGACGGTATCTTGCTCGACTTCCGCCCACCGTACCTCATCGGTCGTGGTGGTCATCTCGCCGGTTTCGTGGACCCTCTAACTCGTTCGACTAACAAAGACTTGCACGCTTACATTCAGGCGTATGCCAACGTCCAGGTATGCTCTGATGCGCTTCGTAGAGTTTGACATGAGTTGACGTCTATGCAGTTCAACGCGCTTCAGGACTTCGCCAAGAACCCCACCAATGGCTCGTACAGTCAGGTATGGACTGAGCACGATGGAGACTTTGGCCAGTTCTTCGACCCGTACTACCAGCTTGAGGTGATCCCCGCTCTGAACCTCGCCATTGGTCGGGACGAGGCTTGAGAGTTGAAAATCTGGAGACGTTGCTTCGAATTGAATCCGGTTTCTTCTCTCATGGACTTATTGACGTGGCGTTTACATACTCGCGCGCCCTTGTCGGGTTGGTAGCATGGTACTGTAACTGTTGGACTAGCTCTTGAACGGACGCTTGACAAATTGTAACGCATACGAACTTCACGGGATCATGATACAAGGATCATTATACACCGATTTATAGCCATTGCGCCCTATCTGTCAGCATCCGGTACATATGCAGTAGTGGTGCTCTTGTGATTTTTGACACTTGAAGCGCTTGACCGAGCATGTCGATGCGTACATCACTTCATACGACCCCGGAAGCCTCGGAGTGGCGCAGCAGTAAGAGTCGGGCCGACCTACCGCTCGGTGGCAGGCCATGAAGTTGACCGCGCAGCGCGCAGCAACGGTGACGGCAGCTGGGTCAGACAGCTTTGAATATACGCCAAATGGCACCCGCCGCTGCTCTTTTGTGAACCATTCACCGCCACGAAACTACGACAGCCTCAAAGCGAATCTCGTATATGCGAAACAATATTTCTTGCAGACAGTTGCAGCATCGTAGTTGCATGTATCTATGTGCTATGCCATGAAAGCAGTGAAAGCAATGTTGCATAAGTCAGGCAGCATGAAGATCGTCTGGGACGGTACACAGGGATTGATGGTGGAAGGACTGGGCAACGTGCATGTCGATCAATGAGCGTGCACGCGCGCCGCGCGTTTTCGCAAACCACGATGTTCGCCTCCTCTTTCAGGCGGTTAGCTCGAGTCATATCGACGACCGGAAAAGGCTCGATGCTATCTACCTCAAAGATATAGGCTCCCTTATACTCATCTGAATGTACCGCGGTGCCCTTGAGGTTGCCTGAGAACCCGACCGTATATTGGCTCAGATTACTCGTAAGTGCGCACGCTGAAAATTCTCGTGCATGTTCATTACAGAACCCATTAGCCCGGAATCTTCTCAGACGCAGGCACTCGAACACGGCCGTAGGCCATAGGGCTAGGCATGTAGACTCGGAGTCGATCAGTCAGTCGTTTTGACTGAGCTTCTTCTCGCCCTGGGGTGTACCCTCCCCCCGCATCTGCCAGTCCTACGAATCACCTGTCATCTGATACCTCTGCATCTGTCGTGTTGTGCGCACTGTCGTTTGCGATGGACGAGGGTGTTCCAGCCGGGTGGCTGATCAAGAAATCGCCCTTGCTTTCCTCAAGTTCACCCAAGTTCATGCGTACGTATACGGGAACTGTGCGCCAGTGCCATAGAGAAGAATCTTCAACGGATCTCAAGTTGCACGCGTGGGTCGGTACGGTCTTGGACGGGCGCGAAGGCCCGGGGAGGCCCTGGACAGCTTCTGGGGCCCGCGAAGCAACGGCAGTTCACTTATCCCCCGCGCGGGCACCGCGCCGGACCCCATCTCGGCCACCTCCGGGGAATCCCGCCTCCGCAAACTTCCTGGAACCGGTTCTTTTTATCATTCCTATAAAACCTGAGTGCTTTACCACGAGCCGGCTTTTCTCATCGTTTATTCGATACTCCTCATCTACTCCATATCACACATCTAAAGCAATCGGTCTAGCCATGCTCACCTTCTACAACCCCTATATCATCGGCGCCATCTCGACAATGGGAGGCTTCCTGTTCGGCACGGATATTTCGTCTGTCTCTGCCTTCATAGGCGTCGATGCGTACAAGGACTACTTCGGCCATCCCGACGATATCGTGCAGGGTGGTATCACGGCTGGTGAGCTTCTCGATTGCCTTGGATGCTTGGACTTCATTCTGACGCGTCTTTACAGCTATGCCTGGTGGCGCTTTCATTGGTGCCAATGTGGCCGGTTATGTCAGCAACCGCTTCGGCCGCAAGCCGTCTATCATCATGGCCACAATCTTCTGGGTCATCGGTTGCGCGCTATGCTCCGCCGCACAGAGCGTCGGCATGCTCATCGTCGGTCGTCTCATCAAAGGCATCTGCGTTGGCTGGTGTTCAAGCCAGGTTCCCGTTTACCTCGCCGAGCAGTCACCCAAGGTACGCACTAGCTCCGAGCATACATTAAGCTCACAGCTGATCGGTCCGAATAGGAAATCCGTGGCCGCCTTGTTGGCTGTCAACAACTGGCCACCACCATCGGTATACTTGTGATGTTCTACGTCTCGTACGGCTGCTCTTTCATCAAGAGCGAGACGTCCTGGCGTCTCGCCTGGGGTCTGCAGATCATCCCTGGCTTCCTACTCGCGGTTGGCATGATCTTCTGCCCCGAGTCAACCCGCTGGCTCGCGTCTCACGACCGCTGGGACGAGGCCGAGTACATTGTGCAGCGCATTTACAACCTGCCCGTCGACTCGCCGCAAGTTCAGGCCGAGATCAAGGAGATGCACGAGGCCATTCGCCTTGAGCGCGAGGCTGCTGATGTCACGTACATGGACATGTTCCGCGCACGCCTCATCACCCGTACCATCGCTGGCATGTCCGCACAACTCTGGAGTCAGCTCGTTGGTGTGAACGTGATGATGTACTACATCGTTGATATCTGTTCGTTGACCTTCTCCTCTGGTATACCTAGCAGACACTAATCTATCATACAGTCACGATGGCGGGCCTCACTGGCAACACCAACCTCGTCTCGTCCTCGATCCAATACGTCATCAACTTTGTTATGACCATTCCCGCCATCCTCTTCGTCGACCGCTGGGGCCGTCGTATCACCCTTCTGGCTGGTTCGGCATTCATGGCTGTTTGCCTGTTCACCGTCGCAGGCCTCCTCGCTGGCTACGGCCATTACGTTGACGAACTCGACGGTAACGCCGATGTCAGGTGGGTTGTTACTGGCCCGCCTTCCAAGGGTGTCATTGCCGCCTGCTACCTCTTCGTCGCTGCGTTCGCTGTCTCTTGGGCAAGTCCTTGTATGATACACACTGTCCCGAGCTTGAGACTGACCTGTACCTATAGGGCCCCGTCAGCTGGATCTATATCTCTGAGATCTTCCCCCTTCCCGTTCGTGCCCAAGCTGCCGGTCTTGCGACTGCGACCAATTGGATCATGAACTTCGCGCTTGCCTTCGTATGTCCCTCTTGTCGCTTTCCTCGTCGCTACTGTTCCTGACTTTGCCGATCTCAGTTCGTGCCTGTGGCGTTCAGGAATATCCAGTGGAAGACGTACATCATCTTCGGTGTCTTCTGTATCGCATCATTCGTTCAGGTGTTCTTCACCTACCACGAGACCAAGGGCCGGTCACTCGAGGAGATCTCTGCTCTGTTCGAGTCGGGCGTGTCGCCGTTCGCCAAGGCACCTCCCGCCCATGCGCTTGCACATGTCACGGCCAAGAAGGTTGCATCAGTATCGGACCACGATTCGACCGCGAGCCACCACGTTCACGATGAGAAGCTGGCATAGGCATCCCTACGAACTAACTGGAAACAAAATGGGATAGCGCGCTCGGGAATCCCGCCTCATGACACTGCATTTCTTCTCTTCTCTCACACCTCAACTCTATCACATCTAATGACACATATCCAAGCCTCCGGCAAATGTACTTGTATCTTCCTGCGCGCCTCACTCATCTGTACTCCATGTACTCACAGACACGCCACCGTTACGACCCTTGACCTCTCCACATACTATCATCCTCTTGTACCTTCCGATCTCACGACAGCTTTGCGGAGAACAAACGACCCTTGTAGACGACCCTAGATTATAGAGACGCCCATCGAGTAATATGGTCTACGTAGAGTAATTCGTCCTTGAATTGGATACGACTTGAACACACTTCTGTCTTGAAACTCGCGGTCAGACTGTCAGTAAGTCATAACTCCAACCTTTACCCAGTCGGAATACCAGTGGCAACATCATCCATCGATAAACTTAAGCGCCGCACCCTCGACAAACAGCCCCGCTTGATGTCATCCGCGAGTATCGCTCGAGCGCGCGGCTAGGACGAAGTGGGTGTGAGTAGAAGGAAGGGTGGCTTTAAGTTGCCGAACTACAAACAGCGGCAACAATCGAGAACCGCGTCCAGAAGCATGCGATGGAGTTCACCTCGACAAAGCGCTGGAGCGTGCACTGCACACTACTACACAGCTTCTTGGCCGAGTAAGTAGGTTTCGCAGGTTTCGAAACGCCGAAGAAAAGCTTAAGCCGCGTGTAGCCCGAAGAAGCCGTCGTCTGTAGAACGAAAGTCAATCAGGTGGCGCGGCCTGGCCACACCCACGTTCCAACTTTGCCAGTTGTACTTCCCACTGCGGTGGACTATTACCCTTGATGCTCTCGCAAAAAATACGAGTGCCTGTCCAAGCAGTCAGGAGTACTGCTATCGGAGCTTCAAAGTCCGTGAGTCTCGCGGAGTATATACCATTGGGCCACTACACGTTGCGCACGCACGTCAGTGCCGTCTCGACCCCATTTCACGAGAAGAGACCTTCCCGCCCTGTTTTTTACCATGAGCTGTCGTGAAACTTGATGCACAATACGAAGCTTCAAGCCTCGACTCTCTTCTAGCTTAAGGGATGATGTGAATAAAGGGGCGCCGGCGCCCGGCGAATACAGGATTGGAGGCTCGTACTCAAATGTAAGCGGTGCACAAGGCGGAGACTAGATAGATATGAGAAGCCGATAGATAGACGTGAGTGAGCGAACCAGGGCGGATCTACATCGTGTGAAGAATCATCTCGTCGATCCACCTATTCACGCAGAGTGCGAGCATCGCATCGAGAAAGAGAACCTCGTGGTCAAACGAAAAGCGAAAAGAAGCGTAAACGGGGCCATCTGGGGTGTCCTGGATCTGGCTGGCTTCAACATACTGTCCAATTCGAATGTCGTGTTGCGTATAAAGCTGCCGTGTGTCAGCGATAACCGTAGATCCAGTGTATCAGATGATCCCTACATCGTATTTGCCGCGACCTACGCGCCGCCAAACGAAACGAGTGAGCGTTTCGTCTGTATCGAGAGATTCGAACGCTCGGGATCTGTACAAATGGCATCAGGATGCATCTCTATACGCGGAAGTGACGCAATGACATACCGCCTAGGATAGCCTTGCATGATAGCGAAGTCGGCCATATGAACTCGGCGCCCGCCCACGACGCCCTGACCAGGAGCACTCCCCATCAACCAGCGGAAGGCCGCGAGCTCGCGTCCGTCACGTCTGCGGACCTAAACAAGAATCGTTACAAACCCGCAGGTGCGTCGAGAACGATACGCACAGTGGTGATCGTCTCAAAGGTGTAAACGGTCTCGAAAGACAGGTAGGTATCCGCAGGCGCAAGGGCTGACACAACACAGCGACGAGGGTCCCCAGAACCAGTGAAGCGCGCCTCGTAATCGAAAGTCATGAAGGGTATTAAGAAAGGGTGAGCTGGGCTGGGTTTCCGTCAATCTCAAGCTCGACTTTTAAAGCATACGGCTTTACGCGGAGTACCTCGAGGCTTTACAGGGCAGTTCTTTCGAGTCTCAGTCAAATCGCTCCACAGTAGATAGTGCGAAGAATGCGCTTCAGCGGAATCCGGGCTAATGAGCACGGGGCGTAAAGGACCATACTGTTGTCCGCCTCGCGTACGCTGCATGCAGTCAAAGCGGCACAGTGGCGCTCTTGGACCCGTGAGTCAGGTTCTACACAAAGTCCACAAAGCGAAACGTATAATCAAGCCGCTGCGCCGACTGAAAGAGCGCCCAGATGCATGCCTGATGGGCGTTTCAACCTCGAAAGGTCTCGATGTCTTGAGGTGGTATGTACTTCAGTAGGACCCTGTCTTGTTTCTGGAACGTCATATGCAGTTCTGTCATAGCCTCGAACCATTTTGCAAGCCAACAGCTATAGGTGGGCTGGTGCTTGCAGCTGCTGCGCCTCATCGTGTGGCGCGCCTTCTTCTCTATATCCTCATCATGGTTAGTCCGCCCGCTCGATGTAGGTATCAGATAGCAAAGATTGAGTCAAGATGCACATACGCATAGTATCAGTTGACTCCCATAGAGCACTGGTTGGAACAGCAGTCCTTGTAAGATTTTCAGAGGGCGACGATCACCGCGGTCTTCAAGTCTGAGTTTGTCCGGCCCGAGTGCCTCGCCACAAACCTGGCCTTAGTCAGCTTGTCCGAGTCAGCTGGAAGTTCAACGAAGGCGACGACGCCGATGCGTGAATGCCTCGTGCTGGTCACAGAGCCCATAACATCACTGGTAAAAGGAATGAGACTCGGATACCCACGAACAAGGATACATATCGGTAGTTGCAGCGGGCAGCCGCTGCTGCAGACTTCGTCAGTGACGGAACGCAGAAGGTGCTATGTCGATCTAGCAGCAGTAAGCATCTACAAACAGACTCAAGGACATAACCTACTTACAAAGGCTGATCCATACGAGCGATTTGCAACACTTGCATTCCAAGTCTTGAAGGCTAACGATACACGGTGTATTCATTGCTACAGTCGGGGTGCTACTGCCCCCATCGTCCTCTACCCCCCTGTCTCGATGAAGGAGCCGCTGGCGGCGGTGAAAAGAATGCCGGCAAGCCCAACCCCATCATCGGTCCCGCCATCTGTAGAGGTCCACCCACCATCTGCACGGACTGACCGAAGAGACCCGGACCTTGCGGCACGGGTGCACCAAACGCAGGCAATAAGCCACCAAATGGCGAAGGAGCTGTAGGCGCGGTAGGTACCGTCGCGGGCGGCACGGGCTCGGCGTCGGGGTCAGGTGGAGGTTTCCATCCCTATGATATCCGCATGTAAGCAACCTTTATACGTCAAAGCGAACAAGAAAGGAATAGAAACAGAGTGGGTTATATGCGCCACGGCGATCTCGGCCAAGCGGGAGATGCACTTTAGTTGGAAAGAGTGAAGGATACTCACGAGCTCTCGGCCTTCCTTGTACACCTCCTCAAGTCTGGAGTCGAATGCTCCAGGCCCCTCCTCTTCGAGATCTTGAAACGCCTTCCAGAGGCGCAGAGCGGTCCGCGCATCCTCGATACTATCGTGCGTGTGCGCCTAGATATGCAGCGTACCATGAGTCAATGTATGAGGGTGCCGTATTAAGAAGAACACGCGCCTGGATACGTTCGTGGAGTACAGTCCATGCCAAGAAACGCAAGCTGAGCCGGCGCTGACGTGCGCGGATGAAGTAGACATCTACAGTGTCGATTACCTGATCTGGCGGAACGAAGATATCTGTACGTGTGTTTACACTTAGCTTCTCCCACAAATGGTAATAGATCGAGATACGACGTACTTATGATCCGGAAGTCCTTCGAAAGTCCATGCCCTATGAATATACAACCACAGTCCACAAGCGCGCGTAACTTCTTGTACACAACCTTGAGCGGCGTGAGCGTGAACCGGCTGACTGTAGGATCGAGGTCGCCAAAGTTGATGCCGGAGTACTCGGTCAAGTAGTCGACGACGGCCTCGCTCGTCTGGACATGATCGTCGATGAACGCGGTCCCGTTCTCGCGCAAGACGCTCACACGCGCAAGACCCAGTCGAGCTGGACGAAGCACTGTACGAGTTCCGTCACTGCGGAATTCAGCTTCCTCGGCCTGCATCTGCACAAACTCGGCGTCGATCGCGATTACGGTACCAGGCGTCGGTCGTTCTGAAGGGGCGAGTGGTACGTGTTGGATGAGCGCAGGGTCACGGTTTCTGTAATCGAGCATCAGTTTCATCTTAGACAGCATTTAGGAATGCATGGCATAGAGAATGAGCCGATGGAGTTGAATCTTGAAAAGCATAAAGAAGGGGTGACATCAAGAATCAGTCAATAAAGTTGAATCTCGAAGAGCACCCAGAATGAATGACATCAAGAATGAGCAAGAATGAGTCGACGACATTGACTCTTGAAGAGCACACGGAAGGAATGACATCAATAATGAGCAATAATGAGTCAACGGAGCTGAATCTTGCAGTGCATCAGGAATGAATGACATCGAGAAGGAGTCGATGGATGAGAAGAAGAAGAAGCGCCGCACGAAGGATTCTCTGCGCCGTGCTACGCCGACACATTGAAGTGCCCAGAGCGGGTCGTCCACGGTGGCTTACGATGCCCGGTATGCATGACAGTGAGAAACGGGAAATAGGAAACAAAGAACATGGACGTGAGCATCACAAGCTCTCTCCACGGGCGCCGACAAAGCCTCGACAGGCATAGTCTCCTTCGCAAACGGACATGATGCCTGGCGAAAAGACGCAAGACAGAAGGCGGGCGAACGGCATCATCGACAGGCACACACGCACATAAGTGCGGACGAACCAGACCAAAGAAGCCATCCAAAAAACGAAAAAAACACGTACGCAGCGATATTCGTATCCCTCCCCAAAATCCCCATCACATCCCCTTCCACCCCCTTCCCTCTCCCCTCCAAAACACCATAATCAACTCTCCCCACACAATCCACCCTCTCCAAATACATCACAGCCGGAACTTTCCACCTATGACCCCCTTGGGCTGCAGCTCCAGGGAACGAAAAGACTTCGGATTCGCTGACGGGTTGAACGAGGAAATCGTTGAAAAGGTACCAATCGTCTGGTTGAGTTGACTGGGAGACGCGGGCGAAGGATATGAGGTGAGGTGTACGGCCTGGTGCGGGTGCGATTTTGACTACCATCGCTCGTAGTTCATATTCGACACCTTCACCTTCCTCTCCTTGTTGACCTGTTGTTGAAGTTGAAGTGCCTCGAATCGTCACGCGTCCACCGAGAGGTAAGAAACCCTTTCCGCGTCCCCTGTCGGCCCACACTTCCGCAGCATCCTCTCCACCCGCATTCACGTTCACAGCCAAAACAGGCGGTAACTCCTCATCCGTGATCTCTCTTCGACTCGTATGCATCGCGCCATTAGATCTACAAACCCCACATGCAGACCGATGCGTGATTTCACGCGCGAGGGACGTTTCTAGGATCTGAGCCAAGGTTGGAGGCGGGGTTGTTGCAGTTGTGGTGGAGGGCGAGACGCGAGGGTAGATTAAGTCGAGAATGTGCGCTGCTGCGGGTCGAGAGGATCGGTATCCGCATTGTCCGCATGTGCTGACTGTATGTCCTCCTAACCCTAGAAGCTGCGTTATAGGACTCGGCGCAGGACTCGCGGATGGCTCGTCGTGAGGTGAAGGAGGAGGAGGAGCAGCCATAGTCAACGCCGCTGCGCTCGGCGCATTCGCAGCCGCCGAGCTCGCGGTTGTAGCTTGAACGTGACGAGAAGGCATCGAGGATAGTTCTCCAGAACGACTGATGAGGGTAGGGTTATGCGGCGCGTTGTTGCCTTCGATAGCCAAATGGTCTACGAGGAACCGATGGAAAGCCTGAATCATATCACCATAATCCATCCCCGGTCCACTCCCCGTTCCATAATCGACCAACTCCAACGCGTTAGCGGCCATAGCCAACCCTCCCGCCGTCCTACAGAAATTACTACTCTGACAATTCCTCCCACCAGCATCTTCCAACATCCTACAAACGAACCCCAACTCGCAAAGTAAACACCATTCCCTAGCGCAGTCCGTTGCGATATGGCTCTTGGCGAGAGATCGGAGTGGTGGGGTGTAGAATAGAGTTTGCAAGAGGGCGTTGGTGTAGGAGTTTAAGATGTGCGTTTCGAGACCGCTGTATGACGTCCGATTATAAAACCCGAAATCGAAATCCTCCACTCCGAATCGTGAGTACTCGATCTCGACGCGTCGATAGCGTGAAGGGACGCCATCGGCCGTAACGCTCTTGGTAGAATCGTTCTCGTCAAGACTATCCCTCTCCCTTTCCCTAGCCGTCTTCTTCGAAGCCGTAGACCTGAACCTCCCCTTCTCCTCTTCCCTATCCTGAACGACGTTTCTCATCCCTCTCAACTCCCTAGGTAAAGGAGCATACATGATCCCATCGCTCATCTTCGCCACTCGTAATATGCTCTCTGGGATCTTGGGCGGTGGACGACTCGGTCTTCCTTTCGCGAGGTGCGCGGGCCAAGAGGAGAGTAACATCTGGTTGTAATAGGGTAGACCGACAGAGTTCAACGGCGTTTGATCGTCCTCCCATGAGATCTCAGGTAATGGTTCAGGCGCATCGGCCCATTCCACAGGTTGTCCTTCGAATCCATTGAGCGGTACACTAGCATCAGCGCAACTCAACAAATGTACCGCTCCATCCGCATCTCCGAAAGCCATGAACGCCCCCGTGGGACTAACGGCCGCAGAAGAGATATAAGCGGCCGTATCGACTTGATAAAACTCTACGCTGGCGGGATTGAGTGTGTCGAAGATATTGACGTGGCCTTGATTGGATGATACGACTAGACTGTTGGATCGACGTGGGAGGAGAGATATGAATGCTGGTCCCATGGCGAACTGTAGAGGTGGGAGAGATCGCATAGTACGCAGATCGTAAAGTTTGACAAGTTGATCGGGGACGGGTCTGCTTTGGCGGAGTCCCCAACCTATGGTGTACGCGACGTGTCCGGAGGATGTAAGGCCTTGGATTTCAGATTGGTGGGCTCGGACGGAGTGCTCTGATCCGGCTTCGCGACGCATGCCTGTGCGGGGGTCGTACAGACGGAGAAAACCATCAGAGCCACCTGAGAGGAGTACGGAAGAGGAGGAGAAATGGAGTTGATTCGCGACGGAGGTGAGAGAGGTCGTGCGGGTGGGTGTGCCGGTTAGAGCGTTGAGGAGGACGAGCTCGGGCGTGGGCGTTGCGGCTGCTAGCAGGGATGATTGAGTCGTGTGTGAGAACGTCGTGACGGATAACGGTGTTCTATCATAAATGTTATTGGTCAACATATAGCTGAACATTGCGTAGAGTTTACCTATAGTACCACTTATTAACGCCTCCCTTACTCCAAGCTCCCACACCCTCTCCAGAGACAGTACAAGCCTTGACGACGCTCTCATCCGCCACCAACTTCTTCACGGCCAGACTCCCGCCAACTTTAAAGCTCACCCCGCGCAATCCGTGCGCAGAGTAGTAGGCCGCGACGGTCCCGGCGTTGTTGCCCGTCCAGAGCGTGTCCGAGACGGGATCGAAGGAGAGAGCGGTGATTGGTTGAGGAAAGGCGGTGTAGGGGATTATTGGAGGGAGAGCGCTGTAGGTTGGCGTGGACATGGCTTGGGCATGGATGATGGAGGCAGGAGGTGAGCTTGATTGGCGCGGTTTCGAACTTGATCTTATCTCTGTGGCGATTGATCGAGATCCGCTTGGTTCACACTCTCAATCGCGTAGCTCTGCTTCTGCTAGTCTACAGGAAGTACAATGAATCTTCGCACGCTATGCATCTTATTGAACATCCATAGCAAGAGAGATTGTGCGCGTCATGAAGCTAGAGGGCGGTGGGATAACAAGATATTACAAGATCGTGGTGTTCGTACATTCCATTTCTGCGCCGACTCGTGTTTCTCGAGCCGTGCAAAGCCTTCACTGAAGATTGATACTCGCTATGTCGCATACCTGAGCGGGAGTCAGCCATATACGGAATACAATATCAGAGAGAGAGTTTACGTACTTCTTCGTCCAGTCCTTAGCAGCGGCAAGAAACGCGGGCTTGTCGTCTTTCAATTGCTGTTCACAGAGCTTAGCATATAGAGTAGTGGGGGAGCGCTGCTTCGGAGCTTACCGCAGCTATATCGGGCATAAAAGGATCTTCCGGCAGCGGGTTGTTCACCTTCTCCTGGATGACGGACAAGACGGTAGACATGGTGATCGTAGGCTTCCACTGTACCCATTCACTTCCATCAGCGTATGCGCCGAGTCAAGTTAATGAAAAAGACACACCTCGTCGCGTAGTATAGGTACGCAGATCGAACCCTCTTCGTTGATACCAGGGTGGTAGATCTTAGTCTGGAACGTGACCTGATACCGCACCAGTACTGAGTATGCGTAATGTAGTAGCAGTCAGAAACCACATACGGCAGGCGCTTTGAAAGGAAAGTTCTCGGGTATCTCGAGTTTGAACTTGTACGTTCCGCCCTTATAAGGGCTATCCGGCTGGTCGAAAGGCAGTGGCGTTAGCGGTGGCTCGGATCCTAGGAAGGAGTGCGTACGTCGGCTTTGATGGCACAATTCCATACGAAGAGGTTGTCGTCGACAGGGCTGACAGAGACGCCCTGGATATGGCGTGAGGATTCAGCCAGGCGGCAGGAATTGCGGTAAAGGACGCACGGTAATGGGCTTATTGTTGATGTCTCTTAACTCCTGTGGCGAGATCGCGAGATCAGGATGCATTCGGACGCGCTTTGTATATCCCATACCTTCTGTATCCGTCTATGATACAGGTAAGTAAAGTCGAAGCCGCGTATGAGAGCTGGACGCACCGTAGAGCAGTCATGATTGTGGTCGGGAGCAAGTGGCGATCGGAGACGCGCGACGCGTCTGAACGCGATCATGCGGTACGAAGCGCGTGTGATTGATGCGAACTTGGTCTTGACCGTCATCGCGTCTGCTTCAACTTAACTTGTACACAATATATATATTCCGCCATGCTTGCCGAGACTACCGACCACGAATCTCCTGCGCCCATCGCGATGGTGTCTGCCCCCTCGCGCCCACCGCCAGGCAAGAAACGCAAACGAGACGTCGCCCATTCCGGCACCGCCACGCCCGCCCCCGACGAAGACGACAGCAACCCATCAACAGTCCTCTTCACCGACCTCGCCCTCCGTCCCCGCCTCACAATTTCCCGTCACCCCGGTTTCCTCCCCAACACCGACGGCTCACCCTATCACCTGACCGACCCTCTCGCAACCAACAGACTCGGTTTCCGCTACGTTCCAGCTGGCGTCTCATCGCCTAATACGTTCAGAACTATCGAGAGCGCTCCGACGTGTTATAGAGTTAGTTGGGAGGATCGGAGTGGAGGGTTGAGAGTGACACAGGATGGATTGGGGTTGGTGGGTGAGAAAGGGTTTAGAGGAGCGAGGTGTAATGCGCCTGTTAGAGAGGGGAAATGGTACATGGAGGTCACTATCGAACATGGAGGAGGTGATCGGTCGCCCGACTCTACAGCTAGCGAAGGCGCGCACGTGAGACTTGGATGGGCGAGAAGAGAGGCACCGTTACATGCGCCGTGTGGATTGGACGGGTATTCGTACGCTCTACGCGATCGAACGGGAGAAAAAATAACGCTCAGTCGTCCGAGACCATACCTCTCTCAACCTCTCAAATCAGGCGACGTCGTAGGGATGTACATATCCTTACCACCCCTCCACATCCCCGATCCTAAAGACCATAACGACCCCGGCCATCTTCACCGTGAACGTATCGCTATCGAGTTTAAAGGACAGGAATATTTCGAGGCCCTCGAATATCCCCAGAGTAAAGAGATGATTGCGCTTATGGAGAATAAACCGAAGACGGACGCTACGATCGCTGTTACACCCGGAGCCAAGAAATCAGCTACTGTGAAGAACGTTCCTTCCACCTCGCGCGGTACAGCACCACCTCCCAAATCCGAAACTCTACGTCCACTTCCAACGCTCGAAGGAAGTCAAATAGCCTTCTTCGTTAACGGATCGACGCCAGGTCCAGCGTTTAAAGATATATACGATTATCTTCCTCTACGAGCACTCGGCACGACGAAATTATCGAGGGCTGAACGTGATAGACATCGCAGACAACGTGAAGGTGCTAAAGGACATCGATCGAATCCGCATGACGATGGTTCACTCGGATATTATCCTTTTATTTCATTATTCAATGACGCTCGTGTGCGTATCAACCCTGGACCGGATTTCGCGTTTCCGCCTCCGGATGATGTGGATGCTGTATTGAATGGAGATGGGGAGGGGATGGAGGTGGATGGTGAGGGTGAGGGTAGGAAATGGAGACCGATGTGTGAGAGGTATAAAGAGTTTATGGACGAACAATGGGCTCTAGACGATCTCGAAGACGAAGAAACGCGTCGCGAAATAGCAGCAAACGCAAACGACTCTCCATCCCACCCCAACTCTCCCCACCCCCACCCATACGCAGACTCTCCCATCCCCCATAATAATGACAAAGACGAGCCTATGATGGACGCTGACGAAGAAGCGGAGAGAGAACTTGCGAAAAGGGAAGCGAAGAGGTTGGCGAAGAATGAGGCGGATAGAGCGAGGAGGAGGAGGATTAAAGCTGAGAAGGAGGAGGTTAGTAAGAGGGAGAATGAGAGGAAGAGTGCGGGGAGGAATAAGGGGAGTCCTGCGCCTGCGCCTGGGACTGTTGCTGGTGGGAGTGGTGGTGGGTCGGCGAGGGCGTCGAGGAATGTTACGCCTGCTGCGGTTGGTAGGGCTAATACACCATCCATGTCAGTCCGAGCACAAACGCCCGTATCAGTACCTCCACCCGCACCTCAATCCGCACCTCGTTTCCAACCTCAACCCGACCCACCCACACCCGCGCCCACTCATACACACAGCACGCAACAACCGACGATGTACGCCGAAGACCTCTCGACCATCTCCGACGACGATCTAAGAAGGGATATCGAGGCCGAACGTAAGAAAGAAGCCAAGAGGTTGGCGAAGAATGAGGCGGATAGGGCTAGGAGGAGGAGGTTGAAACTTGCGAAGGAGATGGCAAAGGATCAGGAGTTGCAGGCTGCTATTGCTGCTGCTAAGGATGGCCCCGGGTCTGCTGTAATTGGGGAGGGTAGTGGGATACAGGGTGACGGGCATGAGGGTGGTAGTGCGCAGGGTGAGCCGGAGGGGTATGAGGGAAGCGCGGCGGATAGTCCTGCGTCTCCGCCTTTTGATATTTCTACGTTTGTTGATACACGCATTGATGACAGAGGTGTACCTATGTCTACGTACTGTGGATGGCCGTGATTGAGCTTCTTAATCTGTCTTTCCTGTCTCTTGGCTGCCTTAATATTGATTATCATACCCATTGTACCATAACCATATCTTGCCGAACCTGCCGCCATCTCGCGACGGAGATCCTGACCCGCCACCCATGCATGATCCCAACTGATGATCACGGCGTCAACGGCCATAGAAGCCAGGGCTGCGCAGACAATGCCGCATTCGCCAAACGTAGAAATATAGTTACTCAGATATGTACGTGCCAAGGTCGCTTGTCCCGTTTTCGGACACAAGCGTCCACAAGGTTCAACAAGTGATCGGACATCAAGGAAAAGTGAATTCCAGGGGAAAGGTCCGCGCGCGTCGAAGTTCATCAGGACACAAGCTGCGCTCTAAGCGCGAGCGCGTCGAGACGAACTGACTCTTGCCTCTCGCCATCACCACCTCCTCGTCCTCTGTCCTGTCCAACTCAATTATACCTTTCATTCTATCCAATAATACCCGACAACCAAGTGCGCCCGAGAGCCTCGTGCATTACACGTTGCTGCGCGCTCTGATCCAGCCAGCCTCGCTACAGGCTTTGCTTCTTCTCCATAACTCTTTCGGGTCACCTGAACTCGAAAAAACGTGTTTTCAACGAGGCCTCTCGTCGCTGCTTTAGCCCGACATGCATCGATTCCGGTGCGTGCTCAATTCCACCCTCTTTCTTTACACGCGTGTAGCTCTAAACTTTATTACCTGCAGCAAGTGGTCTGATCCTAGGAAGAGCGCCGTACCGGAGAACATCAGGTCAAACTCAGCTTCAAATCAGCCGCCCGAAGTCCCTGCGCTACCGCCGCCCAGCGACTTTCGCACTTCCCTCATCCTCCCAGAGTGCGTTTCCCTTCCACACTCTCGTCCATTTCAAAACTTCGTAAATGAATATGAATTCGTACTCTAGCCTTTCTCGTCGGTTCTCGCTTTTGAGGACTTCGACCGGAGATTTCTTGCCGTTGGACGATTTGAGGAGTAAATTCGCGGAACAGAGGGCACGAGGGAGTGAGAACGCTATTTCGAAGGAGGAAGAGGATATGTTGCTTGCCACGCTCGGTCGACTCCGACAAAAGTCCTCTGTCAACTCTACTGCATCCTCATCCTTCAGCACGGGAGGAGGAGGAGAGTCGGGGTATCAATCTTCGCAATCCAACTCTGTGCGCTCGAGCGAGATCACGGTGTCTTCGTCCACGGGCTCCACGTCTTCGTTCACTGCGAGGGCGAATAGGAGGAGGAGTAACAATTTGTTTGGGAGTGGAAGGTTCGCGGATGAGAGTTATTTGAGACAGGCGCAGAGAGAGAGGAAAGGCGGGAGTGGACAGAGTAGCGTTCTCGCGGGCTCGGTGTCGAGCGCTACTAGCAGCACGTACAGGAACACCGACACCGACGCCGGTACCGCGCCTGTAGCGGTAGAAGGCGCGGCGCTCGAACGTACGCTGAGCAAGTTGTTACCTCGCAACCAGCTGCATCGGGCGAGTATGGCGCTCGACGAGGTTATCAGGGAGATTGAAGAGGAAGCAGAAGACGGAGAGGATGAAGGAGACGATAAAGTTCTCGTCCCGCGTAGTCCCATCGACGCTCGCACAACCGCCACAGCTACGGCATACAGCGCAGACCATCCCGTCGAGAACCGTTCGACTCCCTCGCCTTACCCACGGTCCAGCGACGCGTCGCCCACACCTAGATTGCCGGGGTATATACCGGGTATGCCGAGGCCAATGACGCCCAGGGATTGGGAGGATGGGGCTTACGATTCTGCCACGCCACGCGCGACTTCACCACAGAATGGACCTTTGGGCTCGTTAAGACGCGATACAACAACAGCCGCACGCGCATCTTCCCCTCTGACTCTTAGCGCATTCATGCCTTTATCCGTCAATTCGGATACAGAGATGGGATATAGTACGAGTGGTGGGAGGCAAACGCCCGACGCTACTGTTCGTCCGAGAGGACACGCGCGGAACGATTCGAGCGGTCAGAATTCATTCGCGGCGGGGTCTTCTCCGGCTGAACCGGACGATTCGTTCATGGACTTTGGTACACCTCCCGACGCATCTATCCTCGGCGACCGTATGCGACCTAAATCGCCTTTCGCGGGTGGATCGAGACCCAGTACACCATCCAACATAACATGGCGTACACCCGGCAGTCCATCATCCTCTTTCGGACTCGGGCATAGTAGGAACGGAAGTACAGCGAGCGATGTTTCCGCCAACGCTGCTGCTGTTTATGGGAGGAGAAGGAGCGGGAGTGTACCGTCTTATAGCTATAATAACGAGCCGGTGGAAAGGACTACTTCACCGTTGGGTGCTAGGTCGTTGAGGTCGCCGCCACTACCGGATAGTCCGACTGGAGGAGCGGCTTTTGCATCGTTCGTTGCGCCTGATCCTAGGAGACCGCCCAGCGTGAATTCGGGCCTTGAACTCGGCTCGCCGGCTGCGCTCGTACATCGTCAACTGCGTTCGCCAACACCTACGAATGCTACTGGGCCTGTTCAGCCCGCGCCTATCCGTCCCAGATCGCCCGCGTCGCCTGTAGGCCGTTCACCCGCTTCACCCGTCTACTCCGACTTCGGATTCGGAATAGACCGCAGTAACAACAACTCGCGCGCAGACTCTCGAAACGGCCATTACGCTCAACCTATAGATCGCTCGACCAATACCTCTCGAGCTTCACAATACGCCTATCGTTCGGGAGCCACTTCTCCGTTCGCGTTGGCGCAGAGTCATGCGCTTTTGTTGAGTCCGATTGGGAATAGCTCGAGGGAGAGCTTTGAGAGTACGGGGAGTAGTTATCATTCTGTTGAGAAGGGGGAGAGGGGTGGGGTGTTGGGGTTGTTGGATGTGGGACAGCCGCAATGGCATGATCTCGAGTCGAGCTCGTCTGCTAGTACCAGCTCGGGCTTAGGACTCGGCTTCGGCTCTCTAACGACGACAAAGGCCAACTCGAACTCTGATACAGGCATGTCAGCGGAGAAAGCGGAAGAGTACATCCAACGCTATGCGGGTCTTACCAAGCTTGAGTTCAAGGCCGTTCAGGAAATGTTGATCGGGAATGCGAATAGGAAGGACGAGGCTAGTGATTTGCAGAGGGAAAGGAGGGATTCGTTGAAGAGGAGGAGGAGAAGTTTGAGTACTGGTCAGAGGGAGGCGCCAAAGGTGAGCTTTTTTTACTTGAGTTGGTTGGGATGGTTGGTGTCATAGCTTGGGTTTTGGATTTCGGATGAAGCGGGTGCGGTTCGATACTCTTGCAAAGGCCGCTGCGGGTGCTTGCGAACAGCGGCTGCTGTTGAGTGCTACTGCCATCCGGATGAATGTTAGAGCGGATGGATGTGCTCTTAGGCTGTAGTACAGCATGAAGTGGGCTTAGCTCTCCCCCGAACTGCTCAAGCGCATTTTTCTTATGTTCTCGTTATAAACTCATTTGACTGACTATCCTCTTTTGAACAGTTCGCGGAGCCCGCGCAAGAGCCTTTGCGCGTGATGTCACCAATTGATCCTCGAGCGAATGCTCTGCTCGAATCTTTGGTGGACGACAATAGACCCGCGCGAGTGCCAGAGCCTCCTACCATCTCAGTCACGCTCCCGATCACCCAGCAGCGTTCGATCTCTCCCTCTCCGTCACTTGCATCGAGTCCCAGTCTCAAGCGCCGCCGAGCCGCTCTTGCCGATGCCCTATTCGGAGGGACTGAATTCGACGATTCGCGGGACGTGGTCTCGCCGTTGCAGCCTTCTCCTTCGATTCTTCCTCGCTCCTTGGAGGTCCAGCGGTCTGCCTCGCGTTCGCCAGATGTTGAGAGACGCGATGTGCGTTCGCCTGATGCTCAGTATTCAGTAGCCGCCTCTTCTGTCGAACCTGTATTGGAGGCTCGCACGGCTCTGCCTTCTCAACCAGAACAGCCCAGCTCGGAACAATCGCCGGTCTTTGCGCGTCATGAACGTCCCTCCAGCCCGGCTACGCCACAGCGTTCTGAACGGACCTTACGCTCCCCTATTGCCGCGCAGCACGAGCGGGATATGTTGGGCTCCCCGACAGGGCCGACGTCACCTCTCGCTCAGCACTACGGGTCGGTCTCGTCTTCTACGTCTACGCCGGCTCTTCCTCTCGGCAATCCAACTGAGCTTGCGCTCGAAGTGCAGCGTCGGGCAGATTTTGCAATGGCCATGATAAACAAGAGCCCATCCAGTCCTCATCTTCCCGAGCAGACGCACGCTACACCCAAGAAGCGAGTCGACGTTAATCAGATCTCTGGACCGCAATTAAAGTGGGCTTCGACGAGCGTTGAGACGATACCGATCTCGCACGCGCAGAATGCCACACCTCCTTCTCCCGTGCCGGCTTCCGCCTCAGCATCCGCGTCCATGTCCGCGGCGACCGGCTCGAAATTAGGTGGTCGCTTCAAGAAGCTTCGCGGCACATTGCGAGCGAAGCCGGCGGTTCCTATGGGTGAAGAAGTCTCGCCGTACACTCTCATGACGCCCATGTCTGCCACAGCCTCACCCTCGGCTCAATCGCTCACCTACAGTCCTGCACATCTCGCACCGTCGGGCCCCTCCGTCCCGCAATCGGCACGCGCAGCAGACTTTAACGAACGGCAAGATTACTATTCGGTCACCACGCCGCCTGCTTCTGCGGGACCAGGGCTCAAGGGTTTCATGTCCCGCTTCCGCAAGAAGAGTCTGCACGAGTCCGCGGAGTCCGAGTCTCTGAATGCACGCGCTGCAGTACAGTACGGATCTGGCGCTGTTGGACGAGCTGGTGGGACACCGACGCCTCTATCTTCCGGCCGCCCGACACAGGTGCAAATGAGCGTCAGCCAGGAGGTCCACTCTGCTCCCGCACATAAACCCGCATTTTCCACCGACTCTGGTTCTGCGTTATCCTCGGCGCCTCGGCGTAGCTCTTCCATGCGTGTACCGGGTCGTGGCTCGAGCGAGGCATCGCTCAGCCGCAGCGCCACCATGCGCGCGGCCGTGACGACCCCTCACGGCCGTGCGACTCCGTCTCCGATTGCGGAGGACGAATATTCGTCTCGTGAACAGGTGGAAGAGCAGCAGCCCAACAATGACCAGGCAGCTCTCCGACAGCTGTTCGATGCGGCGTCAAATCTAGGGCTTGATCAGGACGCGCTATCTGACCTTCTTTCGCGCTCGACTTCGCTCTCCACGAAGCGATCAACTGCAGCCTCTAAGCCGCCAAAACATGCGTCCAATGCCCCGAGTCTTGCCCCGTCTTGGGTAGACCCATCGCGTGCTACCTCACCGTTTGCAATCTCCGTGCGTGCGACGTCTCCCGACTCGACTGGCGGCCGTCCAAGCCTAGACCAAACTGTGCGTATGCCCCTCCAACAGGCAGCTAAGCCCGAACAGCCCGCGCAGAATCTCGCCTTTCGCAAGCAGGCCGTCCGCAAGTCGGCTACGCCGACAGAAGCCTCGCGTCGCAGCACGGTTGTACGCCGCACGATCATCTTGCCATCTGACCTACAAAGTCTACGGGAACTTCGCCAGTCCACGTTCGGCGGATCGGGTAGCCCTCAGCCCCCGCTGCCTTCGCGCAAGGGTTCGACACGTAGCCGCAGGCGCTCCGCGGGTGCGGCCTCTGTGCTGTCACCTTCCGTTCAGGATCGCGTCCCGACGCCACCTCCGCCGAAGTCACCAACCGGGATGCGCTTCTCGACGGACTCGTCTCCACCACTTCCTCAGATGCCCTCACTGACGCAGTACGCCGACTCTTCAAACTTCCTTGCACCTCCAGGGTCGATCGAGAAGTCCAACTCGACATACGATTCTCTGTGAGTTCTGTAGCCATTGTCGCCGCGTGACACAATCTCATCTCGACCTTATGCAGCTACGACATGTATACCAGCGATAGCAAGCCGACGATTCTGACGGTCGATACCGACGCCGACACTTCGGCGGGTAGTCTGGGCCTTGATGCTCTCAACAACCTCGAGCCAGGATCTGCGGTGGAGGTGCTCGAAATGGCGAACGGAGAAACTGTCTGGTAAGCTTGCAGGTCTTGCCGCATCTGTGCTGTTATTGATGTTTTCCTATCTATCAGGTCGATCGTCAACGGCCTTCGGGATTCAGAGGCGCTCGACGCAGAAGAGTCTTTCTACGGCAATCGCGCTAGTTTTATGTCCGAATATTCCATGCGCGATGACGAGGGTGTGCAGGTGTACTTCAAGGAGCATGGGCGGAAGGGCTCCAAGGAGAGCGCGAGCTCGTTCCTTTCGCGCCGCAAATCTCAACAAGAACCGTCGAAGAGGCCCGAGACGAAGGTCCGTACTTGCGCGCACGTTGCTCAAGAATGATAGCTGACGACGAAAGCAGGTCTTCTACAGCTCCTCGGCGCAGATCGGCAGGCTCATTGAGAATTTGTCGTCTGGATTGGGCGTTGACTCTGGCTCGTTTAATATTGTCCCGGGCGCCGGTGCCGCACCCCGCTCATACCATTCAGAGTCTTCTGCGAATTGGACGGTCGAAGAGCGTATCGAGCGCATGCTTGCTTCTAATTCCAACTACTGATATGTTTACCCCCTTCTCCGGGTTGCGTTGCTCGTTGGCGGCCTTTATATCATCATCATCTTTGCATACCTGCTCATCTTTCCTCTCTAATAGCTGCTCCAAACTGGTTTATATTGTGGATACCCGGCTCCGGGCTGTAGCTTTTCATATATGGTATAATGCATGACACACTGCTTGTTTACATTGGAATCTCGATCCTTCAGGCATCGGTGTCAGGGTCAAGGGTAATCGAGCAAGAAACGATAGCTGGACCACAGCTCAGATGCGGCGATTCATCCAGTCCAAGAACCTGTTGATGCACAAGGCCAGCATGGCATCGAGCAGCAACGTCTCACTGCTAAACTGATATTCGAAGGTCGCGAAGGTAGTGACTCCGGTGGGGGACACCTGCGGACCATGATAGCGGTAGTAGCCAATTGGAACGGCCGACGGCTCGTGCACAAGCTGCAACTATGTCAGCGGCGGCCACAGGGTTATGCACTGTCGAGCGCACATCGTACGAGAAGTTGGTGCTATTGGCGGCGGGACCTGGAACACGGACCCAAGCATAGGTGGCTTGAACCCGGTCGTCGCCCGTGGAGACGAAGCCCCGCCTTCTGCGGGAGACGGTCATCACTTGCGTCCAACAGTGGTAAGTGGAATTCGGCACGTACCCTTCAGGACGACCACTGATATCGGCAAGCTGTCCCATGTGCAGTTCCCCTTCACGCGTCTTCGAAGTGAAGGTGCCAAGAGCCGTGCCAAACCATCGTAGTTCGGCAAAGACTTCGCCACGAGCTTGCAATGCATTGAGGGCGCGATGTACCTGCGTTGTTGTGTGAAAGCTGCGTATCGTTGGGCAGGGGAAAGGCGCACTTGCGTAATGACCCTGCTATCGTAGCGAGTGGGAGGCGTGTCGAAGGTTATGTACAAATCGTTGCCAGCCGGGCTCTCGCCGATGATGAACGAGTCGTGGCGTGGGTCAGGACCGCCTCCAAAATGTACAAAGCGGCGCGTCATAGCCATAACGGCGAGTAAGCGCAGATGTTGAGTGGAGAAAAGTAGCGGAGAGCAACCTGAAGTAACCCGGCAGCCCACACAAAGCCTTATATACGCTTCGACAGCAGGGCCCTCAATTTTAAGGCTGGATGCACGGACCGTAGGAATTGTCAGCGATGGACGGTTGGACCGTTACAGTCTCCGTTGAGCGAATTCAAATTACGACGTACCCGCGTTATCTCAGTAACGGAATAAAGGTGTGCAGTTGGTCAGCGATAATCGCACTTTCTTAATGAAAGCCCGAGATGGTGGATAATCATCTCTTGAGGGGCAGATACCTTAATGGTCTGAACCGGTACGATCAGGTAGCATCATCGACATACGGAGTCAATTGATATCGAACACGATCTTGACGAATGGCAAGAACAGATGCGAGACCGACGAGGTGTGTGTTCGATTGGGTCTAACGGAAGCGAGATGAGATGAGAACCTCACGCTTGCCCACAAGCATATAGATGCCGGGTAGTTGTGTGTGACCTATCTGCGGCGTTTCTGAGTTTGGTCTTTGGACTCAGGACTATGGGTCGATAGTGTCATAAGTGACGCAAACTCACCTAATAGATGATGCCCGAGAGTATATACAGGCTTGCGAACATGATTCTTGGACTCGGGATATGGGTTAAGAATGTCATAAATGACGCATGATCACAAACCTACACAGCCTTTGGGCAAAGAACATCCTGGCCAAGCAGCCATCCTTTCCCATACCGGATAGACACACATACGTATACATATAGTAGTGACGGATGCGCGGTAACTCGTCGCTCTTCGCAGATCGTAGAGTTATCACGATTGGTGGCGTGAGAACAGGAAGCCAGGAAGCCAATTGAGCTGTGGAAACACTCCTTCAGCTGCGTCCCAAGTACCTTAAACGCAGTGCTCGAACAGACGTTGGGATAGGTTACCCCGTGCTGGCGGTAGGTAAGACTCGCATCGTCCAATCACGCGAATGGCCGGGCCAGGAGTTCCCACAGAGTCACATCCGACACGTGTGCGTCTAGGCAAAGAATATCTTGGACCAGTCGCTGAGGCCCAGGACATGATACAAAAGCTTGCATGACTGATGGTACTATACAGCGAGCGATGTTGCGCTTTAGTGCTTTGGTTGTGACGGAGAAACCTAAGTGAAGTACCCTTTCAGTGCCTGATGTCCCTCAGGTTGAAGGTAGAAGGTGCAGAATCAAATACACTTACACAAGACATCTCCGGGACCATGGCCATGACTAGCATTCCTTGTGCTTAATAACCGGTGAGCAGTTACCTTGAACGTCGTGAGATCGTAGCAGCGTCTCGTGGTGCGTGAGCACATCCGCCGAGAGTTTGGACAGCGAGTTTTGACTTCTACGCACCGCGCTCACGGCGAGAAGCGGAGATCTGTCATAGCGCGTCACCGCATACGTGGGGGTGGAAGAACATGCGGCGTTCTAATAAGTAGTAACCGGTGTTATCAGAAGATCAAGTACAGCAGTGAGATCGACAACTTCGCCGAACCCCTCGACGGTCATGTCAACGAAGTGTGTCATAAGGTTATGCAACACGCCTGTAGATTGGGCCTTTGGACCACATATTGGTGGGTATGACGGTACGGGAAGTTGATGATCTGCGATGTTCGTAGCGCCTTCGCCGGATTCAGAGGATGGCAGGGGTCTAAGCTACTCCCGTCGATCAGCAAGCAACTCTATATCATCGGAATACATGTGTTACCATATGTGAGCGATCTGACGCAAACTCATCTAAGAAAATGAGAGCTGGGATGACCCGGAAGCGACTGCGAGACAGATTCAATCCGGTTAGGGTTATTAGCGGAGATATGATTCACAAATGATACCTCGTATACATGTCTGGACAAGACCTGAAGGTCTCGCTCAAGTAGCCTACAACATCAGCGTGAGGGCCATACGTCAGTGTGCTGCTGAAAATATGAGAGCACTGACTTCCAGCTTCACAAGGAACGCCCAGTGTCGTATCCAAATCGTATATCCAGGAAGAACATGACGGTGGCTTTTCGTCTCGACACTTCCGTCTTAGTAGAAGAATGACATGATAGTCCCAAACGACGACGTCTGGCCGCGCCTTCTGCCTCCACAACGCCACCTGAAAGTGTTGTTACAGCTGGCACTCGAACAACCAAGCGAGCGGATGAACCGTCTTGTTCTCGTTAGAAATGAAGAGCACGTAGATGTCCCAGTCGCGAACAACTTCTACATTGGCCTGGAAGTGCTGAGCCAGCAGCCATACGTTCTCTTCGCAGTAACAGCTAGTATAAATGATAGATGGTGGAAGTGAAGGCGGGGCAGATATCAGGTGAGACATCAAAGTGAACAGCACGAGAGAGGTGATGGATGTTAAACGCAGGTGAACAGAGCGATAGCAGACGATAGCGGCAGTGAACATCAACCGCTGAACACGCGGCCGGCCCGATCGGGCCAGGCACGTTATTAGATCAAGCTTCCGTACTGCTTCCGTTAGGCCCGGGCGGCTCCGGTGCCGTCTTCCGTTACTTATAGAAGTCGGAGAAGTTGACGGATCTTGCAATTGTGGGGCGCCTCAGGGGCCGAATGCGGGGAAGGTGGGGTAAAGACTCAAGGGCGGGCTGACGTCTGAAAACCGATACGCAAGACAGAGGACAACATTTCCATTACATAGAGCAAATAGGACGTGCAAAGCAGCAGACTATACATGAAAAACACAGATGAGTCAGGTCATGGATTATATCGGGGTGATGTTACAAAAGCAGGACTTGAAGCTGCTTGGGAGATGTGGAGGATGCTGGATAATCAAACCGTGGAGTCAGATTTGAGCCCTAGATCAAGGCAGTTCATGCTCACCATGGGGTATCGGGTATCATGGATAAACTGCAGCGAGCACGACGAAACCAGCGTCGCGCACTACTTGCGTGCCCATTGTGGGCGGCGCTTGATCAAGATGTCCTCCAGCTCAGGCGTTGGCTGCCGATCCGGAGTGAAGGGTACGAACACGCCCGTATCCCTCTTTCGCGGCGGGGGCGTCAATGGCGTGCGTGGTGTGGGGGGCGGAGGCGACATGATCTGAGAGGATGTGGCACTCCCGGCCCTGAAGCTCGACGGCACCCCGTAGGGAGAGGGCGGCGGCGGGCGTGCCATCAGCCCGCTCGTGTTGGTGAATGGATGTGCGGCGAAGGGATCGAACGACGCGAGAGGAGATTGCGATTGAGTCATGGCTGCGCAAAACGGAGCAGTGTTCGTTTCGGAGAGGATGGGAGGTGAGGATGCCTGCTGAGGTTTGAGCAGACAGACTAGCAATTATATGTACGATCACATCGACTCACCCGCGGGAATCTCCGATAACGGGCCGCTGAATGTTGGACGACATCGGGCTGTTCTGTAGCGGGCGCCGCGAGAGTACGCGTTGACATGTGATGCACCGGGCACGCGCTTCCTTGTCCTCTCCGCAAATCATCAACGGCTACTTGGCCAGTACTCACAAAAGCTGTCATCTGACGACTGTGCTGCTTGCCCCAAATCTACCATGAGGGTGTTAGTGTGTCCTCATGGCAAATCTACTCCCATAGAGGACTACACGATGCGTAGGAGCGCCCACTTACCACCTCGTTTCCGGGTTGTAGTAAGACGTAGAAGGGTTAACATGTTTCTGCGGGACGGCAGTGGGTCTCTTCGTTACGTGCCCTAACCGTAAGCGCGGGGTAAGTGAACGCATGCTCAACGGCTTTGCGGTGTTTCGTCGCCTCTATGGGCCACTCGGACTTCCTCGGGAACATAGGGGAACGTAGTTGGGATAGTGCGGTTCCTCGTGAGCTTTCTGATCCAGCACTGATCCAGCACTGAAAACACGGGATGGATGCAGGGTAAAGGGTGTCATTCAGTTGAGGAGACAGGATGCCAGTGGCGGATGGCGCGTGGTGGAAAAGTACGTCGAGGGCGACAGGGAGGTCTATCGAAGCGACATTCATCCAGACGAGAGAATAATGTTGCTATACTGGCAACGCCACGGTGTATATGACGAGCGACGTTGAGTTGAGTTCGTAGATATGATGTGCCACCATGTGAATCTTCAGAAGTAAGAAGACAACGCTATCGCAGCAACAACAATGACCTCACCTAGTGGTTTGCTTCCTGGCCTTCCAGTCGTGACGTTTGTCTAGACCCTATGGCCGCTGCCAAACGTTGTATGTGGATCGGGAAGGAAAGATCTCGGATCCAAGGCAGAGAAGAGCGAGCCGTGCGTATCTGAGGCACAACGTCCGATTGACCTGGATAGTTAAGTCAGACTTTGCATAACTTTGCCTTCGGCGATGACGATTTCACCGGCGACGTCGCCGTATTCCTAAGGCGATATACCAACGCAGAAGTTGACATTTCCGTCCGCAGAAGCGCGTTGACCAGGGCAGACGACAGCGATGGAAATGCAGTGTGTAGGTTAGGAGTTGTGATAGTGCATCTGCATGACCAATTGTCCTGGTGGACCCTGCAGACAGCAGGCAGTTGAGATTGTAAAAGGGAAGAAAGTAACACTGCTGAATGACAACGTTCGCGCTAGCAGGCAGCCTCGAGGTCAGCCTGGAATCGCCGAGGATGAACAAGAAACCGCAATGTCGTGTCGCCGTTCACAGCTAAGTATTGACTGCCGGACACGCAATGCGAATACCGACATGAGAACGATTCGGTTTATATTTTGCGCTGACGTAGGAGCAGCTTTGTTGTGGCTTGCACGACGTACCCGTCCAGACACATGGAAATGTGTGTAAGTCCGCGTCTGTTCAGGATGAATGTATGACTGCGATAGAGTTGGGTTAGTACAGACTTGTTGAGAGCTCGTGGCCAGAAGCAAGGCGCAAAAGACGATGGACGCGACAGCATGGCGGGAATTTCCGAGTTAAACACGGTCACGCGAGTTGACCCAGATTGATCGCCGTCGTGCGCAACATGCAAGACGAGGGTTCACAACAGTCACCCAGTCACATTTGATGCTCGCCGCGCGCGGAAGTGACCAGCGCGTAAGATTCCAACGCGCACAGACAACAATGGTTCCATCTAGTAGTACAACGCATTTACAATCAGATATTACAACGTTTCAAGTCCAGCATTCAATCAGCCCACGACGTCAACTCCGCGCGGCAGGCGCGGCTCGCCCTCAGCGTACGGCTGATTCGTCTCCTCACGCAGCATGTCAGTGAGCCACTTTCCGTTCGGCTTGATCTTCTCGCCGCGCGAGTACATCACCGCGAGGTAGAGCCACGCCGCGGCGTTGCCAACAGTGCCAACCTCGTCGGACACGTTCTTCGCCGCGAAGGCACTCATGCGTGCGTAGAGCTCCTTGTTGGTGTACAGCTCAACGAGATGCTTCGCGACGGTCTCGTTGTCTCCCGGCTCGCAGAGGTAGCCGGACTTGCCTTCCTGGATCTGGAGGGGAATACCACCAGTGCGGGAGGCGACGACGGGAATGCCAGCGTGTAGCGCCTCGGAGACCTTCACCTCGAAGCCTTCGCGCGTCGAGAGCTGTAGGGCGATCTTAGCGTTGGCCATGAGGGAGTTGAGCACTGTTCAGAGGGGTCAGCAAATTGACACCATCTTGGGATCATAAGCTATACGTACACTGGTCGCTGGGCGGCAGACGCATGAGGACGATGTCCTGCTGGTACCGGTTGTACTTGTCGCTATTGACGAGCTGCGAGATCTGGTCGTAGATGATGCTGGCGTCGGGGTCGTCAACAGCGCCGTGACCGCAGATGAGCAGCTGCGGGGCAGCAGCACCGTCGATGCCCTTCTCTTTGAGGATGTCGCGCATGCGGGCGTAGGAGTCGACCACGCTCGGAATACCCTTGCTAGGATCGAAGCGAGCGACCTGAACGACGTACTGACGCTTAGGCCACGCAAGCTCACGCATCTTCTCCTTGGCGCAAAGCCCGCGGAACTCATTCATGTAGAACGCGTGGTCCCATTCGCTCATCTCCTTGTTGAGACCGTCGAGCCAGTCCGTGGCAGCGCCAAGCAGGCAAACCTTCTCGAGAGGCACGTCCGTCGGCACGAACTTGTTCACCGGGTGCGAGATAAAGAGGTCCGCGAGCTTGATGTTCTTGTAGAGGTACTCCCACACTTCAGCCTGCGGCGAGCCAGCCTTGTGCACGAGGTCGGACCGAATCTCTGCGCGCTCGTTAGAATCCCGTGCGAACTTGTACGAGATGCAGACGTACCTATGTGTGAACGGTAGATGACTGGGATCTCAGGCCGTACCTTGCGGATGAGAGGGATGAGGCCTGGCATCTGCGGGTCGTCAATGAATGCGATGTCGACGCCACCCTTCGCGAGCGGGCCGCCCTCAGCGGTCCAGCGCAAGCCATTCTTGAGAATCCACTCGTCGAAGGCGGTCTTTTGCTCCTGCGTGAGGCGCAGGGACGGGTCCGCGACACCTTGCAGGATGTTGTGGTTGTTCTTGGTGGTGCGGAAGACGGCCGGCGAGGGGTTCGGCACATACCTGCGAAAAGGTCCGATCAGAATGCGGGGTAAACAAGGGAAGTGCGGGGATAAGAGTACACACCAAGCGACGTCCACGTCGAGGGCGGCGAGGAAACGGATAAGCGCGTGCCGCATCTACAAAGAATATTCTCAGCATCGTGTGCACTGAGTACCAAGTACAGGGAAGTGGTCTCACGAGAGCGACACCACCTATGGAAGTCGAGTATCAGTATCCAATGGCGTCCTCTAAAGTAGCAAGCCACTTACCGCCTTGAGGCGTGGAAGAGAAGAAGCCAATCTTGACGTTGTTCTCGCGTAATTCGTTGGCGAGCGCAATGACGGCGTTCCAAGTACCCGGGCGGCAACTCTTGCGGTACTCCTCGAGATCGTCGATAAGATGGATCTTACCGCCGGCATCAACAGCGACCTGGTTGCGCGGGCCAATATCCAGACGAGGGTTGTTGTTGGGCCCGAAGTACATGATAACCTTGCGAGCAGCAGAGTCCGCCTGTTCGTCAAGCGTACGCGGGATCGGAAGCTTGCCCGTGGCGGCGTTCGGGTTCAGTGTCGAGTGGTCAACGTACACAGTCGGCGTCTGCACGCCACTGGGAACATACGAGCCGGTGGTCGACGAGATGCGATGCTTGATGTTCGGACGCGTGAGCGAGTCGGTGTGGAACGGCTTGATGTTGAACACGATCGGCACAATGTCGAGCTCCAGCCAAAGCTTCGTGCAAAGGTTTGGCGCCTGTAGATGCCGAGATTCATTAGCGCCGCTTTCCCCGCACGGTAAACCTGACAAGGGATCGCACATCGCGGAGAAGCGACAGGGTGACACCTGCGCCCAGGAACTTGCAGAAGTGCTCTTCCTGGAACTTGCGGATGGACGAAAGGACATGGGCCTCGATCGTGTCGCTCTGCTTGTTGGAGTCGTTCGGGTTGTAGGGGAGCAGTGTTGAGTTGAAGTCGGTGTTGTAGACCGAGTCGTGGATTGAGAGCGCTACTTCATAGTCCTTGTTGCCGTTCACCGGGGCGCCAGCAATACCCGCCCACATGGGCTACACGCAGCATATTATTCAGCATCCGAGCACGTTTCAATCAAAAGCGGATACGTACGGTGAGCGAGTGCAGCTTCTTGGTCTCAGAGGCATGCGAGGTGAACTGGTGATGCTCTTCGGGCGAGGAGGTGGGAGCCATAGTGTGCAGCAAGAAAGGGCAGGGCAGAATTGGCGTGAAGCGGACCCTTCGTTTATATGATCACTCCAGGTCTCACAGAGACTCGGCAAGGCCCACAGGCGTCAGGAAGCCGGACTTGCGCTCCAGGTTTGGCTCGAACTTTGCGCCCAACTCCTCGAGGCGACCCACGCAGCAGAAGCGTTGCGCTTCTGACGTTCATTTTCGAACATTCAGGAGCTCTATTACCGGAGAGCTCGTACTGCTCAGCGCTCATCGAGCCAGTCGACGAGCTCAATTGCTTGGACGGGCTAGCACGGCGATGGGGATGAGTGAACGAACACGAAACGTCAGACTCTCACGCGCACGGGCGTATCTGACCCGCGCCACAGCAAAGCTGAGTGCAGGCCGCTCTTGACCGTCGACCTCCACCTCGAGATGATCCGCTGCGAGGCGTGCGGCGCCGAGGCCGTTGACCTCGACCTCGACGAGCCCGTATGTACCGAGTGTGCAACACTGCATCGTGGCGGACTAGTCAGACTGGTCAATACAGAAGATTACGAAGGCAGGTACGCGCAGGACTCAGTTCCAAATTACGCGCCGTTGCAGGCTCTCAAGAGCGTGCGCAATGACGGCTGGGACATTGCTGGGCAAGGAAGCATGCCGACCAATGAACGTAACCTGGTACGCATCTACTCTCATGCTATCGTGTAAATTGCTTGCGTTAACCATGCGGTGCTTTATAGATATCCATGAACAAGTTCATTCAAAGCCTTGCAAATATTCTCGGTCATCCTGGGGTTGCGGCGCGCGCCCAGTATCTATTTGCAAGAGCTCGTGAGCACCCAGACACAAGTATCAGATGGGGCAAGGCGGCGGAAGTCTGTGCTGGCGCCGCACTATTCGTCGCACTTCGGGCGGAAGGCTACTCCGACCGCACCGATGAGATCGCTGTGAGTATTCTTTCTCTTCTAGCATATGTTCGTTCACTGCAACTGGCTCTCGCCGCTCAGACCCCCTTCTTGGCTTTCTGATCTCGACACCCTACTTCGTCGAATATGGCTTTCCTCTGGTTAGCCCTGTACATCACGCGACGGAGCTGGCGTCTAGCACGGTGGACTATGAAGCTCCGAAGCATTGGTGGCGCAGCATCGTGCCCGCCATGCTCGTACACTTACAGCTCTCACTGCGAGATTCCACTATCGGGGTGGCCGCTCTAAGTGCCTAATCTCCCTTGTGATCGCTGCAAGGCTAGTGGCAGGCTTCTTGTGGAAGTGCGTTTACCTCGAGTTCATATTGACGTGTTGAACAACTTCGTCTTCTCATTCAACGTCTCCGCGCGAGCTAACCCTAAGCCCATAGGCACGTCTGAACGTGGACGCGAAGGACGTCAGCCGAGTGTTGCTGCGCTTCCTGAAGCAAGACGACTCTGCAGTTTGGAACGTGCGCCTCGCACCATCAACCGCGGACAAGTTTCTAGACGCCACTCTTCACTTTCTATGCTCGGACGCTGCCACTTTATCGGCCGAGACAAGTGCATTCGTGCGCCCGCTGCTTCCAAGCGCGCACCGCGCCATACTGAAGACGGCGCATGCCCTGTATGAGGATGTCATGTGCCCGTGCGCTACGCCGGACGAGATTGAGCGCGCTCCGGCGGTGGCCGCCGCGGCGCTTGTCATGCTCGCTCTTGAAGGACACGCTGGGAAACCAGCACCCCAAGTGCTGAAACTCGCGACTACGCTAGGTTCACGCTCGGGTGTTGGTGTTCTGGGACCGGCTGTGATGGAACGATACCGCCGAGCCCTCGACGCATTAGAAACGCGCGCTAAGGGCGTGCCCTTCATTAATGTGCACGCTCCGAAGTCGGGCAGGCAGCGCGGTGGTGCGAAGACTGATGCGCGTCGCGCCCAGCTCGCTCGGGTCGCTCGGGACGTGCTTGCCTTCTTCGCATCTGAGCGTGCGCGCGGGGTGGCGAAGGCCGAGGCTGAGATCGTCTTTCCTTCTTGGGAGGATGGCGAAGGCGATGAGAAGAGTGATGGGGATACGGGCTCTGGTAGGGGTATCGGCAAGCGCGCTGCTCCGGACTGCGATGCCAACTGCGATGGTCCACGGAAGAGGCCTAGGCAGGGACCCCGCACGGCGCACGGTCGTGCTCGCGCGTTCCTGCTGGATCCGTCAAATGGTGCAGAAGCACCTTGTCTGTTTGCCTCATCGTATCTGCTTGCTCCCCAGGCTCATCCAGGCAAACATGCGCCTACACGTTTACAGCAGCTATCTGCGATGAGGGGCGGCGGAGATGCTGTCGAGGATGAGGAGCTATTTGCTGAGGGAGAACTGGAGGACATGATCATGTGTGATGATGAAGATGAAGCTATGGATAGGCGCAGAGTGCTTGACGCTCTCATACCGGTGGAAGAGAAGAAGCATGTTGAGCAGGTGGAGAAGCGTCTCACACCCGAGGAGCGTGCGAAGCGGAGAGGTTTGGGGCGCATGAACGTCGAAGCGCTCAGAAGGGTTCTTGGAGAGGACGGACTCTCAGGAGAAGACACCGGCTCCCTGGATGGTTTAGAACTTCTCCGCTGGGGTGAAGACCATGATTGGGTAGACGAAGGCGGCTCTGACGAAGAAGAGAAGGGCTATGTAACCACCGTCGTGCCGAGAGCGTCGGGACATGAAGAGGTTGTGGGAGAGTGGCGACCACCATCTCCGGGAGTAGGTGGCACCTTTGGCTGGGATGGGGATTGGTAGGTGTGAGTCGTTGACACGGACTTCTTGGATGTCGATACCAGTACCGTACATCGATATAATTACGACCACGAACACTTATTGTAACCATAAGACTTTTCAGTTAATTTTGAATACCTTTCTTGTCTTTAAGCTTCAAGGACAGTCAACAACGTTCTCGGCTCGTTTCAGTGCTTGTTCAAGCGAGATGGTAGTACGAGCCTGAGCACCACCGCGTATGCGAACGCGACGCTTTGATTCAACATGTGACCGCGTCGACGTGCCTTACTAATGATATCAAAATATCGTTAAGCGACTTGCTTTGAGGCCGCCGCACTCGTCTTCATTGCGTCTTCCTCTCGTCTTCACCATGACATACATTAACCATCAACGGCCCTTTTCACTTGATGTCAATGGTGTCTGGCTAAGCGTTGCCTTGACGTTCGTCACTCCTCTCTCGTAGAGTTGCGCATCGTCGCCCGGATACGAATCCGTTCTTGAGCGGAGGTGATGGCATTAGCGGTCCAGAAGCGGTCATCCCCATTCATCGTGCAGTCGCCTTGCGTGAAAAGGATGATGTTTATTGGTTCTATTGCTGCACCTCATCCTAAGCTCAGCGGTGGAACTGCCGCTGTGACTGCGACGAATCGCGAGCGTTCTGCTATCCATCTCTTCATAAGCTTTCAAACACTCAGCTCTACCCCTCCAATCCCTGAATTTCTCCTATCGCTCACCTTACCATCTCATGACTGACTCTATAGAGAAGAGCTTCAAGATATCTGTCGCTGACGAGGCACTTGACCTCCTGCGGCAGAAGCTATCTCTGGCTAGATTTCCCGACGAGCTCGAAGATGCCGGATGGAATTATGGCGTCCCGCTATCACATATGAAAAGACTGGTAGAGTTTTGGAAAAACGGGTACGTTTTTGGACTCGTATGACTCGATACGGCGGAGATCTGAGCAATATGTTCATCTAGGTACGATTGGCGCCGTGTCGAATCCGAGCTGAACGCCACTCTCCCAATGTTCACGCGCGACGTCGAAGTAGATGGGCACGGAGTACTGAACATTCACTACGTTCATACGAAGAGCAAGATTGATGGAGCTATCCCTCTTCTTTTGGTCCACGGCTGTACGTTGTGACGCGCTTGTCTCTTGCTGCTTTCCGATGTTGGGCTTATAGTGATCCATATGTACAGGGCCTGGCAGCATGCTGGAATTCTGCAAGATTATTCCTCTGCTCCTAAGCCCGAGCACGGACAATGCGCCCGCCTTCCACGTCGTCGCGCTCAGTCTACCAGGCTACGGTTTTTCTGAGGCGCCAAAGAAGACGGGCTTTGGACCTGCGGAGATGGGGGAGGCGAGTCGTTTGAATTGTCGGTCCAATTCGCCACCTGCTGACCATGCATATATATATGCATAGGTCGGTCATAAGCTGATGCTAGCGCTCGGTTACGATGAATACGTCTGCCAGGGAGGTGATTGGGGCTTCGCCGTACGTCATGGAATGTGTGGTTATGTCGCTCATATGCTTACGCCTTCATTGGGCTTCGTAGGTCACTAACCACATTGCAGCCGCGTATGGGCCGAAGCACGCGAAGGCGTGGCACACAAACATGGCTTAGTATGTTATCCTCTAGGTACCCTTACACACAGAGAGAAAGAGACTGACAACAACAACAGCTCTCTCCCGCCTAAAGCCTTTTCAGAGCCTCTGCATTATCTGCGCTACTTACTCACACCATATACGGAAAGCGAGAAACAGGCGCTGGCACGCCAGTCACAGATGGACATAGATGGACGCGGATATTGGGTGCAACAAGCCACTAAACCGCAAACACTCGCGTACGCACTGGCCGATTCGCCTGTGGGGCTTTTGGGCTGGATATACGAGAAGCTTGTTGCGTGGACAGACGCGTACCCCTGGACGGACGAAGAAGGTGCGCCCAAACAGTGCGTTCCGAACGAGACCCATCAAACTCACGCGAGACTCGATTATAGTGCTTACGTGGGTATCTTTGTACTGGTTTTCGCGTGCTGGCCCTGCTGCGTCTTTGAGAATCTATTTCGAGTACCGCATGGAGCAAGCGGCCCTGGCGGGACGGAAGCTTGTTGTGAATGTACCGACAGGCATATCGTATTTTCCGAAAGACTTCCAGTCCCCCAAGACGTACGATCAATCTCCCATGTTGCTACGATACGAGCTCGGGACTGACGAGCACACAGCTGGACTCGCAGTATGGGCAAGATCGTCATGGATGCCGAACACGACAGAGGTGGACATTTCGCCGCGTACGAAGTTCCTGAGCTGTTTACGGGTGACCTACGGAGAATGTTTGGGCGAGGAGGGCCGGCTTTTGGTGTCGTGGCACGGAATGACGGGTACTGAACTCCTGCCACGACTCGGAACTCATGTAGCGTAAATACAAGTATGATATGTGATCTGTGATCTGGGAAGACTGCGACCTTAAACAACCGAGAAACGTTAGCCAGTTTATCGCATCCTGTCGCTTGCCATTGCCACTGCTCGGAGAAACAAATAAAGGCCGGGCGTTGCTGCGCAACAAGGACACGGCACTATCGATCAACTCACATGACCGTGTCCTGGCCGGCGCGCAAGGAGAGCGCGACCGTGTTTCGCCTCTTGCTCGAAACCACAATCACCTTTGACCAACTCTATCACCGTCTGCTGACCATGGAAGTCGACATGCGCTCACCTTCTTTCCTCTCGCCACGACGACCGATGAAGCGCTCGCGCTCTCCAGACGCCGACGAAGCAGCGTTAGGCGCGCCATCAGCCGTGAGTTGACCACTAATACGCCCGTCCTATATCGAGATCCTAACGCATATACGCGCCTGTAGAAGCGTCTATCACTCGCCACCGGAAACAACACTGACAATTACGGCATGAATATGGGAATGAATACGTTCGCGTACCAGCAGCCACAAGACGCGTCGCCGGGCATCGCACCCCCGGGCCCAAGCGCGGACGAGCGCTGGGTGGCCCAAACTGGGAGCCTGTCTATCACGCGCCCGCAGACCCCACCGGCGGAAGACGATGCGATGGTATGGATTTGTTATAGTGAAGCGCAACAATCGCTGACGCAGATGCGCGCGTAGAACATGGATACAGAACCTGCGCAACTATGGCCGCCGCAAGCGCAGATATCAGGCATGCAGCAGCACTTGCAACCGATGCAATATTTCAACGCACCTGATATCCAAGTCCTCGGCACGCCGTCTTATCCTACTCCTGCTCCGAGTCCTGGCCCCATCGTCCTTCCACCGCTACCAACGAACCCGTTCTTACGCGCCGAGCACACTTCCGCCCATACGCCACCCATTCACTCTCTTATGCTTCCACATCAAATACCACAACAGCAACAGCAACAACAGCGATCACGGTTTAGCATGGGTCCTCGCCCGAACTGCGAGCTCTGCCGGAATCGCGTTGAAGGTCACTACGCACACTTCGACTAGAATCGTCCCCTCGATCGCAGTTTTATCGTCATCTTGCTTGCCGTCTGGATTTCTTGCATACGTGTTTCTTCTCGTTGCTACGCTATGTTCTGTTTACACGCATCAATACCTCGGACACGGACTCGGATCATCTCCAGCCATACATCGCAATGAGCATTGACAGCGCGCACTAATAGTTTCGCCGCCTTATACAATGCGGATATCGCCTATTCTTGTTGCTGCAACTATACCAGTTTTCTTTCCAGTATCACGCATCATCCGGTGCTCGTGAGCCGCATTCAGAACGGATGCAGCCCTGCAAGCTTCTACCCATGAGTCGCTGCAGTTTAGGGTACGGTCTGCTTCTTTTGCGACGATATAATCAAGACCTTGCCGCTTTCTGTCCTGCGTCGTCGTCGCTCTCCATATAGCTCCACTAACACTCTTTCTCCGTTCGGTATCATGCCACCCTGGTTCTCTACAAACAGCGATACTAATGCGGTTCATCACCCTTGCGCATTGTTTCTGCGTGTACTGGTTATCGAAATTGAGATGATTCGAAGGCGTCTACTCGCCAGAGGACTAAGAATTCATGAGTCAATAAGACGTCTGTGCACTTGAGTCAAAGCAATACACAACTTGAGCGATGGATGTACACTGTACTGACCCCAGCGTGGTAAACACGACGGCAAATGCCGCGCACTCAAAATCCGGACCTGGTCTTCTATCCAGAACGCTCACCATGCTCCTTGGTCTGGATATCGATTTGTCTCCGTCATCACGCCTCGCTTCATGTCTACCGAGCTGCTCGTACGAATATATAAATCGTCTCAGCTACCGCTATGGTTCGCGCGGCTCGAACGTTCTGGCCATCGTCCTCTGCCACCGCGGCACGAGGTCATGCGTCCATGCGTCCATCTCATAGAGAGGTCACATTTGTCAAACAACGTTTAAAAGCACATTGGGCTCGGACATGACCTTCCGGTTCTACTAGGTGTTGATCTTTCTACGCGAGAAATTTCCGCTGCTCTGAATAGCGTGAGGTGGGTTTGCCTGTTGCTCAGTTACAGCATCATGTATGCTGTGCGTATGTCCCCTTTACCCACGGCGGATAGTGTTTGTTCCTATCGCAGGATCGGAATAAACTCGCGTCCATCGCTTCCGTGAACTTTTGACGCTGGTCTACAGCGCAACCGTCAGTGCCAAGGACAACACTCTGCTTGAAGATTAAACCTAGCTGATAGAGACGACGGTCTCGTCTGACCGTTGTATTCACAGATACGTGCCGTTTGCATACTCCGGCAACCAAACATAGTAAGAGGGTCACTGCTGACCCGAACTGACCACGCTGAGAGCACATCGTATAAACTGCCCGTACTCTATAAAAGCCAGCACACCGCAACGCGGTTCCTTAGTCGAGTTCACTCGCTTGCCCAAGTTCTCTCCCTGTTGCCTCCTGTCATGTTCTCTGCTTCCATTCTCGTCCTCTCGCTCGCCATCTCGGCCTTCGCTGCGCCCTCCAAGCGTCAGTCTCAGTCTGCGGACAATGGCTCGTGTCGTGCCCTCCAGACGACCTGCGCCGCGTCGGTCAAGGCCGATTTCAGCGACGTCTTTAATCACAAAGCGTGCATCTTTGGTGCGACGTGCCTGACTCCTGTGGACGGCTTTCTCGCAGCCGTTCACAACGACCGAGGCTTGAGCGGGCCAGCCCCGCAGAGTGTCAACCTGCCGCGAGTGACGACCTCAGTGAGTATATCTTCTACATTCACTGAAGGAGAGGTGCTCAATCGGATCTGTAGGTCTTCAACTCCATTTCGACCAACGGCAAGACTGTGACTCAGCAGAACTTCATCGATGGTTACTACTCGTAAGAATTCCTGTCGTCTCGTTCGCGCGATAGGGTCGTTGACGCGGTATTGTCCTCAACAGGTCCCTCGATGCGACCAGTGGCCCATACCCGACTGACGTTCAGTATGTCATTGATCTGTTTGGGAGGCTGCAAGACTGGACGGCGTTTTGCGGCGTGGGGATTCCCTTCCAAAACTTTGCTGACTTCGTACGTCGACATATTTTGAACAATCAGGTCTCTCACTCACGGTCCTTGCAGTTCCAATACTCGTCAAGTGTCAGCAGCTCGAACTGCGGCGTGACTTCCACCATCATCGTGAGCACGGCTGCTCCGACGTCAGACCCTTTCCCAACCGATCAGGACTCTTCGACTACTCCCGCGGTTACCAGTGCTCCTGCTGCAACCACTACTATCATCGACTCTTCCGCCTTGAGCACGGCTGCTCCGACGTCGGACCCTTTCCCAACCGATAGGGACTCTGCGACTGCTACTCCTGCGGCCCCTGCGGCCACCGCGACCGCCGTTTAATATGCACAGTGCCGCACAGTTCTTAATACTTATACTCACACCCGTGCTCCCCTCGTTACATTGGAACTCATTGAACATTCGCGATCTTTGTATCTCGCTGGCTTTTTCGTACTGCCATTTGTCACTCCTTGATTATATCATCGTTTTCTCTGCTAGTTAGTGCGGTTCTTCCGAGATGATACACTGCGCTGTGGAAGTAAGTGTAGCGCGCCAGGCGTAACGTGCTTCCGGCGGGTCTTTTTTGATCTCGCGTTGGACGACTGCTTGTATGTATGTACTACAACGACGCGCTCGTAGGATGTGCTCTTACGTGCCGCTCTCCCATGTCCTGGGAATCAAAACGAGCGAGTTGACTGCGCTGCAAGACGGGATGAAATGGATACAAGGCGGTCACCCGTTGAGGCGGGAATGAGCATTAGACAGAGTATCGAGGTCTGTGCGATTGGCCCCTCTGGTATGTGGATCGTATCCGATATCCAGATACCGCGTTTAGAGCCGCAAGAGCAGCCACACGGCGATTTGTGAGTCTTGGAAGCTACCTCGAGTATCATAATCAACGGTTGGCATAACATATCAAGTAGAGCGTACGAGCATGATGCTTGAACTTGCATGACGCTTCGTGCGTCCTGCGTCGTGACCGATGGTCGAGCGGGACTCGACCAGGCCTGGCGATGGCCTGATGGAAGAACTTTGTGGGAATGTTACGGTAGATGCCGAACTCGCCGAGCCAAGACTCGAGGGTTCTCTGCTTGCTTACACGTTTCATGTAGGGAGTTGCCTTCATCTTGCTTCAGCCAGCCGCTGGCCAGACCCTTATCGTACCCGTTCGTAGAGCGTGCGCGGGACCAACAGCATCGGCATCTCGTCGCAGAGTCCACTCAGACACGGAAAGACGAAGCCGTCTACGTCTCAGGCAGACGCCCAATTCCTGGTTTCAACATGCAATGCACCTTCCTTGCATGTGGTCAATGGTCATCCGGTCCGAAGAGACGCGCCCAATACCTATCTTCCTCTTACTGTCGACAGGGAGGGACTGTTCATGAATCGACCGTCTGCGAGTCTCCGCTACACGTCGGATAAGAACAGCACGTACATCGTACGAACACCCTACATCCCCGATGCGCTGCGCTTACTGCTTTTAATTGTGAGTCTGAAGCATACATTGCTCACGGAGCTCGTGACGACGCTAGTTTGAAATGAAAGCTCCGACGAGTACGTCGTTAGCCAAGAACAGCCCACTGCTCTACGAACTTTCAAACCTACGGCCCCGGATGACCGCCGTACTGACCGGTGCGCATGGCTTGTGGCGGGCCCTGAAGCACAGGAAGGCGAAATGTGCCCACTGGGTACGATCACGTTGGAAGGATCGGCGTCTAGACGCGACGAGTTCCAGCTTTCATTGTACGGTATAAAGACCGGTGAGTTGCAGCACAGATCCCCAGTTGAATTCACTTCTCTCTCTCGGCTCATCTCGCCACGTTCCCCGTCATGATCGCGACGACTACCCTCTTCCTCACTTTTGTTCTCTCTGCCTACGCCGCACCTTCCAGGCGTCAGTCCGCAGACAATGGTTCTTGCCGTGCCCTTGAGACGTCGTGTGCCGCGGCGGTCAAGTCCGACCTTAGCGATGCCTGGAACATCAAAGCTTGCATCTTTGGCGCATCTTGCTTCGGCGGTCAGCATCCCGTAGACGGCTTCCTTGCTGCCGTCTACAGCGACCGCGGCGAGAGCGGCGCTGCTCCAGCGAGTGTCAACTTGCCGCGGGTAACCGGTTCGGTATGTATATCTTTCAAAAGCATTGTTGCGAGAGTACTCAGACGCGGTCGTAGCTCTTCAACTCTATCTCGACGGATGGAAAGACCTTGAGCCAGCAGAACTTCATTGACGGCTATTACTCGTAAGAGACAGTGGTATGATGGTGTTTAAGCTCTGTTGTTGACGAGCTGAACAGCTCTCTCGACGCAACCGGTGGCCCGTACCCTACCGATGTCAACTACGTCATCGGCCTATACGAGCAGTTACAAGATTGGACTGCGTTCTGCTCTAAGCCTATCCCTCTCCAGAACTTTGCGGACTACGTGTGTTCTCTGGCGCCGCCCTCTTGACTTTTCAACTGACCTGCCATCTCAGTACCAGTACTCGTCGAGCGTGAGTAGCAACGGCTGCTCCGCAACGACTACTACGACATCCTCTGCCCCCGCCACTACGACCCCCGTCATCAGTTCCGACGCCAGCTGCCAGAAGATGTTTACGACGTGCATAGCTCAGGTCGACCCGAAGGTGTCCAACCCGTGGTCGGTCGAGGCTTGTGTCCTAGGCGCAACTTGCTTTGGCGGCCAACGCCCTGTTGATGGCTTCCTTTCTGCTGTTTCCGGTGTAAAGGGTGTTTCCCCGGCTCCGGCCTCTGTCAACGAGCCACGCCTTTCCACCTCGCTTTTCGGCAAGATCGCCACCGATGGCAAGACTCTGACGCAGCAGAACTTTGTACGTACCTTGCACATTCTCTAGGTCAACGGACGGCTGATGCTGTCTAACCAGATTGACGCCTACTACGGCACGCTCTCGAGTGTCGGTGGCCCTTACCCGTCTAATGCCAACGTGGTCATCGGTTACTTCGAGCGCATTCTCGACTGGACGGCGTTCTGCCCCGGCACTGGCATTCCATACATGAATGTCGCCGACTACGTATGTGGCAACTTTTCTGAACAAGGGAATTTATCTGACATTCTGTCCAGTTCCAGTACTCTGCGAGCGTCCAGGGCGGTCAGGCTCAGTGCTAAGTGCATAACGACTCTTCACGAACACGTTTGGTCTTTGGACATTATGGACTTGAAATGGACATCTACACTTCCTCGGTACTGTTGTATTCACTGATAATGCATTTTTTGTGTCTGTATCTCAGATTGAGAAGCTGGTAAAAACCTTCCCTTGCTCTTCAGCAGGACATCTATCATGTAAGGTTACGGTACTGCCAATCTTTGTGCAAACCGCTGTATGAAGATTCGATCCAGAAAATGGATGAACCCTACTAGTATCCCAGGCGAACAGAAGGACATCTGGAGGTCTCGAGCTATGAATAATTGGGTATGTATCGAAAAAATGTCGGCGTAGAGCATTCAACGAGTTCGATATTTTATCCGAGTTCAAAAGTATGAACCCTACCCGGATTGAACGGATGACCTTCTGGACAGCCCACACTGGAATCAGATATTCTACCACTGAACTAAGGGTCCATTACTTTGGATTCCAGACCATACCTCAGAGCACACCACAATGCTCAATCGCTTGAGGAACAGCAAACCTGGGGAGACGGGACACTGGAATGACCTGAACTCAGTGATCCGGCGGCTCACTGTCGACTCTTGATCAACTGCACCAGCACAGCGCGCCATTCAGCATGACAAACCAATGACCAAGGTGAACATTATGGAAAAGGCCGTAAGAAGAATTGCAATACGATACTTGGACACTATCTATGCAGCAAACCGAGAAACGCGAGATGATGGCAGTAGGAATGGTGACCAAAAGAATATGAACTACACAGACTGGAGAATGTAGGCACAGATAGTAAGAGATGGGCTGGGTAATGATACAGAAGCTTGCACAGTTGTATGGATCGTGAACGCAGGGAGACTGAAAAGATGGAGTCCTTGGGCGAGAAGAGATGCGGGTGAAACAAGGAGGTTTTCGTGGCAGCGCTTCGTCGCGAAGGCGTGCATCAAGAGCGAAGAAAGTCGGGTCTGTGGCCGACCGCAGGGCATACTTAAAGCACGTCACCGGCGCAGATACTGCATCCATAGGCTCGAAGACCCGAGTACAACGGCGGAGAGTAGCAGCAAACTGCGAGGACCCCATACCATCCCCCATCTGCGCCGGTGAAAAACCCGTCATGTGAGTGCTTCTCGACCAGCCTCGCGCGGCGCTTCCGGCGTAACTTCGAGAGATGTATTGATTGGTTTTCGACCTTGAGCAACTGCGTCCGTTATGGCAGTCACCAGCTGCTCAAGCCTGTATGGCTTGATCTGGGAGGAGTGTGTTAGCCTGCTAGAGAGAAGAGGTTGAAAAGGGAGAAGGAAAACACACAATGACATCGTCCATGCCCGCGTCTCGGGCATTCTGCACCTGGCCCGCGCGTGCGTTTCCCGTCAGAGCAAAGACAAGATTCCGAGGACCTGCAAGTTCTCCGGCGGCCTCCAGACGACGAATCTCGCGCACAGCGCTGAGTCCATCCATGACGGGCATTTCACAGTCCATCAATACGGCGTCGAAGCGTCGGGGCGGACCGTGACCCCCCGCCGCCCGCGCGCGAATGCTGTCGAGCGCCTGCTGGCCGTTATTTGCAAGGGTCGTAATGAAGCCCTGCGCGGTGAGCTGTCGACTGGGGGTACGCGGCACTCATCAGAATGATACATAGGAACAGAGAAAGGTAAACGCACTTCAAGACGGTCTGGTTGATCAGGTTGTCCTCTGCAATGAGGACATGCACGTCTACTATGCCAACGGACGGTGACGTTGATGGGCTCGCAGACGCTGAAGGCGTCGACGTAGGGGATATGGGCTCCCCGGGTAATGCCTGTGCCTTGACGTAGAAGCGGAACGTCGCGCCCTCGCCATATACACTGTTGACGTCAATGTTGCCGTCCATAAGCTCACAGAGCTTGCGCGAGACGAAGAGCCCAAGCCCACTACCACCGAATACGTTATGCGAGTTGGAACCCTGCTGAAAGCGGCGGAACAGCAGAGCCAAATCATCTGGACGTAGACCAGGTCCCGAGTCCCTGACCGCACAGTACAGATATATGTCGGCAGGAAGCTCCGTAGGTGAAAACGGAATCTCAGGTTCAGTCGGCGGTACGCATGGCTCGCCATTTGGCGGCGCGTGACGTGATGCAAAGAGTGTCGCAGTGATATCGCGCTTCCCGACGCTCGTGTCGGTAAACTTGATCGCGTTAGACAGCAAGTTCGTGACGATCTGCCCAAAGCGCGCTCGGTCAGAGCGTACATTCTGCACACCCAGAAACTGCACGGATGCGTCAAGCCGTGCCTCGAGAGTAATGCCCTTCATCTTGACTTCGTTTGAGAAGATCGCGACGATGCGTCTCATCTCGGCTACGAGATCAAAGTCGACCGGCGAGATGCTTAGCACCTCAAGCTGAATGCGACTCAAGCTGAGCACGTCGTTGGCGATGCGCTCCTGCGCAAGTCCACATTGATAGATCGCATCGAGCGCATCAAGATCATCACGAACGAGCTTGAGCATTGATTCGGAGGGTGTGTAGGGAACACCACGAGTGAGCTCGGCGTATAGCCCGCCAAGATTGGATCGGACAAGGCTCGAGCAGTTCAGGATAGCGCTTACGGGCTGTCGCAGCTCGTGGCTCGTCACGTCAATTAATAGCTCCTGCCCACGTCGGCGTTCGTCCGCCTCAATCCGGGCACGCTCCGCCTCTTCGGCTTGTTTGCGAGCGGTGACTGCGCGCTCCTCAGCGTGCGCCAACCGCACCTGCTCGAATCTTCGCGTTTCGGATAGGTCCGTGAGAGTGGCAATGACCCCTGCGACTGCTTTATGTTAGCTGATAGTTAACGTGCGGACAGCGTAGACTGGAAAGCGACGCACAGCTTCCTTGCTCCGAGACGAGAGGCTCAAACTGGCCCTTCGCGTACTTCCCATTGCGGAAGCGAAACTCTGCGCTGACTCCGCGTCGCTCGTCGAGCGCCACTCCCCAAGCGTCGAATGCAGCCTCCGCACCCTCCGCAACTGAAGAGAGCCAATCAAGCTCATCGTCCTCTCCCTCGCTCCCGCTGATCTCGCGCCAGCGTGCATTCGCGTACGTTGTGCGCCCGTCCGCGTCTGCGCGTAAAATGCCCACAGGACTCAGATCGCTAAGGACTTGTATCTCCCGCGTGCGGACCCTGAAGAGCCTCTCAAGCTCTACACGACGTTTTCCAAGCTGCATCTGTAGGTGCACCCGCGCCACAAGCTCACGAGCGGTGAACGGCTTGCACAAGTAGTCGTCCGCACCGCCTAGCAAACCCTCCACGCGGGCCTCTTCGCTTTCCTTGGCCGTAACTAGGATGATGGGTAGTAGTCGGGTGTCTGGACGGTTACGCAGACGCGCAATAAGCCCTAGGCCATCCAGTATGGGCATCATCACATCACTGATAACCAAATCTGGCATGCGCTTGTGCGCACCGCGTGCTATACCTTGATCACCGTCTAGTGCATCCTCCTCCGCTCGTAACTTATCAAGAACCTCGAGGGCGTCCTGCCCATTGATAGCTTCTAGCACGGTGCAATATGGGTGCAGTAGTGCGGCAATGTAGCGCCGCATATCCGCATTATCGTCTACGAGCAGTATGCGGTCGCTCTTGACGAAGAATAGTGTGTTAGGGTCGATCTTCCCTGAGTCGCTGGACGAACCAGAGTCGCCCGCATCAGACCCGGACGGTGCTGTGGCAGGTAGATGAGGAACAGGCATTGATGTAGACGCCCAGCGCCCGGCTTCGTCTACAATGCCTCGGCCGTATCGTCTATGCGCGCCCTCGTCTTGCTCAGAGACCAGCGGCGTGGCATCATATACATGAGTGGCGGGAAGGTGAGCGCTTCCGAGAGGAATAGAGACTGTGAACGTCGAGCCATGGCTATCGGGTGCATCATCGGCCGTGAGCGACGTGAGTGTCAGTCTGCCTCCGTGCAGGATCTATAGTAATCGTTTAGCTGCATTGCCGTTACTCGTTCAAAAATGTTTATACACGCACAACAAGCTCTTTAGTCAGTGCGAGCCCGATACCGGTACCCTCGTGCGAGCGTCCAACCGAGTTCACCCGGTGGAAACGGTCGAAGACCTTGTCGATGTCGCCCGGCGGAATACCAACACCAGTGTCGCGCACATTGAAGTGCATATAACCGTCCCTGACCTCCATGCAGACTGATATCTTTCCCGCCATCGTGTACTTAAACGCGTTACCGATGAGATTGAAGACAATCTTTTCCCAGAAACTGCAAAGTTCGCAAGAGTCAACACGTCAAGCAGAATGCGGGTGTCCGAAGATGGGACGTACTCGGGGTCAACGTATACGCTCATATCTTCGGCACCGTCGCATTTCACATCATACTCTATTCCGCTTCGCTCTATCACACTCCTGAATAAGCTTGCGAGGTCTGCTGTATGCGGCCCCAGTACGATGGGGCGGAACCGACCCTCGAGCCTGTTCGCGGCCAGCTTGGAGAAGTCCATAAGGCAATCAACGAGTCGTTTCAAGCGCGCAACGTTCCGTAGCGCCATCGAAAGCCTTTCGCGCACCGCGCGCTCCCTTTCTTTGAACCTACTCATCACCTTATCTCTCTCGCCTGCGCCGTCTTTACTCCCACCCTTTTCAGTGGCTTTCTCTCGCCTCCTCTCCCCCTGCATCATCGTCAGGCAGTCCTCCAATGGACCTTGGATAAGCGTCAACGGTGTGCGGAACTCGTGACTCGCATTACTGAAAAACGCAGTCTTGGCCTCGTCGAGCTGTGCAAGCTGCCGCGCCCGTGCACCATCTGCTTCGCGACCCGCAACGGCGGTCAGGAGCGCGTTGAGACTCAGCCGGAAGAGGTCGACAAACGCGGCATACGACGCGTCATATGGTCGCCGACTGTTGAGACCCAGCACAAGCACCGCGCTGGCTGTGCCATCGACTTCATTCCCGCTGTCGATCGGCGGGATATCAGCTTCAGATTCGCTATTATCGCCGCCGGGAGAGGGCGATGAAGATGACGAGAGTGGGATAACCACCGCCTCGCGCGGAACTTCACCCCACGCGCGAGGTTCCGCTCGTGCAGTCACCCAATCTGGTAGCCGCGCCACATGTCGCACAACCGTGGATCGCGTGCACACCTCCGCGAATGACCAGAATGCAGCGGCTCTACCCTCTCCGCGCCCCTCGGTGAGGATTGATCCCAAATGCATCTCCATCGGAGGTGGCGATGGCGAAGATGCACTGCCCTGCGTGCTTGTAGCTGGGCTTCTGCTCAGCGCACGAGCCGAGACAACGGACGATCCAGATGCCCTCGGGTTTGCGGGGTCACGGAAGGCGCCGGGAGCTCGCTCATTCTGCACGGGAATATCGGGAAGAGTGGTGAGGCTGGACGGCGTGCCAGAGAAGCTCAATGGCCTCTCTGCGGTACTCAATCGCTCTCTCGATTCTCGCAAACTGCTCGTGCGCTCCAGAGCACCGCCAAAACTTGAAGGGCGCCCAGCTGCACCTGGTCTTGCAGAGCTTGTACGCATTGGAGGCTGGGCAAGCACTAGATCGAGCGATTCTGGGAAGGCAGGGTGTGTGCCGTCAGATGGTACGCCAACTGTGCCTCGTAGCTCAAGTCGAATCTTGGTCGGCGCGTAAGGATTTGGGCCAGGTGCCGATGAAGCGGAGGACGGAGCGGGCAGGGCTGATAAAATTTGTGTCAGTCTCAATTGCGTCAGAAGCTCGTATGAAAGAATGGTATAGCAATCAAAAAGAGAAATTGTTGCTAATGATTGGAGGAATGTAGACCCACCATCCAGTGCCACGCAACGCCACACGGCGGCAAAAGGCGCTTCCAACACGCTTCCCTCGAGCACATCGAGAAGCGCACGCACGAACTCATCACGCGTACGTGCGAGACCGGCGCGCGTTGTGAGTTCGCGCAGAAGCGCGCTGTAAAAGTTCAAACAAGTCAGTGTGAGAGAACTTAAAGGAGGCGAGACTAAGCGATCCAGTTGCTCGTTCTGCAAAAGGAGGGGATGCCGATTGATGTCCCCAGATATGTCGAGGAACAGGACGCGATCGTGAGAAAACATAATACGCACAGGCGACGATCTGCCACGATTTTGCCCGTTGCATCAAACGTACTGTTCAAGAATCCATTGACCTCGCCACTGGCATCACGCACGGGAACCTATCGAGAGAGGTTGTTCAGCACAGCTACCAGGTGCCAGGACATACTGAGAGACTCCGCACGTAGTTCCAACTATGGTACGTCTCCTCCGGTAGCTTCTTCTCTGTCAGTCGATTGAAGAATAGCAGATCCTCCGTCCTGAAGACGCTCTCGCCCTGCAACACACGGGCACTGACAGGCCCGATCATTTCCCATAGCTCGCCCCATGCCACGGAACCGGCCTTTCCAAAGATGAAGGGGTGTTTGCTGCCAGCGATCGCAGCGTATTCGTCGTTGTAGAGCAGTATGAGCTCCTGAGCGCCCTTGGCACGCCACCAAACACAGGTAGGAAAGGGGTTCGCAAGCGCGTAGTTGACGGCGGCTTGAAATGTATCTGTCCAAGACTCGCGCGGTCCAAGAGGAGTGGAAGCCCAGTCATAAGTTTCGTAGAGCTCAGAACACGAGGGTGTCGAGGAGAATAGGAGGGAAGAGGGCAACACGGGAAGGCTAGGCCGTACTAGACGGGGCACAGGCGGCGAAGTAGGCGGCTGAGGCAAAGTCGACCGCGGTATGGAGGTGATCACGACGTGGCGATCGAGCACTGCTTGAGCAAGTTCGAGTTTGGGGCGCGCGTCGGTCCATCGTAACCTGAGCTCGACCTCAAGTGTAATCGTAACTGGTTGGTGATCTGCAGCGGCGGCGAAAGCCCAATCGGTAAAGGCGCGCGCCTGATTGAATGTGTGCAGTGATTCGAGCCAGATACCCTCCAGTTCACTGGTGTGTGCTTCACGGCCAAGCAATAGGATGCAGAAAGCTTTGTTGGCAAAGACGGGTGACGGTGAAGGTCCACCGTGTGTGGAACGGGCGGATAGGGGAACCACAAAGGCTGGAAATGGGTACACGCCCAGCAAGCGTTCGTAGGACATGCCTGCATGCGCGTACCCGGAAGAGTGGACCTACAAGCCAACCAACGAGATGAGAACAAGTCCGAAAGTGCGTTCTTTGCTTTTCCAGGAACGAAGCAACCCATCTAAATGACGTTCCGATGCGCCAGGACCCCTGAAAGCCCACTACGATCCTCGATCCGTTTTCCGCACCATTTGGGCCAAAATTGGCCTGAACCTCGATCCGTTTCCGCACCATGGTGCACAAATGGGGCTGGGATGCTCGATACTTTTCCGCACCTGGGGACCGCGGGGTTGTGAAGTGCGATATCTTTCCGCACCATGGGTGCACGGCGAATGGCGGCGGAGAGCGCGAGCCAGGGCGAGAAGCGAGATCGAACACCCGGCAGCTCTGATTTGGACGAGAAAACGCTTTGAAAGCGCGATTGTACCCAAATCTGTAGGCCGGAGGCGTGGGAAGTGCGCATATGTGCCCTGATGCTCGATATTTTTCCGCACCATTTGGCCCGCCCGGAGGTAACCTCGATCCGTTTCCGCACCATATGGCTAACCCTAACCCTAGGGTTTTCCGCACCATCCAGGTTGCCGCCCAGATCGAGGATCATAGTGGGTTTTCGGGG
>KV424508.1:0-29592 GCA_001632445.1 Peniophora sp. CONT | reverse complement strand
ATCCGTTTCCGCACCATATGGCTAACCCTAACCCTAGGGTTTTCCGCACCATCCAGGTTGCCGCCCAGATCGAGGATCATAGTGGGTTTTCGGGGTCCTTGTCGAACCTGCTCTCGGTTTTCAATCCGAGCTCCATCCGGGAAGTCCGTATATTGCTGAGTGTGACTCGCAATACGACGCGATTATGGACATCGTTCGTCAAGAGACTTCCGAATCTCGCGCATGCGTGTGTCACTGCCGAGGCGAACTCCAGTAGGACTAGCAGGGGCATATGCAATACTCTTACAGTCGCCCTGTGCGAGCTCTTGCTCCCTGTTGATTCTGAAGGCCAAATGAGCGCCCCACCTCTTCCTCACCTTTCTGTGCTGGACTTGACTGGTGCTTCCATGGAAGTGCTTGTCGGGAAATGCCAGAAGTGGAAAGACGTGTCGCGCCGCAATGCCGTGCCGACCTTTGCCGAGTTCCTCGTTCATATGCTGAAACGGCGGCGGGAGTCTGAGGTGGCCATTGGTACGGTTCGTCTGCGCAACTACCAAGGTCAGACGTCCGGGGATCAGGTGCAGGCATTGGACTTGCTGCGCACCCTGCCTGAGGTCGAGTGGTTGTAGTGGCCAGGCTGACTTGGGTGGGTTTCAGATAGAGTGAATTGGATGTCACACCATGCGGATAGCCCCTGATATTTCTCGAATGTAACTATACCACCGCTGCTACCACTCCCGCACTGCTATCACATGAGAAAGCTCATCGAGAACCTTGCCAAAGTGTCGCGTGTCTGAGAGCTGTGAGAGCATGAAATATTGATGTGGTTTTTGTGCAAGTGAATACGGACTTCGTGGAAAGCCCACGCGCACCTTCAAGTCGGAACGCCTCGCACTAGAATATATTATGCCTACATGCGATGCGAGATCATAGAATGGTGATCCTGCACCGGCGTTCTAGAAGATCTTCATCGTGCGCGACGTGGATACGCACCGAGGTGGCATGCTTAACGGCTGTTTAGGAACGGCTATGTCCGCTTTGCGTGGCACGCCGAAAGGTCTTTCTTGTCAAACGACTCCTTACTATGCCACCGCGACTCAGCCACTGCGACTATGCCACCGCGACTACTGCCTTTATATATCTATCTGCAGTTGCTTTAGCCGTCCTTTCGTCTCCCACACCGCTTCCATCGTTGCCCTCTCTACGCAATGCCGTCTTCAGATTTGGTTAGTGCTAGGATGAATCACCCGTCATGCTGGGCCTTCGTACTGATTCATTATTTGGCACTGAAGCGCGATGCTCACGACTTGCTGTTCCCTGCGCAATCACCTGGCCGACATGTTGCGGAACTACGCGATACTCCTGCTTCTCTCTCTATAATACATCTAGAGAGCTCTCAGAGGACCCATGGCCGGGAGTCTGAGGTAGTGGGTAACATCATGCGTCGAAGTGCCCGATCTGATGCGCTCATTCAACAGCATACGTTTCACGAACGCACGATCGACCATGAGATCTTCATGGCGCGCGACTTCGAGCACTCTGAAGCTGCGAGCGATCCTGTACAGGTATGTGCGATACGCTTAGCAGCCATGAGTCAATCTTACTCTGTCCTAGGCCATCGACGTTTTGGAGATCTCGTCAACCGTCAAGGCAACCATATTCGACCTCACATCTTCTTCCATCAGCGCACTCCTCTGCGTGATATCTACCGTCGTCTCTTCCGCCTTCATAGGGGCTTGGTCGAGCTTCACCGAGACCTACGGCATCCTGTGCTCGCCACTACACGACGTGATCTCCTTCGCGCGACCTGTTTTCAGGTTCGCCTGGTTGTTCGCCTTGGCCTTCACATGGTTCAGCATTAATGCATTTCTGGCAACTGCTTACGGAGGCGGAATCATATTCATACGGACTGTACTCTTGATACTCGAGGCGTGGGACGACGTACTCGAGGCGTGGGACGACGTTCGAGCGTACGCTCAGCAACAACGGAGGAAATAAACTCACGTTGGAGAAGGAATGGCACCGGCTCTGATTTTTCGTGGTGTTCTCTACGACTCGAATACCTCGTTCAGATGCTCGAGGCCATCAAACATATGAACACCATGCTGCCCAAGATTCTTCAGATCGCCAAGGCTATCGAGATCGTAACACGTATTATGAACGAACAAAGCTCTGGCCCGCGCAGCACCGAGAGATCTGACCACAATTCCAAACGCCGCACAACCTCTGCCGACTGAACAAGGGTCGACAAGAGGAGGCCACGCGCGCAGGCATCACCCCATGTCTCATCCGGACCACGCAGAGCCCGTCGCCGCTCGGAAAATTTGCGCTGCCTATTCTGTACTGGCGGCTCTCAAGATGAGGGGCGAAGGCCTTAGGGCTAATCTAGACAAACTCGCGTTACATGGTGATACTCACAGTGCGATACAAATCACGGTTGCGAATGCTATCAGAAATACGCATACACGCCTAACTATACAAGGAGATAGAATTGGTACGATGATCAATCGCGAGACTCGCTCGTTGCGAGAAACCTGCTCTCGAACAATCATGGTCAGATACCAGTTCAGTCAGTCATATCATGACCACTTACTCCGCTGCCACTTTCCATACCAGAGGGCCGTCACGGTCTTGGCGAAAGTTGACCACGCGTTTGCTTCTCTGAGCCCTCCGGAATAACAACAACTCGCCCCTCCACAAGCGGCGACATCTGGATACCAAGTTGTTGTTACCGGGGTAGTACATTCTGGCAGTACTGCTATAGACCACGAAGCTGTGTGCGAGACCTGCAGAATCGAAGATGGTGATATCGGCGGCAGTGCTCGTTCCGCGAAGCTTTGGCAGCTTGTCCACCGCAAAGGGATGGCGAAATACCGCGGTGTGGTCTGCCGCACTCCAGCGTTCACCCCCGACTTCGTGGTGTGTCACAGGTATCTTCACGACGGATGGAGCTTTGCTAGGTGGGATATGGAAAGCACGTATTTTGCAGCTCTGGACTCGAGCATCAGTAGATGTAGATGAGATGCTATAGCATTAGGCGCATACCTTAGGCTTGGAGGCCATTTTCTTCTCGGTTCTAGGCATGGACGGGAATGGATGGCGATGATCGCGATGATAATAATGAGGCTATGCGATGGCAGCGGGAGTTTCAAGTATTTATACTTACTGTGGTGAGGCACACCTGCATACCAAAGGCCATTCAAGACGGACGAGAAGTGTCACGAGAGCGACAGGACAAAGACCGCTTCAAAGATATCCCATGCGGAAAGCTGCGCTCGGAAGATGATGGTGATGGATGCTAGCAAACGGACAAAGAAGTTGCCGCCATGTTTGATCAGACGTGCACTTCTTTTGGAGATAAGGAAATGTTGCTTGTTGAACGAGAAATACTCAATCATGCTCAATAGTTCTGCCTGGATATTCCGCCCGATCACAATCCACATGCATGATTCCTCTGTAGCACTCCACATTGCGCAGGCCAAGTAGAAAGCAAGTGTGCGAGAGATCTGAGTGGCCTGCATGAGCCTCAAAAAACGCACAGGCTGGTAATTGGGTGGCCCGGAGGCCACGATAGCGTAGTCTCAAGGCGCATACATGGTGTATGTAGGTAGTGGGGGATCTGAACCATCGGATAGAGTGTGGAAAAAGCATGCGAGCATGCGGCATAGCGGTAGAGGACCGACGCAGGTCGGACGCGTGCTACGAGGTGGGTATGAGGTATAGGCGCGTAGTCCCGCGAACGGCGCTGCACCTTCACCAACAAGGATACACCTTAGAGAACGTGAAGTCAGCTAGAAGAGCGCTAGATAATTAAAGCGGAGGTGTGTACTTCGTCTTCATCGTAGTCCTTATTAACGCGGCGCATACCGCGTGTTTTGCGCGGAAGGCACGCATTGGCTTACAGCAGTATTGCCTTCTGTCGATCTATGGGGCATCTGCATCAGTGTCGGTGGCCTGTGAGATATTGCCGAAGCCTACTGATGAGTCCTTTCTGCCGTCATTACTCTGCCTCCGTATTCCCGCTGGTTATGAGAGGGTCTTGGGAGTGCATGGGTTGACGTTCTTCCGGGATGAAGAGTGGGGGTTTCGGATAGGTATAAGTATATCGACGAGCTTGAAGAGGACATCGGAGGGGATGCTTTCCTTAAACGGAGGATCCGGTCACATATATACAAGTTGGTGGTCACAAAGAGAGCTTGGTGGCTCGCGGGTGGCTTGCACGCCTCTCGTGATCGGAGCCGGTATATTAATATTACGAAGGAAACATGCGCGCCCGTGATCCGTGTCCACGCATCAAGGGAGGGCGGATTCAAACCGATCAGCTCGCGTTTGGCTCGCGTGGCGGCAACTTAGGGACGTCATCGCGCTGTCTGGCGAGCCCAGACCCGGTTATGACAGCTGCCACGCGACAGAGCTCATGCTCAGCGAATGGCGGCATTAAGAGTTGACTACTTACGGGGACCATGTTGGCACCGGTAGGACTCGCGAGAAGTGATAGAAGTGGCGGGTGATCGCAGTAGATGCCCCGTTGGGCCTTGCGCGGTGGAGATCGGCCGCGTTCAGCGAGTACTACTCGAGTATTTAGCGGTCCGTATAGCTTCACTCATAGTTTAGAGTGCACCTTCAGCTAAATAATAATATAGAGAGAACGCAAGGATACGATTAGAATACAGGAGGTTGTCGTCGCAACGCGCGCATACAGAGGAAAGCACGACGCGACGCGTCGAACGCGTCCTGAATGCGACCACCATGGGCTTGGTTGTAAAATACGTGTGAGACTCCAGGTAATTGACAGGTACAAAGTCGTGCACTCACTCTTTCTGAACCAGTGATACCCTAAAATAACGAACCAACCATGGACCATCACTCTCGCTCTCTCATCCGCTCGCACGAGTCTTCTCGCTTCGTATGCGAAGACAAACCCTCTCGAAGCACACGAACTGTCTCGCCAGTTTGGATCTACGTCTTTTCACGACCTCGGCTCGACTCTCGACTCTTCCATCCCCTTAGGATCCCGCTCTTCCTCATTATCCCACTGTTCTTCCCGATCTCGCTTCCGTTCGCGTTTAGATCGCTCTCGCTCTCCAATATCACTGTCATACTGCGACTTAGATCTTTCGGTTGTCCCGAACTCATCTAGTATTACGACTATTTAGGCGTCCTCCAGTCGCATCGATCTTCAGCATCCGTTCGGAAATATTCTAAAGTCTGGAGTTTCTCAGGACGCTCTAGAGCCGGTACCGGATCCGTCTATAAGCCCTGTTGTAGACGATGATGTTGTCTCAGAGGCTGGGAGCGACGCGATGCATGAATACGCATCTGACCCTGCCGATGGACCGGTGGATACTGCGCCCGAGGATGTACATATGCTTACATGCTTATCTGCGGGAGCCTTGTATTGACCGAATGCAATAGGAACTCTGCACCCTGCCTGGCGCCTTCATGGACATCAACGGTAAACGCGTTCAGATATCCACTGTCATCAAGAACACGATTGTTCTGCATGAACGCGTCAATCTTGTTTCACGACTCGAGAAGGTCAAGACATTCACACCGACAACCAGTGTGCGCTTCACCGAGCTTGAGGCCGAAGCTGCCAGCTCGGAGCCCGCCAACACGATCTCGCTCGGGGACTATGTGCCTACTCTTGTGCGCTTCGGAGACTCTATCTGCCGTTGTCGTCAAGGTTACCCAGATCAAGCACGATAGCGCTTCGATGAACACGGGTCTCGCTCGAGTCTCTCTCTCAAGCTCAAAGTCGGCTACGCATCCACTCGTCCGTCTTCGTCCTGCACCGGGTAAAGGCTTATCCGCCAACTACGGGTCGTTGATCAGTGTTGCAAACGCGACGACAATCCTCCAGGCAGCTGCGAAGGAGGTTGTGTGGTCACTTCTTGCCTTGACCCGATGATGGTCTGGAACGAAGGGTGGTCTTCCGCGGTCGACGGGTTCGGCGGGCAACTCATTATCCCTGTCAGCGCCAGCACCAGTGGTCACTTCTCAGGCACCCGCTGCTTCTGTGAGCTCGCCGTAAGTCATTCGTCATCCTCTCTACTGCTCTCTACGTTAATAAAGCATGACCCAGAATATTTGATCTACCTCAGCTCGTACGGTCGCGTTGGCTGGCGCCGCGCGCGACGATGGCGGTCATCCCGAATACCCTTTTTGTGCGTAATCTTAGTTCTCCCTTTATCATCTTTCGACTCATGTGTGCTGCTCTTAGAGCCCAGTATATTCTCTCAAGAGATGTTAGCCGTAGTTCCTGAGTCAATGGCCTTGCAACTGCTCCCGTCGATTCACCCGTCGCCTAGACCCGCACCTACCGATATTGTGACCCAAAATATCCAGACTCCACCAACATGCTACCCGGCACTTCACTGAACCGTATGTTGCTCCTTACTCGACACCCGCTATGTCTGACGTCGTTCTAGCATTGAGGATCATGTCCGCATATGCCAGCATCGCCGATTCCGAAAGCTCCCGTACTGTCCACAGCACTTCCCGGGTACCGAGCGACAGCCAAGTCAGCATGCAAAGGCTACCGAGCTCTCGAAGGTCTCAGGCACGCCATGCCCGCGATTCCATCGTTCCTTGATTGGGCCGATTGGAGGCATGTGTCGAAGGTGGACTCACCGTCCTTCCCTGTACGCTCAATTGTACTGATGGACACAGAGCTCACCGAGCCTGATTGAGGTAATGTTCCGTGAGCGCGACTCTGGCCATATTTGTATGTACAACAATTCACTGGGTAATCTGCCCTGGTCACAGAACGTATGATGCACATCAAACCAGTAGAGAATGTATCTCAGCATCTGCCTCAGAACCCACCATCATGAATACTCTTCTCATCTGCGTTGCCAGGTTTAGATCTCACTGGGTTGGCTCGCCATGAGCACCTTCTGAGGGACTAAGAACAACTGGGTCAGTGGGTGTATATCAGCACAACGTACACAAAACTGAAACATACTCTCGTATCCATAAACTCTCAACGACCGGATGCACGTGTAGTCTCCGCCACCATTAGCTGCAACATACAGGACCATAGCGTCGAATGCAATGTTGCCTTTCGTGATCGCGCATGCATCAACATGAATCCCTGCATTGACGCTCCATCCTGCGATATACGTGGCATTCAAAGCGAGCGGAGAGGCGCCATCAGATGCGGATTGGAGTAGAGTATCATGCTTGAAAGCCCATAGCTCCAAATCCCGAGGCCAATTATCCTCGAGGGTGTGTACAGCAGGGCCACTGACAGAAACATGCGTGATCACGGCTGGGCTGGAAAGCTGGACAGCTAACCGGCCGCTCGACCCCTTGAAACACCAACTGTGACGTGGGTAGTTTGGCGCTCTTGTACCCAGAACTCCGTCAGGATGGGAGTACTCGTGCTCGGAATGCCAATATTGGGCCTTGCGGGCAGCGAGCGTCTTTTGATCGATGAAAGCCGGGGACGTCAAGTCCCTGAGTACAAACGCGCCATTGCCAGTAGCAGATACTTCGTAGACGTCCAGGGGGCTGACAGCGGAGCCACACGCTTCAGGCGGGGCTGCTCGTGGGCTATAGATGACTCCACAGTTATTCTGGTGCTGTCTGAAGCATAATAAACTCGAGAGGAGGACGACAAGAACACCTGCTGCACACAGCAGTGTCTGAAGAAAAGAGGATTGTGTTGATGAAGATATGACGTCCAAGGCTCGTGCAGATCCCTGAGTAAGGTTAATGTCACTCGCAGAAAAGGCATTGTCATATACTCACGGCCTGGTCAGAGATCTCCTTCGGGCACACGGCTGCCATCGGGCCTTCCCCTGTTGCGTCTCCCCTCGGGTCATCCTCTTCATGCTGCAGCTCCTATGATATCGTTAGACCAATCAGCTGGTGTAAGGATTGAACCGTAGGAAGCTCACGCCTTCGACATAGATCGAAGATGCCTGTTGCAAGAACCTTTGGCAACCGTACAGGGTATCGTCCCGAAGAAGGCGCCGCATCTTGGTTGCAGAGATTGCGTTGAAGGATTCCTGCTTCCTCCAGTAACAGCATGTCATATATAAAGTCTCGTGTGTGTTCGTGACCACAACGACTATGGTTTGACTCTTGTGGGTTATTCAATACCATCATGGCTGATTGTCATCTAAAGATCGTTTGTGGGCCTGAGCGACCGCCGCGTGCCACCTGTGTGAGACCCCTCCATTTCGATGATCTTTCGGATATTGTAGGGTGAAGTGATATAAATGTCAGGCGAGAGTGCAGTGACTCCGAGTCTGGTTCAACTGATAGAGCATTTGGGGCCGTACGCACGCCGTGATACTACAGATAGCCGCTTGATGCCAGAATATGTCCCAAGCTTCCAGCGACGGCCGCCGTCCTAAGTCAAGTCTATGGCTGGCCCCAGGGCGCGCTTCTGAATCGAGATCTGGTACTCTTCGGGGATCGCCAAACTGTCGAACGTGTGCCGAGAGACTATTCGTTGATTGAGCCCCTCTACTTTATGCGAGAGTCTAGCTCTGTACGTGTTTTTGAGCATGAATACGACAGTAGGTGAAGGGGGGATGGACTAAGGTGCGCAAATTTCACACACATCCGGTGGAGTATCGTATGGGAAAGGTCGAGCAGGAGGAAGCAAAGGAGAGTCCGTCGCGTGTAGCTTAGTCAGCGGCCCATTCGGACGTGACGTGCCATAGCACCTATCACAGAGCACTGAAGGATATTCTCTGTGCTGCCGACGGCCTAAGACGCGCCTTTGGCTTTCTCCGCAGCTAGTAAGATAGTGTTCATGCGCAACCCGCAAGTCATAGCGCAAGCGTGACAGCGAATGGCAAGCCGGGAATCGAAGAGATCGAAAAACCCATCGGGTGACCCTCTGCCTTGGCTTGCAGAGCAGCGACCTGCCCGACTGTATTGCCTCAAACCGAGGATGCGGGATTGGCATTCGCTTCGAGGTGGGGTCACGCTCGCGCTGTGACTTGCGGATTGCGTTTAGGTTCTATCTTACGACGTGGCGCGCGAGGAGATTCCTTGAGGCCGTGCCGAAGGTGATGCGGAGATACGTAGCTTCGAGCACGTAAGAGAGTGCGACGTCGCCACGGTAGAATGTGAGCCGTCGGTCCGGTAGCTCGTTGAATATATGAGGCAGCGTCGTGATCGCGTTCGTCAGGAGCCCGCGTGACGGGACGCTTGGATCAGTGGCTGATGTGCGCAGCGAGGACGGCGTTATAGCGCACCTGTCGAAGTACGACGGCTTGTTCTGTAGGCCGTGAGAGATATAGGTTCGCCGTCGTCGGCGTGCCCTAGGTGGTCGACGCGAGAGTGATCAGGCAATGGGACCGTCGGGATGGGCAGGTGGATCTTTCATAGCGTGGCGAGGAGGGGCTACCGATGAGGACGGCGACTTCGCTCGCGACTTCCTATTTGGTCCAACTATGTAGTGCATGTTCTCGTAGAGGGAGCGCAGCCAATAGTGGGGCCTGCACATCCAAGTGTGTGCAGTTGAATCCATAGTGTGTCCTGTTGGTCGACATTGAGCCGTTGCTGATGTCTTTGCTGCTACGTAGAGTGGACGCCAGAGCGCGCGGTACTTCTCGGCGACTAGTCATAGAAGAAGCACGTCGTTATTCGTCCTAAAGTCGTGTCAAAACCCTTTCTGAGAGGCCAGTAGTATGCTCTTGCTCTCCGCTCATGCGTACGCACGGAGATAAATGAGGGACGTGCGGAGCTTGAGGAGGTTAGACTGGAGCCCCATTGTTTGATAGGTCATTGGGTCGTCGACGAGGAGGTTCTCTTGGTGGAGTCCCGATGATGGTAGTTCAAAGTTATATGGACGGCCAAGACTTCAACGAGAGCGTGAGCTTCGATCGCTGATCCAAACATTCCACCTGCCTCGGATTCGTGCGCGCAGTTCAGCAAAAAAGCTCTGACATGTTGCGTCATATTTTATGGGTGGTCGCCGCTGGATCGATGAAGGCGACAACGGTCTCGCAGTATTCCTCGCACTCAACCTGATCCCTCACTTCGTTGCCATGAACTTGCGCTAGTCGTCTATCTGGTTCTTTTTGCGGCGCTGGCGAATGGGGTGGGTCTTGCGTCCGCTGTCGCACCGGATATCATAGGTCGGGTAAGAGCGGTGGCAATCTGACCATTTGCACTCGTGATGATCGCCCGTGGCCACGTCCGACCTTCGCCTCCGGTGTCCGGCGTGCCGCCTTGCATTGCAATGTGCACCAAGAGGAGCAACTTCCTGCATACTCTTTCCGAAATTTGGACGAGGCAGTCTCGGATCAGACGCAGGCAGGAGCAGGTACCGGAGTCTGGGCCGCAAGGTAGTGGCGGTTAGCGCGAGAATGGCAGCGAGAACGATGACCAGAGCTCCTCAAAGTCGAGAGTTGTCAGCCCCCACAAGGCGGCAGAGTACGGGTCAATGCATACGCCAGGCTGAACCTCGGTAACGGGTGAAGTCTTCAACGTCCGTCGGAACGGCCGCATCGTCATCCGCGCCAGCGCTAATCGACGATGAAGCGATGTCTTGTCTCGAGGGCGGTACCTAGGACGGCACGATCGCGCGCAGCGACCTCCGTTCTTTCGTAATCTTCTCTACATCCCCACTCTCCACGGTGACCCTAGGCTGGTTATCGAGCTGCGGAGGGGCGTTAGTAGACGCACATTTTGAGAAACAGCGCAAGAATTACCTTGCACCGCTTCTGTTCGTGTGCAGTTCACTCTGCATCACCGTCCCGCGCGCGCTTCTTCTCTATCATTTAGCATTGATATTGAATGGGGCGCCGAGTATCAGCTAGTCGAGACGCGGATGATCTCCTTCTCTGGTAAGGATCGGGTTCATTTGCGTGCGGGGGATAGCGAGGCTCGAAGACTTACGCGTGGACGTATCCCCTGCTCAGCATCATCAGGGCGCTCATGTGCGATGGCGAAAGACTTGACGGTGGAAACATGCAGCGTGTATCTCCTCTATCCCATAGTCAACTTCGAGGGCAGATGTTCAACGAGCGTACGCACCCCCAAGTATCCTCGTACACGTGCACCCTGAGCTTGCATACCATGCAGTTCGCTCCCTTCGCGCCTATTATCGTTGGACGCTGAGTACCGCATGTTCCTGATGCGCAAAGGCATTATAGAATCAGAAGCGTGTCAGCGTATATAGTGTAATTCGAAGTGCGTGGGACATACGGATAATGCTGATTCGCAATACTACCTTGATCCAGGACTTGTAGTGCGTGTCGTACATGAAAGCTCCTCGTTGGAAGGGTGATCCAGCCGCTCTCCTTTGTGTGGACCTCCCGCGGAAGACCGGAAGGTTCAAGCATCCGTGACAGCCGAAGAGTACCCCGGTCTTGGTCTCGAGAAGTCGGCGTGGACATTTAGCGCATGTGGGGCGTCGTCGAGAAGAGCGAGCTCGGACACCTTCCGGACGACATATGCGCGTGCGTTTCATTCGGGAGCCGTTTCATTCGGGAGCGGAAAGAACAACGTGAGCTTAAAACACTACAATGGGATTTCTTGTCGAGGTGGGCGACGATGCGGTCCGCGAGCAACTGGACAAGCTCTTGTGTTCGGCTGTGGGGGTCGGGCGGTCAGGGATACTTGAGCTTATCCTGCTACGTAGTAGGGGCGGGTACGTACTCCTACTGAGCGGGCGCGTTGCGAACTTGTTAGCTGGCGGCGAGCGCTCATGCTTGGGAAGAGACTTGCGGGTCTCTCCGTGAAGCGCAGATGCCGGACGTACACCGGACGTATCCTGGACGATGACTAGGTGGGGCTTCTTATCAGATGCAAGTCGCGGTCGGCACGCGCGTCGGGTGCCATCTTGGTATCGTTTCGCGGCAAGCTCGTCGTCCGTGAGCCTGTTTCGGACGGCCGGTTCTAAACCTGAGGCGCCGGCGCTTGAGCGGGTTCGGCGGTCGTTTTCTTCTTCGACCTTTTCCCTGTCGCCCTGCGCGTGAAGATACTGTTGCGCGGGGTTGTGAGTGGCTTGTCTCTTCCAGCTTTCGGCGCTTTCCCAGTGTGGCGTCAGAAACCGACAGATTCAAGGTAACGTCGAGGCCACAAGCGCTCGAGACGTACGGAATGGGCATGTATTGATTGGCGTTCAGCCGCTGATCCAGATTGCGGCTCGCGGGTTCTTACGGCGGCGCCGATGAGAGGAGTCCATTCAGCGAGCTAGATCGGCACTGCTGGATCGAGTGGGCGGGTCGCCCCATGTTGGAGGGTGAGTTGCTCGCTCACAGAGCTGTCATGCCATTCGGCCCAACGAGATAAAGGTCATCGGGTTCACAGGTCAGACCCTACCAGCATCATTACATAGCGTCCCCAGAGGATCTTTCAAGAGCGAGAGTTCGGCATGACTGTAGCGAAGAAAGAGAGGAAGAGAAGACGGAGGTCATGGTGGGAGTGAGAGAGAGGACGCTGCACTCGCGTGCGCTTGAACGAGTCTGCGGGGCTTCTGTTTGGAACGTCCGAAAGTGCCACAGCCGGGTATGGCTCGCACACCATGAAACTTGGCTATTGACTACCGTACAGAAGAGCGCTACCTAAATCAAGCTCTTCATCTGCTACAGATACTAAACGCGTACACGGATATACGAGCTGGTGCTGCTAAACACAAGGCTGGTACTGGCCGGGATGGATCGCGGCACGACTGGGCAGGCGGTTAAAACGTAAAGAAATGGGTTCGGTGATAGGCGGGCCAGGGACTTAGTACGCAGTATTCATTCATCGCAGGTCTTCAAACTTCAAATCTCATGCTTTGTACAATGAAAGTCCAACTAATATCGTGCTTCCTGCGTACAGCCTTCTATCCCGGTTCTCATGACCCTATTGCGAGTTATATAGCTAAGCGTATATTGTATCATTTGCTACTGCATGACGAACAGGCGTCCTGGGCATCACAGGCCGTCACACGGAGGAGTTCTTATATCGTAGAAGAGTATGCTAGGCTAGTATTCACCTACATTATGAAGTAAGCATTGCCGAGGCCCAAGAACGAGTATCAGAGTCGCAGTCATGAACGTTGGGTCCAGACTTGGATTGTATAATAAGGTTGGCAGTGCGACTATGAATGGGAATGCTTGCGCCAGGGACCGTTCGAGCAGAAATGACAATCTATCTATGTGGGGATCGATAGAGGACAACACATGCGAATGCAGACAAAAAAAGCTCGTCGCTCCGAACAGCCAGCAGCTGGCTTGACATTCGTCATGAACGTTAGCCAGCCATTACAGCATGCGGTTAACTTCGCATACGTCAGAAACGCTGGCCAGCCTTTCGCATAGTAGGCGTGCAGAGGTTGAAGTCACGATGGTCGAGGAGCACGGGTTTCCTTTGCATGGGCGACTCCCATCCGGCAAGCCCGGTATCCAACACCCGACTAGTTGAGGATTCTCTCTATTGGATGCGAACCGATGAGCGCAAGGAATAGGTACAAGAAGTGAACCTTACTTGGATAGGTGCTTCCATCGATTGTTCATGGCAGACTTGTACTTCCCGACGTCTTTCAGCAGGATCCAACCCCGAGAGGTCATCTCCGAGAGCAGTAAAGCAATCGCCTGTGCACTGCGCCTATTGGGAACATCGTCCAAGGCCCTCTGAAACTCCCGATAATCCACGTCCTTCATGTTGGTTTGGTCGAATTCGGATGATTTGTTGGTTTCATTGAATGTGGCGCATACCGTCAGAAGTGCATCAGCAGAGTGAAACGTCATTGTCGCCAGGGCTCGAAATCTGGCACGTAATTGAACACAAAGTCATATCACTATTCTGCATTAGCGTACCTTGCAAGATATGCAGCATCATCTTTCAATATACTGGTGACAGGTTCATGGGTTTGCGACTCCAATGATGGTACGACGCAGACCGGAAGCGAGGGCGTGGAGCTTGACGGCGAACAACTAGCAACATCGCGGGATGATTCGTCGTGAGGGGCTGTAAGAACAGCAAGGCACCCTCGAGAACCCTTAGGTGCGCGGGGTTTCGAGGAAAGGGGGCTAGGAGGACACGGGATGGCGATGGATCCAGTCAACCCTGTTTTGTTCCTTCAGAAAATGCAAGATATGCAAAGTATGACGTGCCTACCAGAGGGCATCAAGGGATTATGGCGACCACTCCGCCGGACGAGTGAAGAATTGCGATCAACTGGCATGAGGCAAACGAAGCTGGTTGCGGCGCGGTCAGTTCTGCATGCAAACTACGATATATATACAAGCGGATCCTGCACGCGGAACACTCCGAGGATCGACGCAGATAAAGCAGCGTTTGTCCAGGAAACCTCATCAGATGATAATGCAACGACCCTGTTTATCGGGGTTCGCCGAAACAAAGACGCATGCTGCGTGCTAGGAACAATAGGAGCGCGCGGACGAGCTCAATTCATGTTCGATACTTCTTGTAGGACGTGTCGTGGCACGACTCCATCATGTCAGGTGGTGTACGCGTTGATGATACTCGGACTCGGGCGACGGGTAAACCAGAGGCAAGAGACGCAGACCGCAAAACGGCGCGATAGAATAATGTCGCCCAGTAAGAGATGACATTTATCTCATGGGTCTCTGCCGCATGGAGTCTGTTCTGATCAACTGTAAGATCGCTGGTGACAACTGGCATGCGTATGGTTAGCGGATACATCTTACACAGTATAGTGTACACGCGTACCGCATGTTAGAAACACAAGCACCGTACAGCGCCGTACCTAAGTCGAAATTCGACGAGGAAGATTTGCTGAGATTGAATAGGGAAGTATGCGGTGTGTGGAGGGAGGTAGAAGCGCGGTCGTGCGGTGTCGATGGAGACAAGCCTGCAGCGAGTGACGATATAGGCGTCTCGGGCGACTGAGAGGTGGATCCCGCAGAAAGGGATAGTGACGATGAGAACGGCGTCGCGGGCATATCGTTGAAGCGCGAGCTAGAGCCCTGTGTTGCGAGGTAGTTTGGCGACTCGGAGACGGGAGGCGGCATCTCCAGTTCATGGTAGGCAGCGTGTATCGTGCGCAACAGACTCGTCCTCGGGCGGGTACACCGACATTGGAGCTGGCGTAGGTCCCTGATGTGATGTGAGAGCGGAGGATTCAAAGAGCGGTGCTCGGAGGCGGAGGCAGGCACCATCGGGGTGACCTTGGTACGCTTCTTCCGCTTCTCCGCAGAAGAGGTCGAGGTTGACGCGGTGGAGGGTGCCTTGCGCTGCGATTTCAAGTGCTAGCGAGAGACACTCAGCGGCTCAATTGTCGACGACGAAGCAGATGGTGTCGCCTGCGGACGAGAACAGGCTCGTCCGACCACTTCAGCTTATGCCTTGTCCTTGAAGCGTCCTCCTTCAGCTCATAGAAGCGGTTTTCTGGGCAAGGCTTCCCGTCCGTACGTCTAGCCACCGCTATGGTGTTGGGAAACACATTGCGGTGGTATTCCAGGTCTTTGAAGACCAGGCTACAATCCGCACACGTGTACGGCACCTGTAAAACATCTATATAATCGTCAGCTCAAGAACGAGGACTGTTACAAAACGATAACATACACCGACATGGGCGGGTCGGTCAGGCTCCGGCGCTCGAGGAGAATCGCTCTTGACTAGATCGGCGAAGTTCATTATTTCCTGCTCGCCATCCTCGAAGTAAACGTCTGCCTGGATTTTGAAGCCTTGCAGCCGCCTGGAAGATGATTGCGGATATCGATGAACACGGCGAAGCAGCCCATGCAGAGATATTTCCCGGTCCCTGGAGGTGGTGCGGGAGAGCCCTTGTACTGTATGAGCATGCATCAGCGTCGCTGTTCGACACATTCAATAGAACGAACTGACCAAGTCGGGACAGATCCACTAGATATAGACAGTCGGATCCTTTGGGCACCAGGTCTGGTGGGAAGCCGTCTTGCACGGTTTAACTTTGGCAGATTTCAGGGAGAGATGGCCATCCATGTCTGTGCACTTCTTCTTACACGTCCCGCACGTCCCAGCCTGACCGCATTCGTCAGCCGTCTCGAGTGCAACAATGAGACAGACTCGAACGTACCCTGCGCTGCCAGGCCTGTTTGTTGACTTGCACCTTGAGCTTTCTAGACGAAGCTGGAGGGGCTACAGCGCCATGCACAAGGACAAGGTGGATGCGTACAAGGTGCTCATGTATGGCGGACGGCGAGTCCAGAACCTTCTTGCAAGATTCCGACGGACAAGTTATAGTAGCGGTTGGGTCAAGCTCGTTGAGATGCCTACGGACGTGTTTCGATAGTTGACCGAGACTGATGAACCTCTCATGCTGAGTAAGTATGCGGTGATATTAAAGAGAACTCAAGACTCATACCGACCTAGGCGTTGTATCTCAACGGTGTGTGGGACCTGGGCGTTCTTGGGATCGATGGCAGTGGTTGGGCGAAGGCGTCCGTGCTCTTCCTCGTGTTCGGTCTCGAGGGCATCGCGAAGCTCCGCGCGGTCACCGTCAGGACTTTCGATTCTATGATACGCGTCAGAGTGAGCATGCGGTTAAACAGCAGTGCGATGTCACTCACAGGCGGCGTGTGCTCATACGGTGCTGGGCAAACGGCTTTCTGAGATGGATGATACCATGCGCCTCCGGGAAGTGAGCGCGCCAGTCCTCGCGTTCTGAACCTGCGCGGAATGAGTATTGACTAGCGTTGCCATTCTGCCAACCGCACTGCTTTTCGCAAAGCTCGGCGGAAGCGCGAATGGGGTTCTGCTGATTGACTATGTGCGTGGTCTCGATATCCGCGGCAAGAGCTTCCGAGTCCGTGAACGTGAGCTTCTGCGCTTTTCTACAACCCTTCCAAACACACTTCGCGCCCGGTGAAGTCTCACCCTGTGCTCGGAACGCTTGTTGAAGCGCCTGGGTGCGACGGATGACAATGCACATCATGATGTGGACTGGGCGGTTCGTGACCCCTTTCAAAGGCGTAGAGCACACAGGGCAGCGATTGTCGGGTGTAGGCTCGAGACCCGGGTAATACTCGCTACCGGGAGGCGCAACGTCGTGGGGAGAGCGAGATATTTCTCCACAGCTGACTTGAGAGCATGCGTAGGGTAGGAGCACTCGTAGGGTAGGAGCACTCGATATTAGCCCACAAGGTCATGCAGAGTCCCATGAACTTCGCCCAAAGAGAATCATCTATAGGAGCGTCCGCCAGCGCCACGTCCGGGAGGATCGTATCGGAATCGTTGTCGGACTCGTCTTGACCATCATCGCCAGCAGCTTCAGCGTCGTCGGGCTCCTCTAGCCAGCGTGAAGTCGATGAGGTGAACCAGTCTCGCCTGATGATAGCCAGAGCTTGACGTCCCAGCTGTCTTGCACGCGTGGCCAGACGCATGCGAGCCGCCTCGCATCCTCTGCCGAACGGGAAAAGCTGGTAGCGCAGATAAGTTTAAGTTCTCGACACGTATACGAAGCAGTACCAACCTTTTCATACTCGGCCCTGAGGGTAACAAGCTCCAGGTGACGGTTCACTTCTGCCCGCTGTGTTGCAGTCGACATGACAGGAGCCTCCAGGTCGGCTTCTGCGTCTGGAGAAACCATGTCCTTGTGAGCGACGATTATAATGGTTAGATCTAGAAAGCGGCGCAGGAATATTCGCCCTGATAAGGTGCCCGAATGCCGGATCGGTGTCGCGTCCGGTCATGGTGTCGTACAGATTTAGCGGTCCGAGCCTTGCGAGATAACTCCTCTATTGTCCGAACAGATATAAGCGAAGGCAAACATGGAAAGTATCATGATACAGACAACGAATGTGTTCGACTTCAGCTCGTGCGCTTGCATCTTCTTCTGTTCGATCTCGCTGGCATGACGCATGACGTCGTTCGCGCTGCCGGCGCGCATGTCCTTCATGTTGATATTTTCTATCCATACTAGTCAGCGTGTGTGGCGAACACCCAGCGACATCGCGAGGAACGCACAGTGAAAACCCGCGCGCAAAGCGAGCTTCTTGAAGTGTGGGCAAGCCTGCGCGTAGCTCGAAGCCTTCGTGGGCGAGATGGACCAAGGACTCGTCTCGGAGTCAAAGACTTCGGCTCGAAGAACGCCGACATCGAGGAGATCGAGAACCCAGTATACGCGAATGTTGCCATAGCGTAAACACTTGTTCAAGCCCTCCTTCCCTTTGCCATCTATGACAGAACCAGGGTGGTCGCACGAAAGTCGCATGAGCGCCACAGATCTGGATCGTCTGACGGAGGGTGTGCCACTGTGCGACGTCGCTCAATGCGGCGCGGACCATGGCATTTGCGTCGCTGGTCGTAGCTTCCACCTTGCCGCGAGCTTTGGTCGTGAAGCTCATGGCGAGGTAGTTTGCGCCTTGGACTCCGCCACGAACGCAGGGGACGAACCAAAGCGCGAAGCCCTTGAACTCATCAATATTCGCACACCTCAAGGCCGAGGCGTCGTCGGCGAGTACGGCGCGTTGGGAGAGCGTATAGCCCCGCCAAGCACTCTTGATCCTTTCGTGATGCCTGGGCGTTCCGGCGACTAGCTTCTTGAAGTGGGATTTGCCGCGAAAACCAGCGTCATAGGCGGCGCGCTGTTCGTCGATCATGTTCTCAGTCTTGTAAGCGGCGAGCTCGTCGGGCGCCATGGCGGGTAAACAGTCAAGCTGTGACAGATCGATGGAGGTCCGCGCAGGCATGGGTTTGGCGCGGCAGCCTTGCAATTCCCAGTCTTGGACTTCGGGGCGGCGGGCATCGTTCTAGACGTGCAGGGTGTGTTAGATGGAGATCCGGCGACGGAGTTCCAGGGTACATACTGACCAAGGAGCGCGAGGGAACAAACCTAGATAAGCGAGTGGGCGAGTGGGTGGGCGGGTGTTTGGAACAGAATGAGCGAGCGGTAGGCGGAGATAGAAAGATGGTGGAAGGCGCAGTCAAGAGAGAGAGACGCTACTGTGGGGCGGGTGTCTGTCGCCCGAGCTTTGGCAGACATCCAAAGAGGCCCGATGCCGGGCGGTCACACACCGTTGGGCGTACCAACAAGAATACGCAGATCGACGTGAATGTATTCAATGACCAAGCTTTACTATACAGAAGAAAGCGCGCCATGGTATCAATACGGAACTGGGGGTAGAGGATGAGGGAGATGGCAGAGGCGCTGACGGTCGCTGCCGCACGTTATGACGACCTAACCCTAACCCCAGTTCGTAAGCGACGGTGACTAGCGACTGCAAGACTACACAAGCAGGGATTTGATCACTACTGGTAGACAGCTGGAACGTATATATGCGCAGTACATGAGGCAGTAGTAGAAGAGAGACGACAGAGACGCTCATACGCGCGCGCGGCTTGTATTCTGACGGGAAAGGGGCCCTGGCTTTGCTACATCTACGCCAGACATCATTCTATATGTTTCTCGCTGGTTTCAAGGCATTGGTCCTGGTGATATATGCGCATCTCATCGATCATCCAGTTCATGGGATGCGTTATTTTCCATCGGTACTTTCTACATATTGATACTAGTGATACTTACTCCCGTCTAAGTACTTGAAGAGATGGAAAACACGAACGGGGACTGGCGCGTTGCCTCCCCATTATTCATGGTCCCTGCAGGTGCAATTGTTGCGAATCCCGGTGCGCGCAATGCTTCCTAGCGCTAAGGATGATCGTTAAATCACGTAGTGAAGTTCTGCCAGAGGGAGATCACATACTTTATCAAGCGGTCTTGTGTACACTGTTTCCATGTCGATGCCTCCAATCTCATCCTTATCTAGCTTTGCGATGGCACAATGGCACATAATGCTTGAAGCGGGAACAAGCACAAGCTCATCGAAGGTAGTGCCATAGAGTCGCCCCCCCACGATGAACTGACGAAAAGGATCATGGTCGGTAATCCCTGCGGGAAGTGGCTTCCAGAGCTCGACGAGGGCGTAAGGGGTTTGACTTCCTCCTGACGCCTGCGAATGCTCGAAAAGTAGACGAATGATGCCTGGCCGCCAGTTACCCGATATCTCCGTGTCGCCCAGCGCTACCGACGGAGCGCATGATCGGTACTCGTGTCCTCGTGGGGTAGCGGTGAAGGATTCCGATCCTCGGGTCCAAGTGGAGACTTTGAAGACGAATGGGTTGACCACCGTGTCTGGGCGAGGATGGGCGCCTACTACGAGATTGGAAAGAAGCCGAAGAGCGTGTGGGCCGTACGATGGGCATAATTGGTGCAAATGAACAGCCTTTAGCCGTTTCTTGTGCGGCCTTGCCTCCAATATAGGTGCCATAACGCCGTCAGGTGCCGTAACTTCTTCGAGCGCTGAGGCAGCCATTGCGTCGCTAAAGAGCGTGCCGGTCTTCAATCTTGGGACGAAGTATTTGAGCATGACGGCCGTGACCTTGCGCAAGGGCTCGCGTACAACAACCCGCCGTAACAAGCGAGTGAAGCGTTGCCCCATTGTTATGAACTGCATCATAGTGTTCTCAAGTTCACCTAAAAATTGATTCAAACGCGTCAGCGTTCGGAAAATGAAACCAATCCCCGGTAGTACCTGCGTGATGATTCGTGTTAACGTCTTGTAGTAATCCATTCCAACGCTCTGGAGCGTAACATCGCCAAGCGTGAGTTGGACCCATAAAACTCATGATATCGCTGAAGTGACACGCAAAATGCTGGGCTGGGGAAATAGCCACCCCAGGAAACAGGCGGCCAACTCCTGAAAGGTAGGAAATCATAGCATGCCTCTGGAGCGCCGTTCTGTCGTCATCCGTAGACCTGTGAGCCCCTACAGTGAGGCCAGTCGTCATGTCCATGTAGTTGTGCAGCATTCTGTTCTTGCGTGACTCCAGAGGAAGTTTTCCCCATAGACGAGCGAGTGTGAAAGGAAGAAGGTATAAACCGAGGGTGTGCCACTCTTCGGCGATAAGCTTCCCGTGCTTCCCATCCCCGGCTCGGGGAGGTGAGGGTGTGATCCACGTCGGTAAAAGCAGGCGTTGTCGGTCCTTCTCCACCTCTTGAAGCGTGTTAGAGCCTAGCACGACAGTCTTTCGCCGGACCTTCAGAATGGAGCGTGTTACGTGAGCGAGAGGATCTCATAGATAGCAAGACATCGGCCTTACTTGAGGTGTCTCTTCTGCTTGCGGGACTGCGTCGTTGGAAGAAGCAGGCTTCACACGTATCTGAAGCGTACGGGGGTCGGGCAGGGCTCTAGCATCAACCAAGTACCCTTGAGCCTATGAAAGAATAAGTGGGAGACAATGAGAGTTGAGTGTGAGCGTACTAGCGACTGAAGCGCGTCAATCCATGTCTCCTTGCGCGCCTTTGAGCCCCGAAACTCCAAAGTCCGAGGTCCGAGAGCAGCCTGAAAGTCTTCTCCCAGCATTTTGAGATCTACCAAGGTGGGGGCGTCTCGTGAGGGGGTAGATAAGCTCTGGAAACTTCCGCTTTGCAAACTACTCAATGCAGTCTCGTAACCGGCCGTGTGGACGACAGCGTTGTCCCAAGATTGACGTAGCACATCGCGATCTTTTGAATGCATCAATAAGATTACCCTCCGCTGTAAAGCATTAGGATATCAGCCAACGCGAACGCATAGAACATACATATGCTGTGAGCCAGATCGCGGAGTCCTTGCCCTTAGGGGGCGGCGCAAACTTCTTGTCGTACCTGCGGTGAGCGAGCTTATAACTGTCAGCCATCAGTTGTAGGCTTCGATTGTCCACCCTCGAAATCCTCTCAACGAAGACATCTTCAGGTATAGAATCATCTATCAGCATAGCCGCAATGTCCGAAGAGTGAGAGCCCCTGAGCTCTGCCAGTGTAGTGGTCCGCACACCCGACATCTATAATGGAGTTGATCCCGCTTCTATACAAAGAGGGATAGAGAAGCCTACCTCGTCTTCATAAGCTGTAGCAGGCTGACACAAAAGTCAGCACCGTCGTCATGTCGATAAGCGGAAGGTACAGCACCATGAAAGTTTCCTCGTCTGTCTGATGTGTACTAGGAACGACGTCCTGCGGCTCTCATTAGAAGTCACGTATGGAATATAGGATGCCTATTACCCGAAAAATGACACCAGGAAACGGGGCCATAGCATCCTCAGGCCTCCCGGTTTCCAACCGGTCTGTCTTTGACGAGAGTCAGCAGCCAGATCACGGCATACAGATTAAGATAAAAATGCGGCTCACCATCTGCTCGACTAGTACAGTTGCATAGATAGCCTTTCTTCTAGTCCTCTCCACGCGTAGTCCGGCATGAAGAGCCAGGGCTTTCAGAACGGGAAGCCGAAGAGCGGTGAGTTGCTTCTTGGCGTCGTCATCGGATTCGACTGAATGAAAGATCGCGTGCGCCTGTCTCCACTCATCAGACGTCACAATGTATGGCTCATTCGGCAATACTGCGTCTGAGCCGTCGCCATCGTCGCGGTTTGAATTCATCCCGAAAACCACACGACAGTGACGGTCGATGATGTTCAGAAAGAATAAGTGCATCATGTCAAGTACGACCATCTTCACGGAGTCCCAGTAAGGCAAGTCAAGCAGGGGGGTATAACGCCAGCCCGTTTTGAGATGAAGAGCTTTCCTGGCTTCCTGAGTACGCAATGTGTTCCACTCCTCGGCATGCTTCCGGTGCTCTGCGCAAGTTCTAGATTCCCATGTGGTAGGATCCAGATTCAGAGAGATGTCCTGGAGGCGCAGATGGCAGTATGTACAGAACGTACCGGCGCCATGCGCGCCGGCCCCAGATAGCTGGTTGGCTGCGAGGGTATCGCACACGAGAGGAATGATGACCGCGCGACACCGGCGGCCAGATGGGTACATGGGCGTTTGCCGAAGGTATATGCCCGCATTCCATAATGGAAGGATATCGCCAGTTATGAGATGTAGGGTTGAATTAATTTGGTCATCAGATGGAGAAGAAGGTCCAGGTATAGCACCGACAAGAAGCATGTTTTCCTCCTTGAAGCGGATATCAGGGGGAAGGTTCAAACATGCCATGTAAAGTCCGCCAGAGTATCTTTGCTTCCCCGCTATCCTGTTGCCTAGAGGATTGAACCCGTCGTAGTGAAGGGTGAAGAGTAAGCGGAGATCACCCTCACGGGCAGGGTAGAAGAAGTATGATCCATCAGTATCTTCGAAGTCCCTAGTAACAGGTGCATCCCATATGTCAAGCTTCGTCCACGGCACGTCGTCGGGGCGAGGACCAATGGGAAGGAGAACACCTTCGTTCTGACACGTCATCTCGGCCACCCACTCGTTGATGTCTCTGTGCAAGTAACGACGAAAGGCCACGCGTCGCAAGCCTTCTTGGTCTGTTTTGAAGAGGGTTTCTGGGCACGGTGGATCTCCGGGAGCGCGCAGCTTTCCGCATATGTTTGGAGCAGTGGACTCTGGATGGTGCTCGAAACACTTGGGGCACATGATGTATGGCACGAACGTCGCGGAAAGACCCAGCATCGACAGGATAGTACGGATGTCCGTCGTACATGTGACGTCACTTTGCAATCCTTTGTCAGATGAGAAAGCGTTCACCAAGGCCAGAATACCCGCCGCGACGGCGGAGCACGTTTTCAATGGCAACGACTTCAAGAGATAAAGAGACGTGACGATTAGATAGAGGCCGCACACGAAGGGGGTCATGTACTGCATGTCCTCGGGTAGATTCAGCCACCTTCGCGTCTCGACCATAGGCACTGAATGGGACTCGGGATCTGGAGTGGCCTGCTGGCGTGAGGTCGTTCGGTGCGCTCGGGAATTGAATTCTTGGTGCAAGCCGACGTGGAAGACGGAACGCTGTCGTCTGACTTCGCGAAGTAAACCCTCCGCCTCAGAAAGGGCAGAATGTAAGGCTATGAAAAGAAGAATAGCATCCTCAAGATTGTCCAGCTCGCGCGAAAGTGTAAATGCAGCCGCATTATCTTCAATAGACGCCAAAAGCGCGCGATATTGCGAGGGAGATGGGTCCCGTGTCGGCAGGGTTACATCGGATCGAAAAACCAATGTTGAGGTGTCAACGGATAAATTGCGAAGAGCTGAGACCCTCGACCTCAGGGTCGAAAACTCCAGAGAAGAACGCGATGTCGTAGTATCGGGGAGCGTGCCGTCTTCATCGTCGAAACTGGGTGTGTCGCCCGTAGAATCATGAGTAACGGATGGGTGCGTTTCGGCATGACGCAGTGCCTTCTCATTCCTCTGATGGACTTTCCACTCGTTCTGTCCAAGCCTTACCCCAACATCGCCGCAGACTCTGCAACGACAGAGCTTGATACCGAGCTGCAGAAGACCAGGATTTGGCGTCAATAAAGAAGGTTAACAACGTGTATTCCCTCACCCACCTTCTCAGACTTCATGCACACGGTCGAGGGAGCGGGTGCTGAGCTTGTCCCTCCGCAATGTTCGCTATAAAGCTTCGCTTGTACCCACAATGACGCCCACCACAAAGCAATGTCGACCAGTGTGGCCTGAGGCCTCAGAGAGCTACCATAAAGCGTTGGAAAGCAGAGGTGGGATCCTTAATTGAGAATGTGAGCGCTAGGATCTCAGTACGCCCATCAAAAAATAGTACCGCTTAAAGGAGACTCTGGCTGCTCAGTCTGAGAGCCAGACGACAAAGCAACAAGGCGATAGACTACCTGCCTGAGCAGTACCATAGGCGCTGACACTTAGATATTTGGGGCCAGGATATATAGATGACAGATGAGCCGAGATGTCTATGTTTGCGACCGCTAGATCGATGTTCATAGCCAAGTCTTGAAAATGAACCTCTGGTCACCGACGGCGTCCTCGGGCCGATCCGCGAAATGCTCTTCCTGACGGATCCGGCTGCCGGCGGACCGGCGAGTCAGCGCTCAGCGCTCAGCGCTCAGCTCTCGACGAGACTTGGTTTTTGCATCCCACCAGGACTGACTCGACATCTGACCTCGTCGCTCGACGCTCATCGCACGCCTCTTGAATACCCCCGGAAATCTATTTCTAGATGCCAGTCTCAGTGATAACATCCACTATTGCTGTACTTGTGTGTGCTGTCCGTGCACACAGAAGAACTCGCATGCGCGCGAAGAACTTGTGAACTACTCCTTGATACTTGAGTCATCTTGGAACCAGCCGGCTTCTGAGTTTTATATATCATTGGGAGCGTGGTGCGGGGCGAGGGACGCCGCGCGGGGCGAGGACGATGCGCGTGAGCGCGCAAGCCTCATAGTCTTTCCTGACTTGACAGTCCCTAAAGCACGGGGGAGGGCAAGCGGGACATGAATCATGTCCATAATGGGCTTTGACAAGCTTGCGGCATTTCCCGTCCGTCTTGGAGTGTGCCATACAACGGGTCACAACTTGCCCGATCCACAAAGGGCACCTTTGCCGACCGCAAGCGCTCTAGGTTTGCTATTTGTGGTACCGTGCGCGACATTCAATGACTCCATTTTCTCTTTATCATCTCCTTTGTGGTGCTATCTGCAGGTTAATCGATACAAAATCCACCCAACTCTACGGAACACAGAGGTTTCCAAGCCGTCCCCACCATGGCTCGACCTCTGCTCGACAAGCTCAACGAGTTTGGAGAGCTCTCTGCTCTCCCTACCTCCCCGCACGATCTTCCCCGTGGGATCCATGTGCTACGCACCACCAAACGGCAGTATTTCATTGGTAGATCCATCGACAATCAGCACCCTGTCGACGTTCAAATTGACTCTAGCAAGACTGACGTGGGTATGCCGCCCCAGTTGTATTCTCCCGCACGTAGAATCACTGAACCATGGAAGGGCGATTGCATGCAGTCGTTGAATGGGATGACGCCCTGGGAATGGCCTTTCTACGTGACCTGAACTCCCTGAATGGGACCTACGTAAGTCGTGGTTTAGCTCTATGCACACACAGACTAATCTACGCCAAGACCCGACAACGGTCAAAAAAGTGGTCTCGAGTCCCTACTCAGGGAGTCCCGTTGAAGCGCGGGGATACTGAGATCAAGATGGGCCCGGGAATCGCTGACGTCGATGGCGCATCGTGCCGTAGGTCTTCCACCATGCATTCGCCTGGAAACCGTCGGCTCATCCCATACCTCAAGGTCTTCTGTACAGAAACCTTTTCGATAAAAGTGTATTCAAGAAGAGCTTTCACTACGAGCATTCTGCTGGCGTTGGACAGCACGGTGAGGTAATCAAGTGCTGGCAAAGAGACAACCCCATGACTGTCCGTGCGGTCAAACTTCTTCGATACGGAAAAAATCCCGCCGGATTGACCAAGCTGCGCAATGAGGCGATGGCAGAACCTACTATGCTATCGCAAGCTCAGGACTGCCCATATATCTGCCATTACTATGAGCACATTGATGACCCAGAACTTCATACGATACGTAAGTCTGACTCGTTGCTCTATATTGATATGGGCTTATACAGCTTCTCGGATACCAGTCCTTGTCATGGAGTATCATTCTCTTGGAGATCTTTATAGTGGCCTTGGACGCAATGGTCCTATCGGTGGGATCTCACGAATCCATGTGTACTCTTGGACTGCATATTAACGCCATCCTGACCATATAGGGGACGGCATCTCGCGTGTTGTCATCGCACATGTGTGTCTCGGTGTAAAGTTTCTTCAGGAGGTGCTGAGTGTAGTGCACTGTGATATACAGCCCAGGGTAAGTCACTCATCCGAGCTGGCTACAAAACGGGAAGCTTACGATCGAATATAGAATGTTCTGGTAGCCTCGTCAGGACCTCATTGGCGATTTCTTATATGCGACCTCAGTATGGCTGTACGCTTGCCGGACTCTGGGACAGCTCAGGTATGTAACTCGATGCTCAGCCCACAAGTGTTTCACCAAGCAAGTGCCCAGGGACGCAGGGGCACCTGGAGATATGCGGCCCCCGAAGTGTACTTAGAGGGACGCATATCTAAGCTGGCGGACAGCTTTAGTATTGGCATCTTAGGGTTCAACCTGTGCGGTTTCTCGTATATCTGGGAACGGTGTATATCATAACTGACTAATTCGTCAGGGCTCTGGGACTTGGAGAATGTCCGTACACCGAAATACCGGAGCTTTACGCAGAAGACGAAGAACAGAAATGGTTTATGTCTAGACGACTGCGTTGGAAGGCTTTCGGCGCCAGAGCGTCGACCGAATGTAAATCTGCATCCTCTCAGCGATTGGATCGGCATTGACCAGATCTTCCAGGTGCCGAAGTCATGCGCTCATTGCTTCAAAAGGACCCTGGAAGACGTGCGACGATTCTGGAAGTCATGCAGGCGAAGTGGCTCAGCACTGGGGTTAGTCACACAGAATCGCAGAGCAGAGGTCGGGTTTTGACACACCAGGAGACGCTTACTGCGATTGTGCCTGACCCTGTTACTGGCTCTCGTAGGTCTGCCCGCTTGCAGGGCATACATGGATGATATATATATATACGGTATGAGGCTATTCGGAAGGAATATATGTAACAACATGGTCTTGCTATCAAATTATGAAGTTCTGGTGCTGCGTGAGAGGCCGACCTCGGCAGCGTTATAATACAGACCGTCCTGCGCTAACCTCGAGGGCGCTCGACGAGAAGTAGTGACGCGGGTTGACTTACAACATTCTTTGCTACAGTGACTTATCCCTCGACTCCCTTGATAGTGCCGATGATCCAGCCACTTAGATTCTCGAGTCGCGGATGATGACGGTATCTTGCAACGCACGGGCTGTAGAAATCGCGTTCGAGAGAGTAGTGAGACCTGTCAGGACCCTTTCCTTCGCATCATTGCGCCTTTCCGCGGGTTGTTGTTGTCCTCCATAAACTACACGTGCGCGCACAAGATGGAGAGATGGAAGGAGAGGGCGCTGCAGTGACAAGGAAAGGGACTGGATGAGTTCGTACCGCGTTGACGACAAGATATGCATGCAGTGGAATTCAACGTGTTAATGGCTACGCGGAGTCATATACATGGAATGTGAGAGCCGGGTGTGGGTGTATTGGAAAAGGCCAAGTGAGAAGACTCTACGCAGAGCCTACCGCTTGCTCGGAAAAGCATCAATCTCGCGCCCTTTACGCGCTCTATATAGAATATCTCGCTGTGCCCTTCGGGCACATCTCGTTAGTATCATGCCTACGCGTCCAAGTATGGGTATCACTCACCAGCAAGAACTTATTGCCGACCGCGTTCAAAGTACGGCAGCTGCTAGCAGATCGGGAGGTTCGACTTCGCACACTACCGAGAGAGCTTCACAAGGTATACTAACTTCGACGATCAGTGCGGATGAGCTGTTTTTGTCATTGGTAGCCGGTGAGTGGAGCCTTCGATCTGTGTGGTAGATCAGCAAGATGTCCGAAGCTGATCAAATATCAAGACAGATAAGGAGTACAGACAAATGCACGCGTACTAGCTCACCTGAGATAGTCCACGGGCCTTCGTTCGGTAGCACAGGATCTCCTGCGATGCAAGATCATCGGTCAGGCAGTGTCCAGTGACGCCGTGACGCCGGTGTTGCTGTCGACGCGCAGGTTGCCCCAGAGGAGGGTGCTGATGCATCATCTCGCGCTTCCTCGGTCGTGCGAGAAAGGGTGCGCGTTCCCAACGACGAGCTTCAGGCGCGATATTGTGAGCAAACCTCATCAAGAAAACCAACAGCCAGTCACAAGTTTGTGCGCACAAAGGCCCTTGAGGACGACGAGGTTGTATGCGACTTTGTGAATGACGGTGTCCGGGGTATCGAGTGTCGGCGCCGTGTTCCGTTTGGTGATGGGTGACCGGGGTGACTGTGAGCGTCAAGTTATGTAGACCGGTCCAACACGTCTACACGATATTGCCGCTTGCGAAACTGGCCGACCAAGGTGCGAGGAGGTGATACGATGTCAACATGAGCTTGACGGCCTCAAAGTACGACCTTCAGCGACAATATCGCTCGCTCAGACCACCTTATGGCGGTCAGAACGTTCGGAAATTCCATTATGAAAAGTGTTTTGCGCTGGGTGAGACCTAGCGAGAAGTTCACATGCTGGGCTGCACTGGCAGTCGCTGGTGAGCAATGATGCGGCTGGGGAGTCAAATCGTGGCGTGCTGCCGCGCTAGGCCGCTGAACGAGGTTGGCGAAGTCTGTTACACCCGAAGCGTTCCAACAGCGCCTGCTCTTGACTGGCTGTGACGATGGTACTGGTCGGGCGTCTGGGGCTCCGCTTCTCTGGGTCCCTGTCACTGGCTTGGTTAATCTTCTTTCGGGTTGCCTGCATATTTGTAGACCGACTGTGGCGCAGGGCTCAACTGAGGAAGATGATGGCTGTGCATCAACTAGAGTGTGCCTGAGATGCTTAATTCTCGGGTCATGCGAAACGCCGGTGGTGACGTCAAGCTAAGAATGGAATCACTATGATGGACGCAAACAAGAGCGGCTTGCTCTCCACTACCATGGTGACCTTCCCCCTCCCTCTGCCAAAGATATTTTCTTGAAAAACTCGCGGCATTGTGAGAAGCACTCTCAACTCCTCGCATTGCACTACTCTCTTCGTCTGCGCTGGAGAGCATCTGGCATATGCCACTGAACATGCCTTGCAGGGGGAGGAGGGGAGGGGGAGGAGAAGAGGCACCGGCGGATGGATTTGGCAAACTGTGAGGGCGGGAGTGTTACGCTCCGGCTATTATCTATATTCTTTTCCTTTTCTTTTTCTTTTACTCGACTCGTGACCGTGGGACTCTGTTACCGTTACTGTGACTCGTGACATGCTGTTACTATATAA
>KV424507.1:0-193617 GCA_001632445.1 Peniophora sp. CONT | reverse complement strand
CGACATCGCTCTTTGGTCTTGATCACCACGTCGGTTTAAATCCTGTCAGCTCCTCTCATGCTGAAACGACCACTGTGTCATGCCTGAGCCGAAATGGCAGAACTTGAAGACTGTGTGGATAGACTGCTTGGGAATGGTCGATCTCGGGAGAAGGGATATCGTCAAGCTACTTTGAGCCTTCAAGCTTCAAGCTGCATACATGAAAATGAGAATGAATGGTTGGGCTATGGAGGAGGAGTATGAACCTGTTCCTGCGGATGCTGACGAGGTGTAGACTTCTGAGGGACGGGTGTATGGACTCATGACAGGTGAGCACTTGAAAGACGGGATCAACACAGCCACACCGGCAGAAGGAATGACGGAGAATCAGATGGTATGCGATACATGGGCAAGGTAGAGGTCAGCGTGGATAATATGTCATGTTTCGAGGAGACCAGATCAAGATATCCCCGCGCGTGAACTGAGGGCGAGCGCAGCGAGCCCGAGGCGAACGCGCAATATGTCGGAGCACCGTCTATAGCATGACGGACACACTAAATCAATCGCCTTCGAGACAGACAAGATCACCACACATTGGACAATGAGAATCTGGCCCCGTGCAACGCACGGGTCACAGCTAGTACAAAGATGTTGCACTGCGTTGCCAAGCTTGATTCATTGGCGGTCGGATCGCCGTTCCAATTCCTGTACGGCCGGCCCATCACTGACTCAGAACTCAGAATGTAGCTAGTTTGGTGCAATGGAAGTCAGTCATTTGTTGGGTGATCGCGCAGCGTACTACAACGTCGAAAGAGCAGGGAGAAGCGTGATAGCGCGTGTTGGCCACGAGCAGGCAGGATTCACACGCGCTTCGCTTTCTTTCGCGACCACCACCAACTTTGCTGGACCTCTTTGAACAGATTCAAGAAGGCCATGATAATCCAGAACCTTCCCAATGACATCCTCGTCTACATCTTCCAGAACTTGACCTTGTCGGATCCTCCTGGCCCCTTCATCGAGGATTATCGATCCAACTCGACCTCAACCATCTCGGGCTCTCTACAATCTGAGAAGGAGAAGACGGCCTACTAGTAGGCGAGCGACTACCCATTATTATTACCTTGGGTGGATCGCTGCCACGCACGTCTGTCAACAATGGCGTGACGTACTCTTGTCAATGACATCTTGGTGGGCAGATATCATCTGTCGGCTGCCTCACGCATTCAATGTTCTCGTGAGCCGTGCAAGGGATGTGCCATTGAACTTGAATGTGCGCCAGCTGGAGGAGATTAACCAGGCTGCTCTCTTTCCGATCATCGACTATGCACTCGATCACATCGTTCAGGCTCGCATACTAGACTGCCCCCTTTTCATTGAACATTGCAGGGGAGAACGGCCGCGAGAATCGCTGACGGCCAGAGCATTCCCGAACTTGCTAAGCCTCAACCTCTCTCGCGCTCACTACCAAGTGGAGATCCGGCCCATGGCCAATTACGGGCTCATCACGGAAGTTATCCTTCACATCGATGCACCCAATCTGAGGACGGTCACACTTGACGGGATGCGCTGTCATTTCAATTCGGCGAATCTGCACTCCCTCCAGTATCTGGACTGTGGCAAGACTACAGACATCCATGGCTATCTGTTCCAGGTGCTCAGGGATCATCCGGGGCTGCAGTCGCTGCGGTGCAGGATCGACATTGACCCCTCGGTTAGCGACCACAGCCTAGGGCTTGCGTCGGGCGAGGTCATCGAGATGCCAGCCCTCAAAAACCTCTGCGCGTGGAACTGGCTCGGAGGGCCGTACGGAGATGCCGCGCGCTTCTTCCGACATGTATCCTTCCCGTCGACATGCACCTTCCACTACAGCGAGATGGCGCGTCCTTCTGACTTACAGGGCTGGCGCAAGCCGTTTGATCTCGTCGGCCATCGTCTACGCCAGCTTCCATACGATGCAGCTTCCATCCACGTGTCTGATAGCTGGGAAGTCAGCACATATCACCTCAACGTCTTCTTCGCCAACGAACTTGACGGGCCCTTCGATCACTTCGTTGCACCATATACTGGCACCTCTGCGTGCTGTACCAAGAGTGATCCAGGACACACCGGCGGCAAATTTCTCGCGCCTGGTGTTCGTATAGAAGTGGAAGAGCCTTACGTGCCCGAGGACGAGGAAGTGGGTGGACAGGGCCGGTGGCTCTTCGCCACAGTTCTTCCTGGCATCATCTCCTACATCCACTCCGAAACGATCACACATCTTGCCCTCACCAAGATCGAACATAATTTCCGAGTTTGGGAATCGGACCCGTCGCTAGTCGTGGCACTGCGACCTTTCACAGCGGTGACAACGCTCTTCGTTCTTTCCGTGGACAACGACACACTACAGGCACTGGTCAGTGGTAACATCGGGACAGAGGGGCCTGTTCTCCCTGCACTCCGCGACTTGACGGTCGGGTTGGAGGTATACTGGTCTACGGACCTGGAGAGCTCATGGAACCCGCAGCAATGCGATGCGTGGTGGGAACCATTGCTGGCCTTTCTCGAGCAGCGCAAGCATGACGAAGTGCCCGTGCGCACGCTAAGGCTGAAGGGCTGGTGGGAAAACGAGTCCGTGCGTCTGCGAGCCGCGTACGAAGACGACGAACACATGCAGAGTGCGCGTGAGTTGGTGGATGAGATCATCGACGATCGCACGGTAGATGATGTCAGTTAATGTTCACGTATGAAGGGACTGAGTGCCATGAGTGCAATTTCAATGGTTAATCGCTGGGTCAGGAGGAGAGCCCGGGCCAGTGTACTGTATTGGGGTGGCAGTATTAGCGAAGAGATGCAGAGAAGGGCATGACTCGAGCGCCATGCGAACGTGTGCAGCTCATAAGGCTCGAGCTTAACCTCATGTTTATTATGATCAGGATCAATATCATTTGTGCGTCAGCGCTTCCAGCTGAAGCAAAGAAAAGAGCTACGTTCTCAAAGGCAGTCACGGTTAATGCGCCTGGAGCAACAACCTGCATACAATAACGAGGCCCGCGCCCCATATTGCTCTATCCCAACGGCAAGTACTGCAGAACGACAGCGGAGAAATAGACCAAGACCGACGAGTACACTGCTAGTGGCCTCAGTAGATCACGATCAGGAAGGCGAGCATATGATACATTATATTTTTCGGTCGCTCAGAGTTTAGCAAGGTAACGCGCTACGTAATTACGCATAGGATTCATAGTACACATAGTCGATCGCGAGTCGTCAGGTAAGAATGTGCGATGAGAGGAGACGGGATGAGAGGAGACATGAGCTAGGAAGAAACACGGAACAGATGGACAGACAGACAAGTGCAAAGACAAAAAACACAGCGAGCAAGAGCGACACGAGCGCGAAAGCAGGCCAATCGAATACCACCGAGAACACCTTTCACCCCAGCACGGCGAATACAGCATCCATCCACCACCTAGCAGAAAAAAAACCCTTTCACCTTTCCAACCCGAAGGGCGCCTGCGCCCTCGTCAAGCATGCACGATGCTCGTCTTTCTCGCCCTCAACACATACGGCTGATCATGATCGTCCGCCTGCGGCACCGCATCGTATGCATCAAATGTAACGCCCGGTCTCCTCCTCCTCTTACTCCCCCTCTCGGTAGCAACAGCGTCCGCCTCGGCCGCCCTACGCCAATCATGCGTCGCTTGAACAGGGTCTCTCTTCGGCGGAGCAACCTCGCGTACCGATGCGGCGGGGGAAGTGAAGACTGTGCTATCGCCTGCATTCGTACCGTCCGCCGCGTCGATCGAGAGACCTGATACTGTGCGATGACGCTTGGATATGAGCCGCCAGATAGGTGCGTTCTTGAGCGTGCTAGACGACGACGGAGCGCGATTCAAGCTCGGACGCTGGGTTTGCCCTGATCTGCCCTGTGATTGAGGTGGTGGCGCGGGCGGAGGCTGAGTCTGCGGAGGAGCGCTATGCGGCGGTTGAGCGTGATGAGAAGATGCATGCGTCGTGACTTTGGTTCGTCGAGAAGCGTTGAATGAAGCTGCTGGACCTTGCCTGTTATTACTCGTGGGGGCCTCCGAATCGCTTTGCGCGCGTAGACTTGTGCGGCTCTGTTTGACAGTAACAGTGATGCCTGGCGCAGACCTGCTCACGCCCGGTGTGGTCCCAGGCATAGGCTGAGCATTCGTCTTGGAACGGAAGAGTCCACCGAATAGACTTGTCCGCTTCGATGAAGAAGTGGCGCGGCCTTCAGGCAGACTTTGGCTTGTAGTAGTCTGCTGCAGAGGATAACCATACGTATGGGGAAGCTCGGATGGTGTGCCGCGTGGCGTAGGCCCAAGTGAGGAAGGCGTGTTCAAGCTCGCTGCGTCGTCCGGACTTCCCGAGGTTGTGCGCTCGGGTGCGGGAATACGGATGGGCGCAGGTGTATTGCCGCGATGGTCGTGCGATGAGTAGCCGTAAGGATATGCGTGAGACGTAGATTGAGAATGCGTATGTGAACTCTGTGGTGCAGCGGGCGCTCGTACAGGCGTCGGCGCTGCGAAGTATGACTGCTGTTGTTGTTGTTGCTGTTGTGATATTGATGGTTGGGCGGCAGACGCGGAGGCTGAGCGGTGCCGCTTCGATGAGTGCGAGGTTGTAGAATGTGCGGGTACGGGTACAGCACGGGGAGAAGCGATAGAGTTCACAAGAGTGCTCTGTGGTGTACTAGTGCCGACGAGCGTGGTGCTGCCCGTCTCGTGTGACGCCGTACGCTGCTGCTGTGATGCTTGCAGCTGTGTGACGGCTGGATTGGGGAGCGTATGCGAGCGCGGCGACGGGCGCTGCGACTGTGAAGGAGGTGGTGCATTATGATAATTAGCTTGTTGTGATTGTTGCGGTTGAGACTGTTGAGTGTGGGCGTGAGAGTGGGCGTGTCGGTCGTGAGCGGCAGAAGGGGCGTGAGAGGGTGCGGGCGTTGGGGCGTCGCGCTTGGGTGGTGAGGGCGGTTTGGTGCTGGCGCTGCGAGGGATCTCTGCAGCGCTGGGATGGCGGCGATGTCGTCGGCCGGGAGAATCGCGCTCGTCGGGAAAGCCGCCTGGAACGGCTTGCGGTGGCGAGTGGCGCTGAGGCGGCGAATGTCGCGTGCGGGTCGAAGAAGCGACGGCGGGGACCTGTTGAACGGGATGTACCGATGGCGTGGGTACACGCGAGGGAGCAGACTGCGTGTGCTGTGGTTGAGGTGGGCGCGGAGGTGAAGAGTTGAGAGAGGGTATGCCTGTGGCGACATGCGAGACGGATCCGAGATTGGATTGGGTCTGGCTCGATTGGACAGGAACCGGTGGCGGACGAACGGGCTGAGGTGCAGCATGAGGCGTTGCCGTAGCGAGCGGCGAGGCAGCCGCGTGGGCGTGCATGAGCGCCTGGAGATGAGTAGGCAGCTTCTGCGTCTGCGTGGGCTGCTGTTGGGGCTGTGGAGGCGAGCCCTTGGGCGGATCTGGCGGACCTTCGCCGGCGGTGATGCTCACCACCGGCGACGGCGTGCTCTTGGTCGTCGTTGGTGCGGGGACTCTGGGCTCCTTGCGGTCCCTGCGCTCCTTCTCGCGGTCACGGCTGAAGAGCCAGTTTCCCCAGTCGCCCAGCATGCCCTGGGCCCGACGTCAGCGTGCGTGATGGAGAGATGGGGGAAGGTGTGGCGCACTCCTTTATTTGACTGGCGGGTGTCAGTGCGATAGAGCGGCACGCCTGGCTGGGCAGGTGCTGGTGCGGGCGGTGGAGGCGCTGGTGCCGCGCGCTTCTTGGTGCGGTGATGCTGCTACTGTATTAGTTACGGAGAGCGAGAGACATGGAGTGAAGATCGGACGGACATGAACGTGCTCGCTGTCGCTGCCGCCCGAGACGGCATAACCAGGCGGATAAGGCGCCACAGTGTCATAAGACTTTGGCTGAGCCTTTGTCGTGGCCGGCCTGTTAGATGGCTTGAGCGTCTCGCGCGAAGATGCAGGGGCGTTGTCTGGATAGAGGCGGGGATAAGATGCCTGGGACGAGGCGACGACGGGGACAGGGTGCTGGCCAGGCGAGCTGCCAGCCTGTGCGGGAACCTGTCTCCTGCGGCGCTTGGTCTGCTCGTCGTCGCTCTCGTCCTCCCTGGGTTTCTGCGTGTGACTGCGATGGGCCCGACTGGCTGGCGGCGCTACCTTTGCCGCCGCCGCCGCCTCGGCCTCTGCCTGGGCGAGTGCCTGCAGCTTGGCGCGTTCACGGTCCCTGCGCCGCTCCTCGCGTCGCTGCCGACGCTGTTCTGCCTCTTGAGCCTCCTGCGCCTCAGCCTCGGCTTTGATCTTGGCCTCCTTCTTGCGCTGCCTGGCCGCAGCCTTCTCTGCCTGACGCGCCTCCTCTGCAGCCTGCTCTTGCTCTGCCCGCTGCTGGGCCTCTGCACGTTGCCGCTCGCGCTCCTTTGCCTCGCGCGCTGCCACCCGTGCTGGATCGTCCCGCCTCTTCTTGAGTTTGGCGACGGGATCGCGTGAGCGCGTCGAGCTTTGTCGAGGATCGGACGCTGGGACGGGTACGGGCATGGCCTGGGCCTGGGCGTAAGAAGCAGGTGCCGGTGCAGACGCGTACCGGTGCGCGTTGGGGTCTGGATACTGTGGAGTACGCGGTGGCTCCTGTCGCGCCTGTTGAGGATGCGATGATGGTCCAGCGCCCGCGCTGCTGGATGGGACGCCGGCGTAGGAGGCGTAGATGCCAGGGTCAGTGCGCTGGCGGGTGTGGCCGTGGCTGCCGGTGTGGGCATGGCCGTGGCCGGCGGAGGAGGCGGCGTCGGAAGAGTATCCTCTCGCGTGGCCTGTCGGGCGGTGTTTGCGCGTTGTGGTGGACGACGAGGGGGGCACGAATATTGTCGAGGGCGTGTCTGAATTGTATCCGAGGCGGACGTCTGGTTTGGGACGCCAGTACATGTCCTGGACGGCGCGGACAAGCCGCGGGCCATCGTACTCAAGTACGCGCCTGCACACTTCGCAACGAGGCAACCGCCCGGCGTCTTTTCCTCCTTTCAAAATCAGGGATTCATCATTCCGAACAGCCCTTTTATTACAACCACGACGACAAGGCGTGTAAAAAGTACAGCATGTAAATAAAACGTGTATGCCGACGGGAAGAGTCAGCGACCCGAGAGAGTATGCAGGCCTGCCGACTGGCAACCGAGAGCGATATCCACGGCGCTCTCCTGGTCTACGCGTGCCCAAGACGGACACGCGAGGAGGGAGAGCGCCAGGAACTGTTCTGCCACGATATTGACTCATGAACCGACTGTAGGACAGCAAAAAGCTGGCGAGGCGAACCTCCTCGTCGGGAGATTTAAGGAATCGTGGGGGTGTATCAGACGGTAGGGAGTATGGTAAACGACATGTATTGTAGGTAACTGGCAAAGGGGAAGGTGGTGGATAGACGAAAAGCGAAAAAAGACGGGATTGATGGAAGAAATAGTGGAGGATGACAACACGGCCAAACAAGGTGCCTGCTCGCTGATTCGCAAGCGCGAGTCGCGTTGAGCTCCGACTGCATCTTTCCCTTTCCCTCCCGCTATACCTTTTCCGCTCCTTTTCAGCCAAACAATACTGGATCGAGCGAATCATCTGTAATTGTCTTTTCATTAACGTAGCATGGTTCGTGTTCGGTCGTTATCGGGCGGTGGCGACACCTGCTTACGGCGCACGCGCGCGCGTCATAGACAGACATGGACGTCCTCGACGAGAAAGCAGGCAACGGCCAGCCCGTGCTCGACATCGACGAGCCTGTCTCCGTCAAAGATCGTACGTAGCCCGTATCCAAATAGTATCGATCTCGATCCCAATAGCTAATCCGCTTAGACGATGCGTTTGCGGCCAAGCACATGCCTGATCTGGGTCAGGAAATCAAGGAGTTCAAGGTCTTCAGCTGGCCGCTCACAAAGTGGAAATCGCTCGACAAGAAATTGCACAGTCCGGAGTTCGAGTGCGGCGGTCACAAATGGTAAACGTCTTATACTTGGACCTCTCCTTGTCCCCCCTACGCGTCTATCTCCACGTTCCCTATACTAACCCCGTATATTCCACTTAGGCGAATCCTGCTCTTTCCGTTCGGCAACTCGAACGCACCACCAAACGACACCGTCTCCGTCTATCTCGATTACGGCGACCCGAAACGGCCGCAGGAATGGCACGCCTGCGCCCAGTTCGCCCTCGTCATCTCCAACCCCAGCGACCCCACGATCTACACCGTCTCCCGTGCGTGTACAGTAAAATGACCCCGCCCACGAGACGCTCATCTCCCATCCTCTGACGCAGACGCACATCATCGCTTCATCGCCGAAGAGTGTGACTGGGGCTTCACGCGTTTCAGCGAGCTTCGCAAGCTCTTCTCCGTACAGGAGGGCCACACGCGCCCCACGATCGAGAACGAAGCCGCAGAGGTCTCCGTCTTCGTTCGCGTGCTCGAGGACCCGACCGGCGTGCTGTGGCATAACTTTGTCAAGTACGTCCCGTGTACACGCGTCGTGCTATTGATAGCGAGCTCATCTCCTTCGGCTGTAGCTACGACTCGAAGAAGGAGACCGGCTACGTGGGCCTTAAGAACCAGGGCGCGACGTGTTACATGAACTCGCTCCTCCAATCCTTATATTCCACGCGCTATTTCCGCAAGGCGAGTATCTCTTTATGGTTTGTCATCCGCGCACGCGCTTCATTGCTGACGCGCGGCGTCTTGCGCATCAACAGGCCGTGTACGAGATCCCGACCGAGGAGGAGCACCCGACACAGAGCGTGGCCTTGGCGCTACAGCGTGTCTTTTATCACCTTCAGACGAGCGATCAACCCGTCGGTACTACGGAGCTCACCAAATCTTTCGGCTGGACATCGCTCGATAGCTTTTTGCAGCATGATGTGCAGGAGTTTAGCCGTGTTCTCCTTGATAAGCTTGAGATCAAGATGAAGGGCACCACGGCTGAGGGCGCAATCTCCAAACTGTTTGTCGGCAAGATGAAGAGCTACATCAAGTGCGTCGACGTCGACTACGAGAGCAGCAGGATCGAGGACTTCAACGGTGCGTCGTATTCTCTCTTCTTCGATTCTCACGTCGTGCTGAATTACCTTCGTATTTAGACTTGCAATTGAACGTCAAGGGGATGAAGAACCTCCATGACTCGTTCAGGGATTATATCCAGGTCGAGACGCTCGATGGCGAGAACAAGTACCAGGCTGAGGGCCTTGGTCTTCAAGACGCCAGGAAGGGCATCATCTTCCAGTCCTTCCCTCCCGTCTTGCACCTGCAGCTCAAGCGTTTCGAGTACGACATCCAGCGTGACGCGATGGTCAAGATCAATGATAGGCACGAGTTCCCGTTCGAGATTGACCTCGACGAGTTCCTCGACGTCGACGCGGATCGCTCCAAGCCTTGGGTGTACAGGCTCCATGGTGTCCTAGTGCACTCTGGCGATCTCCACGGCGGACATTACTTTGCGCTCATCAAGCCCGACTCGAAAGAGCGCTGGCTCAAGTTTGACGACGACCGCGTGACGCCCGTAACGGACAAGGAGGTCCTCGAGGAGAACTACGGTGGCGAGCCTCTCGGATCCGTCCCGCCCCCCGCTCAGCAACAGCAACAGCAACAAGGTCAACGTGGGCAGCCGCGCGCGATGAAGCGATTCACGAACGCGTACATGTTGGTGTACATCCGCGAGTGCTTGCACGACGAGGTCTTGCCGCCGTTTAAGGAGGAGGATACCCCGGCCCACTTGAGTGCGTCGTTTGGGCGTGGAGCGTACGCACCTTTTCTAATCTGTTCTGTCAACAGAACGCCGTCTTGACGAGGAGCGCCTCCAGCTCGAGGCGAAGCGGCGAGAGCGGGAAGAGCAGCACTTATTTCTCACTGCCAAGGCCCGTCCACTGCCTTTATTGTGGACATCGATCGATGGTCGCTGACGCCATAAGTACAGGTCATCACGGACGAGTCGTTCGCCGGACACGAGGGCTTCGACCTCGCAACATTCGACGACAAGAATTGGCCGCCTTCAGAACTCCATACGTTCCGTGTTCTCAAAACAGAGCCCTACGCCACGTTTAAAGCTCGGGTAGCCAAGTTCTTCAACTACGCGGACAACCAGGTCCGGCTCTGGGTGCTCGTGAACAGGCAGAACAAGACTGTGCGGCCGGACACGCACATACCGGAGAACGAGCAGAACTTGACGGTGGATGTGATAAGGAATAATATGGCGGCGAGGCAGACGGATCTGAGGTTATATTTGGATGTTATACCCGACCCTACCAAGGTTCGCCTGCATGATATTGATCATATGTTTTGTCCGCACGAAGCTCATGCGTTGGTCGGTTGTAGCCCGAGCTGCCGCAGGGATGTATCATGGTCTTCCTCAAGCACTTCGACACGTCCAAGCAGACTCTACGCGGTATAGGAAAATGTTACGCCCAGCGCACGGCGAAAGTGTCCGACCTGGTACCGACGATTAACGAGCGCATGCGCTGGACGCCCGGCACACCGCTCAAGCTGTACGAGGAGATCAAGCCGGGGATGATCGAGCTCATGAAGCCCAAGCTCACGTTCCAGCAATCGGAGATCCAGGACGGAGATGTGATCTGCTTCCAGGTCGAGATGAAGGAGCAGGAGATCCACGATCTGGAGGCGCAGGGGCTGTACTCGAACCCGATCCAGTTCTACGATTTCCTGCAGAATCGGGTTATGATTAACTTCAGGCCGAAGTATGAGGAGCTCAACGACGAGAACAAGGAGCTCAGTATCGTGCTCAGCAAAAAGCACACGTACGATATTGTATGTCCGCCGCTTTCACTATTCCCGAGTTGGCGCTCATGATCTGCTACAGATGGCGGCCAAGGTTGCAGAACAGCTGGGCTGGGACCCGATCAAGCTGCGCTTCACGACGACGCATGCGGCGAACGGCGCGGCCAAGGCGATCCTGAAGCGCTCGCTGAATCAGAGCGTACAGGAGATCGTTTCCCCTTCATACGCTTCCACCGCAGCGACCGTCGTGCTGTACGAGAAGCTGGACGTGAGCATCGTCGAGCTCGAGACCAAACGTAGTCTCCGCGTCGCCTGGACAGGCTTGCACAACCGCGAAGAATCCGCGCATGCCTACTTGCTGCCCAAGACCGCGGCCGTGAACGAGCTCGCGGATCACATCTCTCGGGACGTGACGTTGAGCGCTGGAGGAAGCGGCAAGATCAGGGTGTTCGAGGTCGCGAAGGACGGTAAGACGCAGAAGGAGTTTACGGGGAGCGAGATGATTGGGAATATACCCGATCCGGTCGACCTGTATGCGGAGGAGGTGCCGTGGGAGGAGTTGAGCGCGGAGGAGCACGACAAGATCATCTCGGTATTCCATTTCTCGAAGGAGGTTGCACGGACGCATGGGGTGCCGTTCAAGTTCGTCGTGAAGCCCGTGAGTGTCAACCCATTATAATTGCGAGGGATGGCTGCTGACGGTTGGACTTGATAGAACGAGAAGTTCTCCGAGACAAAGAAACGGTTGCAGGCGCGGATGGCGGCGTCGGACAAGGACTTTGCAAAGTATCGGTTCGCGCTCATCCAGGTCGCGACGTTCAAGCAGCCGTCGTATATCGAGGACGAGGACACGATCTACGACCACAAGTGGCAGCCCGACGACGCGCTTGGTCTAGACCATGTCGACAAGTCGGGCAAGACACGGAATGGCGCGGGCGAGAAGGCGATCGTCATCCGTGGCTAAACGTGCTTGTGCCGTTTGTACTATATGTACGAGATCGTGATCTCTTTTATCGTTGTCTATTCGTCGTCGTGTATCGCGCCCGACTGACTCCCGTTTCCGCCTCTCTGCCTCTGTGCGTTACCTTCTCCCACCTCCCTTGTCTTGATCTCCCGCACACGCTCCCGCTACATACTGTGTACACATCTTCTGCTGATACAGGATCTTGACTCCTCATCTCTACTTACGGCTCGCTTGCGCTTTGCTCTCGGACGGACGGCGGGGCGGGGTATCTGTTTCTGGACATAAATTACACGGCGCGCGTGGTGGCGAAGTAGGTACACATGTCTGCAATCCCAATCCCTGTAGACTAGCACGACCCGGTTACTTGCGCTTCTTGTTTTTCTTGGACTGCGAGGGAGATCTTAAATTAGTGTCTATTGCCGGCACGAGTTGTGAAGGAAGGGACATACTTTTGAAGGCGAACGAGGGCCTTCGCCATCCGATGTGATGTTACCGTCTGAGAGGGCGGATGAAGGTGGTGCAAGCGAGTCTGAAGGAACACGGAGAGGGCTGTTGGGAGTTGAGGGTGAAGGGGGAAGACGGGCTTTGAGGCGATCGGCGGGAGTCTTGGGCGATGCAGGAGTGCTAGGCGGCTGCGGCTGCTGAGCAACGATAGTTGGCGGCGGTTTGCCATATTTTGCGTCTGTAGTAGCGAATATCCGTCAGTCGATAAAAATCAGTTATGTCGAGGATCGAACTCACGGATTTCAGCGCGCATCTTGGGTACACCCTCGAACACTGCCTGCACCTTCTTGCTGTTGACCATCTCGCTCGCAGTGTTAAATATGATGCCACCCCATCCCTCGACAAACGTATTGGCTTCGTGTTGGACTTCCAGGATTTCAGCCTCCATCTCCTTCTCAGCTCCCAGCAGCGCCGTCCAGATGTCATCACCGAGCAGTCCCTTCTGCAACAAAGCCTGCATCGCGGGTTTATCCTCGCGCAAGCGTACGATACGGTGCACATCGGCCATCGCGCGACGGATGAGTGCCGCCTTGAGCAGCGCGTCTGGTGCGGGCGGGTCGAGTCCGAGCAGGGTCACATACGTGTCGCGCTCGACGTGGCGCGGAAAGTACGGTGTGATCTGGTGCGCGGCCTGTCTTTTGCTATACGCCCGACCGAACACTAGCAGGCCGCCGACGAGCACGAGCAGATAGAGCACGGGTACGAGCACGCTCGCCATATCGGCGTCGAGGAAACGTGGAGGTCAAAGGCGAAGATGTGTTGTTAAGCGCCGGTGAGATGTGGCAGTCGCGAAAGCCACGCACGCATACATGGACCCACATGTTCAATCCTTTCTCACGCGACCCCGCATCAGCTGAGGCGCCTGTCCATCGTGACCACCATTAACCAGCCCTCGTGAATATCGACTATGAAAGAAGACCGCTTTTTGTCCTCGCTTAGCCGACGACCACCATGTTCGCCAGACTTGCAAGGCCTCTTCGCTCTTCCGCTGCTGCTCAGCGCCGACTGGCTTCCACCAAAGTACGTGTGGCGCGAGATCACTACCGTGTCCAGAGGCTCATCTTATATTGTAGACCCTCAGGGAGACTCTCGAGGAGGTCGTGCCGGTCAAGCAGGCCCAGCTGAAGCAGTTTGTAGGTCTACGCGCTTGTACTCTTACAGATGCTCACCTACGTTTACAGAAAGCCGAGCATGGGCACAAGAAGGTGCAAGAAACCACCGTCGAGCAGGTCATTGGCGGCATGCGCGGTATCCGCGCTATGCTCTGGGAAGCCTCCGTTCTTGACCCCAACGAGGTCTGTATGCTTACATCCAAGGGTCGAAGCGCTTCTTTTCTGATGCTTCGCTCGTGCGCAGGGTATTCGCTTCCACGGCCTGTCCATTCCCGAATGTCAAGAGAAGTTGCCGCCTGCGCCGGGCGGCAAAGAGATCTTGCCCGAGAGCATGCTCTGGTTTCTCATGACCGGTCAGATACCTACGCCAGAGCAGACACGTCAACTCTCCGCCGAGCTCGCTGAGCGCGGCGAGCTGCCGAAGTATGCCGAGCAGCTCATCGACTCGTACGTCTCTCTTCCCGCTACACTCCCGCGCCAAGACCGTCTAACCTTTGTACCATCAGCTTGCCAGCGACGCTGCACCCCATGACACAGCTCGGCATGGGTGTTGCTGCGCTCAACCACGACTCGCATTTCCAGAAGGCGTACGAGCGCGGTGTTAAGAAGACCGAGTACTGGACACATGCATACGAGGATGCTATCACGCTCATCGCGCGTCTACCGGCGTTATCTGCGCGCATATACCGCAACATCTACATGAAGGGCTCTGGCAAGGACACGCCTGCAGTCGATAAGAGCCAGGATCTTGTCGGGAACTTTTCGAATATGCTTGGGTTTGGCGCGAATGAGGATCTCACGGAGTACCTCCGCCTGTACATCGCGCTGCATGGGGACCATGAAGGCGGTAACGCGTCGGCGCATACATCTCGTGAGCTTCTCTGTCGAGCATGGGTACGAACTATATTCTGATGCATATATGTAGATCTCATCGGATCCACGCTCGCGGACCCATATCTCTCGTACGCTGGCGCACTCTACGCATTGGCTGGCCCGTTACACGGTCTCGCAAACCAAGAGGTCCTCCGCTGGCAACTCGCCATGCAAGAGAAACTCGGTGAAGCGAACATCAACCACGAGTCAATCCGGGAGTTTCTATGGGCGACTCTCAAGTCCGGCCAAGTCGTGCCCGGCTATGGTCACGGTGTGCTTCGTTCCCCAGACCCTCGCTTCACCGCTCTCCAAAAGTTTTGCGACGCACGTCCAGAACTACTCGCGGACCCCACCGTGCAGCTCGTCAAGCAGACATTCGAGGTTGCGCCCGACGTACTCAAGGAACATGGGAAGAGCAAGAACCCGTGGCCGAACGTCGATGCGGCGAGCGGATGTGTGCTGTACCATTACGGGCTGCGCGAGTTCAAGTATTATACTGTCATCTTCGGTGTTAGTCGCGCGCTTGGGTGTCTGACGCAGATTGTGTGGGCGAGGGCATTGGGGTTGCCGATTGAGAGGCCCAAGTCGGTGTCTATGGAGGCATTGAAGAAGGAGATTGGGGTGTAGGAGATGGTGCGGAGAGAATGTACGATAACTGCAAGATGATTGGCTGGCCGACACTGTACTATTCCCATCGCTTTTGTGTACATATCAAACATCGCATCGCTCCGTTCATAACGTTCTACCGTTTATCATCGGGACATACTCAGAGTATAAATCGACTGTGAGATCTTGAAGCCGGTACAAGGATTGAGGTGAGTTGAACCCCTGGTGCTACCATTTATCCTGTTTACATTTACGTCGCGAGTTTCAATGCTAGGTACAGAACAAGACGACGGTGGTGCGAACACAATGTGCGTGCGCCGGTGATGGCCGCAGCGTAGCGTGGCCACGGTATCTACGTGCAACTCTGTTTGTCCTCAACGGTCTCGAGCTCAACATCTCGCTCAAGCGCCCACGGCTTGCAGCTTGCAACCAAACGTCTTCCAAACTGTGATGGTGGCACCTCGCGTTGGTCAATCAGAACGCCCTGCGAGCCTTCAGAGTCGCCGGGCCGAAACGATTTGACTACACTATGTAATGACGGGTCTGTAGCCGTCTCGTCCCCACGTCTTTGCCAGTGGAAGGCGGCAAACGCGGGATAGCCGCAAAATGAATGTATGCAGCCGGTCCAGAGCGGGATAGCCGCAACGTCGTGTGGGTCTGTATCTGACCTACACAACGTCCATCCACCTTTACCCGGTCCATGTCGGCCCATGTCTTAGACAATCACTGTGGATCTAGTAGCCGCATAAAGCTGGACTCTGTGTGGCCTTCAACCAATAGCTTCCTATACCGAAGCCAAGTGACCACTCAATTTCATCCATAGATCTACGTCTCGCCATGGTTCAGACTACTACTCTCGGCGGTGCCGCAAAGGACGTCGTCGTCGCCAAAGTCGGAGTAAGTTGCTCGCCTTTTCTCGCGAGTGAACTTAACTACTGACACGATCATTGCAGACTGGTCTTATGTCATTGACGTACGCAGGTTTCCTATCTGCCTACGCTCTAGCGAGCTCACATGGATATGCCACGCACTAGGTGGACACCTGAGCCTGTACCGGACGAGCAAGCCTTCGAAGTTATCAAGGCGTCTATCGACGCTGTGCCGGCTGGATGCAAGATGCTCCTGAACAGCTGTACATCTGATTCACTTGCACCCACTCCGCAAAGCTGACAGTACGATCCAGCTCAGTTCTACGCGAACGATCTTGGCACCGGGAACCTCGAGGTTTTGGCACGCTTCTTCGAAAAGCACCCTGGATATGCCGACAAAGTCTTCCTGAGCGTTAAGGTGCGAGTGACCATCGTTTGGATTGGCTTTGTTCATTCGAGGCTGATGCTTTATCAGGGAGGCACAAAGCCCGGTACTCTGAACCCCGACCCCTCGTAAGAGCACTCTAGCTCGAATATGATATGAAGCTGACTGTTTGTCCTACACTAAGGCCGGCCGGCCTCCGCACCAGCATCGAGCTCTGCATCAAGGCTCTTCGTGGCACGAAGAAGATCGATTTGTTCGAGAGCGCGCGCGTAAGCCGCACCACGCCTATCTCTGAGCAGATGAAGGCCCTCAAGGGCTTCATCGAGGAGGGACTGATTGGTCACATCGGACTGTCTGAATGCAGTGCCGCGTCGATTCGAGAGGCAAGCGAGCATGCGCCCATCGCCGCCGTTGAGATTGAGGTCAGCCCATGGTCTTACGAGGAAGAAACAAAGAAGGGTCAGTTACTCGCTTCTGACGATAGCTTTGACTAACCGCAAGATCAGTGATCGCTACTTGCGCTGAGCTCGATATTGCTGTCGTCGCATACTCGCCACTCGGACAAGGGTTCCTGACCGGTCAGCTTGGAAAGCTCTCAGATAAGGATCATCGCAGCCATATGACGCGTTTCCAGAGCGAGGTATGCCCAGTCCCCGGCTTCTTGCTTACCCAAGTTCTAATTAACGAATCTGTAGCATATGGACAACAATCTCAAGCTCGTTGACGCTCTCAAAGCAGTTGCTGAGAAGAAGGGTATAACCGCTTCTCAGCTCTGCCTGGCTTGGGTACAGGCTCTCGGCAAGCACGTCATTCCTATTCCTGGATCTACGTGAGTTATTCGAGTGATACTATATCGCTTTATCCTCTCATCGCCTTCATCGCTCAGGAAAGCATCGCGCGTTGTGGATAATATCAAGACCGCTGACATCAAGCTCACTGACGATGAGATAGCTGAGATTGGTCGTGTCCTCGTCGAATACCCTGTCTCGGGCGGGCGCTATTGGGAAACGCACAATGACACACTTAAGCTCTGGGGCTGAGTACATAGTAGTGATTCGCGAAGAATCCTTGACACTGATAGCACCGGTATGACAGACAATGTGAAACATTTGACGTGTTGTCATTCACACGAGACTTCCAACATATCAACAATTACCCGGTCTCATTCATCAGCATCCCGCCCAACTGCCTCTTTCCGAATCATTGGCCATGCCCAGAACGATTCGCCTTGTTTAAGAGCTCTACTCGAAATTAAAGTCGGCTCCTTAAGAGGTCTCCTAACATCTTCGTTAGTCAGAGACAGCCATGACCACGGCGCTCGAAATCGCAGCTTACCTTAATATGCTGAAAGAGCACAGCGCGCAGAAAATAACGCACAGATCAAACGTAGGTGATCAGATCGTCCACTGTGCGATCATCGACGACTTGGTCCACGAGCTCACGTGCACGCTGCAGGTGCACAACATCTGTATCTTGAACCCTCTCGCGCACCGCTTCTTCCTCCCACCAGCCGTTCAAGCGCAACGTAGCCACTGGTACTCCGTCGCTCTGCCGCATTTCGAGAAATGATAATAATGCTCTCCACCAGCGGTCACTCTCTTCTGAGCCCCAGCTGGAGTTTTTGACCCTTTCATACAAAGTCGTACCAAAGCCGACCGTTAAGCTGCGCAATGCAGGGAGAACTGGTCGTTTCTCTTTAGCGCTACCGTCTACCAATGCCTGAAATGCACTGGTGCTGGGGAGCCTGAATCGGCCGTTCTCGGAGAGAACTGACAGGGTTGTAACAGCGGTGAATGGTCGCAGTGCAACGACTAGCGCGTCTTGACCGTAGGCAGGAAAATAGTGCTCGATGTTTGCGAGAGAGAGGTGTGTAATCATTTCATGCCTGAGATGAGAGACCATGGAAGAGAGAACATCGCCAAAGGACCATCTTCCTGGCCCGCCTGGCACGTCACTTTCAGGGACATGTGGTTCTATCATTTCCAAGCGTACTCCAGGTGCCAGGAAGATCCCGCTTTCCTCTGCTGGAGTGGAGTTCGTGCAGCATGCATAGCCTGTGTACGATGCCACGAAATGTCCAAAAGATTCTGTGCACTGATCAAGGAAGAACGTATTGATATGGTACACGGAGGATGGTTCTGCAGTGGAACCGTGAATGGACACAGCGTCGTAAGGTTGTTGACCCAGGCGGTATCCGCACAGATCGAGCGGCGAGTGCCAGCCCTCCAGATCCGCAGGCCGGGCGGTCTCCGAGTAGTGAAAGGTGCACGTTGGTGGGAAAGATACGCGACGGAAGAAGTAAGCGGCATCTCCATAACGTGCATCATTCGAGACGCAGAGTTTTCTCAAGCGTGATAATTCGATGACTCCATCAGATGGAGGAGGGTCAACCGCATGGTTGCTTGGTTGACAATCCATCGTGTAGCGCAGAACTTCAAGCATCGGGTTGCTTTTGAGAACATGAAATATGTATCCATCCACATCTTGTATTCTCCCACAACCAAGGTATTGGAACGAGCGTAGACTCGGCGAGTTGAAGGAACAGCGTATCCCCGATAGCGTCACCGCTACCAAATTGGAAGCGTGAAGATTGAGGATGGAGCTTGTGATGATGTCGTCCGACCGGTAGTACGGGGAGTATGACGAATTGATAATTGTGAGGTATAGCAGATCTGGCAACGTTGTGCTGGATATCACGTCTGGGACCCGCGCACCCTGCTCGCGAGAAAATAAGCATCTCAGAGAACGCGCCCTACCAATGTGGTCCAGAGCGAAATCGACAAGCGATGCGAGTGACTTCTCGCCCCACAGTCCCAGCATGCGCACAGTCATGTCCAGCGGTGCATCCCTCGAGCGATACAAGATGGTATCAAAGGCTTGCGGCAAGCGGAAGACGATATTCGCCCATAGATTGGAGAGTGACAGGAAGATATTCCGCCATCGTCGGCAAACGTGTGTAGCGATGATCCAACCTAAGTGATAATGAGGTGTATATATTACTTCTGGTGGTATCCTTCGGCTTAGATCGTATAGAGCGCCCGATATGGTCACATTTGCATCTGGCCAGCGATCTTTTGAATGACGGGGGGGATCGGCCCGCGCCAGGTGTTCAAATATATAGACGAGAACATCATTTGGAAGATCCTGAGCGCTCAGTGCTTTCTTAATCATATCGAAGTGTTGGGACAGGTAAGCGTAGCTGTCGCGTCTTAACGAGCTGGGGACCTGGGGTTGACGGTGGTGGTGGTGGTGGTGGTTCCGGGCCAAGGGACGGTTGTTCCGACCCGCTGCCGAATTCGCAATACCCGCCCGTTCTCACACATGGAAGCGCGACACTATTTCTCTTCTTCCCTCTTCTCTACCAAGCCATCTATTCCGCCTGAGCGACGTCACAGTGCATCATGTACACAATCTTGCTTGAGTCTCAATGTTTATGATAATGAGAGCGGCGCTCGCTCACGCGCACAACATTCAGGGCACCGGCGCAGCTTCTACACAAACTGTGCAAAGTACATATATATTGACCGTCTCAATCAGGCATGCACTCAATCTTAGTATCATCACTCCGAAGTCCAGCCAGAACCTATGCGGAGCATCTCGAAGAAAGTGCCAGACCGTTCAGCTTCGTTTTTGATGACACCCTGTACCATGACCCACTGCAATGAGCATGCCGTTCAAGCCAGTGCCATAGGTGTGACTTACCGCCGTCCGTGATTGTTGCTGTCGTAGCAGAATATTCCCATGAATCATGAGCATGGGCCAGTGCTCTGCTCGCGTCGTCTGGGTGATAGCGAAAGGCAGATTTGATATAAGGTCGCGTCCCCACCAATCCCCTGCCGGTGTAAGGAACGGCTGGTCTACGACGGCGATCTTTCTCCCATTAGGTAGATTGGTCCAATGGAAGGAGGTGTCGGAAGGCTCGATATCAACTTCAAGATCAGGTCCCTCTTCGTGACCACCGTTTCGTTTCTCATCCGTAGTGCCAGTTTGACCATGACCCGATTGCGCGAGGGCCCGTGCGCGTTCGATGTCATACTGATTGAAATTGTACATGCGAAGAGGGAGTGCAAGTTCGGAGTGCCCCAGTTCGTCGAACCAACCCAACAGACGTTGCCCATAGACGCACCAGACGTACCGTCCGCGCGTGTCCACCTCATCGCCGCAATCAAGCCACAAGACCCCTTCTCTAGACCACTCTTCCACATCCATCGTACGGACACTAGCATCCGTCATGGGCGTAATTACGCTCTGCGTTTTCGTAGGCTGTGGCTGTTTGCCGTCCATGTAGAGATATGACTTGAGAGGATGTAGCCAGGTGAACCTTCCTTCTTGAGAAACTCCGTTCGTAAGGTCCAATAAGGAAGCACATTGCATGACCAAGATGAACGTGCGGTAGCGGTCTTCACCCATATCTTGTTCGAGCAAGAGCGTCATGGACACAGCGCACATGGACGATCCCATGGATGTTGAGAAAAGAGGCGGCGATTTGATGGGCCCTGCAGCCGTGCCAGTGATTCCTGTGTCGTCCACATATATTGTGCTACTGGTCGCTTGCGTCACAGATGGAGCGAGTTCCGGGGAAGCTGTAGATAGAGCAGTGTCTGCAAGACACATCCACGCACGGGACATCTAGCCAGCGTACAAATCTCTAGGCGGACACGTTGCCCATCGTCCGCGTGCGTCAATATTGCCTTGTCATCGGTTATGAACTGCAGCTCGACGCTGCCTGCATGGCTTCGCATCCCGAGCTATAGACAAACGTAGTCAGTTCGTACGGGCCTCTGAGTGTTGAGAATTGTCATTACCGGAACGAGTATGCCTTCTCGCCAGGGAATACAGTAGTAGATATTATCTTTCACCCATCCTCCTTCTGCATCCACTCCGCCGGATGCCCAGTTCGTCACTTTGAATAATACGTAGTCGCCGGAGATCGCTACCACCGCTGCGACGTGTGAGAAGATGTTCCCTCCTGGAATGATAAGCCTCAAGGAGGCAGGGCAATGCAGTATTATAGAAGAACGGAGGGCATCGGGATGCGGCTCGAACGTGTCTGCGGTGTAGAAGTCGAAGATCAGTCGATGAACTCGGTCCGCGACACCTTCACTATACCAGACTGTCACTCATTGCTATGTAAGAGCGTGGTATAGACACTTACACAGATACTGTCATGAGAAGATTGCAGTTCCCGACAATATGTATATCCCGCACGGCTCTGTTGACCACACCTCCTGGGGGCGCCGTAAGGTCTAACTCTTGCCAGCTCGCATCGGAACTCGCAAGGCTGGCCTCGTCGATCCTCATTATTTTTCCGTAAGAAAAGTCGTGCCCGGCAAGGTTCTTGAGAGCATATAATGATCCGTAGATGGACATGACATGGCTAATGCCATTCGGGAGCCTGAGGGTAGACACCGGCGTGAAGTCCGCACGTAACCATGCAGTCTCAGAGTCTTGCAACATAGACAGGCGACGTGACACTGATAGGTTCGACGTATGTAGCTCCGAGTCGATACGCCCTGAGACATGTAGGCGATATAGGTACCGCAGGAGAACAGAGCTGCGTATGACAGCGTCAAATCGTCGACAAGTGAAGCGGCAGGAATCGATGTCGGTGTGTCCAAGATAGGATATGATGTGTTCTAGTATCTCATTTGATAGGACGTCCATGATGAGAGCTGGGTGGCAGCGTTCGCGTGATGGTGGTGGAAGTCGAGAGCCAAGTCAGAACGGGAAATCCCGGCGCCACTTCCAAGCGATCACACGCGTTGAGCATAGACCCTTATGTAGTTGACCTTCTAGCCGACACTCTCTTGGTCATTTCGGCAGCACGGGTTGTGTTGAGTCGAGTCGCGAACTCTCCCAGCCAAAACGACGTCTACACCTTTGTGAGCTGCCGGCAATAGTTGACGGGAAGGGTTTTGGCGGGGTAATCTCAACACATCTCAACACAACTTGGGCTGCCGAAATGGCCCTAAGTGGATTTCTTTCCGTACGGCCTTCAGACAATGTAGACATCTCTCAGATCCCAGATACGTCACACTGGCCGGTTCAGGCTATCGTGGGACCGAGATGGAGAGCTCTTGTTGGTCAAGACGGACTGCGAGCGCGTAAGTTGCCATCAGCGAATCTGACACTAGGATCATCTACACCGTCTAGCAATCCTACGGTAAGGAATCCAGCGATTAAGTCAGTTCTACTCGTAGGCACACACTTAGAAGATCGAAGCTGCATCACGGCAGCTCGAAGTGTCGGGCAGGATGCTAGGATCACAGGCGTATGTCTGACAGCAACATAGCATCTACGTTGCCAACGAACTCAAATGCGTAAATGCAATCACTAGGATCCGAGGCTAATACACAGCACTTGCACGACACTGGATGTCACTATCTCATGGCACTCTGCGCCTTCACAAAAGCCTCTCCCTTAAGCACAAGCTTCCACACCTCCATCCCTTCCCAATCCTCCCCCTTCCACCCTACGAACCCGGCCCGCTCAAGCGCCTTACTCAATTTCCTCCTCGGAACCCTCTCAAGCGTGAACCCCCAAACATTCACAGCCTCGTCCAGCGCCGCGTCAATCACGGCCGGATCGCGACGCTCGACGCATAAGAATACGGGGGCCGAACGCAGCGTCGTCGTCGTTGAGGAGATGGGACTGCGGGACGCGGCAAAGTGGAGGGTTCGTAGGAGGGGCGTCACGAGTGAAGGTTCGTAGAGTGTATCTGCGGATATGATCGCTGAGAAGGGCGGCCCGAGACGCGGGTATGGGCGCTCGTTTACATCTCCGGAAGTCGAAGATGAAGATTTGGAATGTTGAAGCGTGCTTGAAGGATCTGCGGGCGCAGGTTCCGCGGTCGTAGACGCTATAGCGGTCGGATGATCCCAGTTCCAGTTGTCAGGCGGTACGGTCCAGTCGAGCTCGCGGACGGATATGATGCCTGCGTTATGCGGTAGACGGTGCTCGTTGGAAGCGATATTAGGAGCGAGTACGGATGCGATTACGTGAGCCGTATCTGTCGCTTGTACATCGTATCCGAGGGTCGCGAGAGCGAGGCTATGACAGAAGGAGGAATACCAGAAAGGATTAGACAGCAGGGCTATGCGCGGCAGAAGCCGACCGCGAGGAGAACCCACGCGGAGAAGCCGATGCCGCTGCCGAGCTCGAGTATCGTTTGTCGTGCATTAGTTTCTGAGGATCGCTTGGGAGCAGGGAGGGCGTCTGCGAGGTAGGAGGAGAGGACCTGTGCGCCGAGCCAGAGCGCTGTTCCGTTTGAGATGCCGTCTGAGCGCTGAGAGAGAGAAAATGTTGATGATTGGAAACGGGCTTCGAGGAGCGGGATATGCTTTGTATGATGAGCTGGTAGACTCATGGTAGACGTTAGATAGTACAAAGCAGGAGGCAAGAAACTCGAGTCGCGGAAGCAATATAGAGATGATGGGCCACGGGTGTTGATATTTCGCGCGCGCCGCACGACCCACACGTTTCCTGACTTTGACCTGCATTACCCTCCGCCCTCTCCATCCTCTAATCGCCCGAATGCGGGCGCTCTTCAATAAATTCACGGGGCTGAGCAGGGGAGAGAAGAAGGAGGCCACACCCGTTGTACGAGAAAAGCCGCAGCTGGGGAAGTTGCCCGACTGGCCGCCTGTCGCACCTGTGCCCGCACGGACGAGCTCGTCTGGGTCGAGCACCAAGCCTCTACCGGATATATCCACGCATACTCCCGAACAGATCACGCCGCAACGGTCGCAGGAGAGCGGGTCGTACGCGCGGGGGCCGTTGTCGGACGTGCTGGAGGAAGGCTCGGACGGGACGGCGTCTGTCGCGCAGCCTCTTCCACTTCCTCAAGCAGACTCTGCGGGGCGGAGCAGCAACCGGAAGCAGGGCGGACTGCGTGAGAAGGACGAGGGGCCGAAGAAGACGGTGGCGTTCATCAGCCCGCCCCCGACGCCCTCGGGCCTCCAGCCAATGCGCGAACTCCCTGACGACGACAACAAACCCAAGTCTCACGCCAAAGACCCGCGCGGATCGATGTCCACCGCAGCCTCGGGGTCGAGGACAGACGTCGGCTCGAGCAGAAGCACCGCAAAGCCCGCGTCCACTCGCGGCGGGCCCTCACCACACCCAACAAGGAACTACACTGATGTGGCCTCCATTCAGCAGTCCTTGCGCTCTGGCACCCCATACTCTCAGCGCTCCACATCGACGAACATCACGGTGAACCCTCCTGCGTCGTGGTCAGAGGGCGCAGAGGGCGACCTCGTCTCCAACCTCGGCGCACGAGAACGCACGCGGCAGGAAGTCCTTTGGGAAATCGTGGCAAGCGAGGAACGGTGAGGCCACTACGTTCACAATATTATACACGTAACTAACATTATTCTCCAGCTACGTCGCCGAACTTGTGAAGATGCGAGAAACGTTTATCGTCCCGCTATTGCATCCATACGCGACGTCACCCATAGCGTCGCCCACGCTGGTCGACTACGACGAGTACCCGCGCTACGACTCTCCCATCGACTCGATCGACCACCTGCCCATCGCCTCCCGCTTCCTCTCCCCCGTCTCCTTCCGCTCAGACACGCCCAACACCCTCGCATCCAGACGAGACCGCGACGGAAAGGAGACGCCGAACATTGACACCGAGTCTACCATCTCCGATGACGACGACGACCAGGTCGCACGCGCTTACTCGGGCGATTCGCGCAGGCACCCCCCGTCGTCTGCGCTCGCAAAACATAATCACCCTCGCTCCCCCTACGGCGCATCGCAACGCTCAGGCAAGAACCCCACCGTACCCTTCCCATCACGTTCCCACCACTCCCTCCCTCCACCCGCACGCCAAAACCCCGGCGCATCCACAACCTCTCTCGGCCGCCAAAGCTACGTCGGTCCTTCAGCTGGCGAGCCCAGCAACGCCAAGTCTCGAGACGGCAAGGCGACACCCACACCGTCCGGTCGCGGTCTATTGCGCAAGTCTAAGCGTAGTCTGACCAGCTCGGGCATCATACCCAATGGTGGAGTCGCGCCGCATCAGTTGCCAGACGATTTGAGGATATGCTTGGAGGCGGTTGAGGCCAGGATTCTAGAGGGCCATTTGAAGCTCAGTGATGGCCTGAGGAAGCGATACGAGGAGCAGTACCCGCTCGTGCGGTCTCTGGCGGACGTTTTCGTCGCAAATGTATGTATCTCATTCAAGTGTGGCGGCATTTGATCTGACGCCACTATCAGTCGCATATCCTACGTGGATACGCCGACTACGTCCTCCACCTCGAACGCGCGCTCGACCAGGTCCAAGAGGCCCTCACGGCCGTCGCCAACTCGAAACCCACAAAGTCCTCGTCCAAATCCAAGAAACCCGACGCGGACGAATGGGCCAAAGTCTGTGCCGTCCTCCGCCGTCTCGAACAAGACGCGAACGACAAGGGCGAAACCGGACTGGCAATCTCGCTCTCCAAACCTTTCCAACGTCTCCTCAAATACCCTTTGCTGTTCCAGAACTTGCTCTTCCATACCGATCCCAGCACGTTCGAGTATGAGAGCACATTGCAGATGGTTGCGGAGGTCGAGACGATCGTCAGGAGTATCGAGGACGATAAGATCCAGAAGGAGGAGAGGGATAAGACGAGGGACGTTCTGGCGCGTATCGACGGGCTCGATAGAGTCAGGCAGCTCGCGGCGCCGAAGCCTTCGCGGGTGCTTGTTGAGGAGAAGCTGCTTGAGGTTCCGGGCAAAGGAAGCGGTAGTAAAGGCACGAGTACGCCGCCTCCTGCTGCTAGTGCTGGAGCGGGTAAAGCAGTCAAGGGTAAGAGCAGTCTCAAGCGCTTCTCGGATGCGTTGGGGTCGTCTGGAGGGAAGAAGGATCTGTGGCTCGTCGTTTTCAACGATGTGACGCTGCAGTGCCAAAGGACGGGCACGACGAGTTTACCGCTTGGTTCTGCGCACGCTGGGAGTTCCAGTCGCGCAAACTCTATGCCGGAGCTTCAGGGCGGGAAAAGCAAGTTCGCTTCTGCAGGTCGACGAGCATCGCACGCACGCCCCCGCAACCTCTACAAATTTGTCAAAGTGGAATCTTGGTCCATCGGCGGCGTAGCGCAACCTCGAGAAGGTGTAGTCTCCATGGACGAAGTCCGCTCCCGTCAACAAGCGCACTTGAGCGTTCAACCGCGGATCGTGCCCATGCCCGAAGAGAACGAGGAAGAGGACGGAGGGATGGACTCTGACGACTCGGATAGGAAGAGCAAGATGAGCTTCTCGTATTGGGGAGCCGATAAGGTTACGTTGCAAAAGCCGATCGTGAAGCCTCCTGGGCGTGGGTCTACTACCGCTGTCGCTACACGGACCGGCACGACCAGGCCTGGCGCCGCGGCTGCTACGGGCTACTCGCGCGAATCGAGCGCGAATGCCAAGTTTGGGACTAGGCTCGTGTCGGGGGAACAACCTCTGGGTGCGGCGGCGCGGCCGGCGAGTAGGAGTACGGTCACTAGGACGCCTGTTGCGCGTGCGGGCGCGCGTAGCGATGAGGGACATACGGGCGTCAAAGTCACTGTTACGCGTCCGGAGTGGAACAATGGGGCCACGGCTACTTCCACTACTACTAGGCCGCGGGCGGGTGCTAGTACGCCTACGGGTGCGCCTGGTGCGGCGAAGAGACCGAGGAATACGAGCGGGCCGAGTACGAGTGTGGCGACGAGGACGAAGGTGGAGAATAAGGTTCTTTCGAGTCCTGCGCCTAGTGAGGATTCGGGGATTGGGTTGTATAGGAAGTATCAGGCGTCGGAGATCGCTTGAGCTGCCTGTTGCCCACTTGCTCCCCCTCAGTCCTTTGCCCTTCCTCTATCCTCTCCCGCGTTCGGTTGTATACGTGCGCTTTCTATCCCCCTCCCTCTCCAATAACGCTCTCTCCCTTTCCTGGTTGCCTCGGCTGGATGAACGTTTGAACTCTTGAATCTGACTTGTGTCTCGATACCACTCCCCCAACCCTGTGATAGTGAATCACCGTATACCTTATTGCTCAACCCGCGCCATATCACTACCGATCCGCGCCGTATTCCCTCTTCCCTACCTCCCGCCTCCTTCCTCGTCTGGCCTCTTCTGGAATCCATGCAGACACTCTCCTCTTTCCTAGTATCACCGGCTCATCACCATGCTGCTCTCGTCTCCTCTCGTCTCCGATACTCGTGCTCGCCAACACTATGACTTACAACGCTCGCTCGCTCGCCTACCCTGCCTTCCGCTGCTGCCATATTGCATCTTGCACCTCGATTTGACACGACCACAACACCACTCGTTACGTTCACCGTACATATGACGACTCTGACATCCATGTTCATGCCCCCATCTCTTTTTCTCTCTGTCTCTTTACTTACCTACTCGACCTCGACTCGGATACGCCACGCTCTCTCTCTCTCTCTTTCTCCGTACGCTATAGTATAGTTGTCTCCTGACTCGTGAAATCCTTGCTCGCACTCTCCAGTCTCTCCCTACTAGTTACTCTCCTCGTTGACCCTTTCCCGCCTCTTTTGTTTTTTCTCGTTACTTAGTCGTAGTGCTGTTTTGCATAGATTGTGGGACGGTGCATATGTGGTTCGGCTCGTGTGCAATGTATCGCGCCAAATCGCAAGCTTTCTGAGCATGTGCACGGAAAGTGCCGCGAGCCAAATGTGGTTGGATGTGAATTCATCGTATCCGAGAAAGCAGAAAGCACGGATGATATGTTCGCCTTGAAACAATGACGAGGGCTCCAGATCAGTGCTGTAAGGACCTATGCGGGTCGAGAAATCCATAGGTTGCTTAGAATACTAGTGACTCTGAGAACGGCGACTGACCGGAGTGGCGCGCCGGCGCTGCTGTTACCAACCATTCAACCTTGCTTTCGACCACCATCTTCGCACCGGAGCGTAACCCCACTGTCCTGATTCCTGAACGACGTCCGCTGTCAACTCGCCATGGATAGGTTATCAAATGAGGTCCTGGAGCACCAACTATCTTACCTCGAATGCGTGGATATCGACTCTTGCCGCCTCGCGTGCCGGCGGTTACGCGCTGTCATACACGGCTCAATCCTCCTACGGTATCTATACCGTCTGCAACGCTCCGGTCGTATTGACCCCAATATTCACTCATCGAAACTCTCAATCTCACGTCGTCTGCATGCGCTACAAGACCACGAGAATGCGTGGCTACGTGCGGACTTCACGCCGGTGTCCACCGTCAGGCTCCCGATGAACGCCAACGCCATTGCCGAAATCGTGTCCATGCACGAGTCAATCTACTTGCTATCGCAACTGGATAACGATCATCAATTTGCGTATGGCAAACTTATGAGGCTTCATGACGCGAGTGTCACCGATGCTGGTGGGAGCTGGCAAGAGTTGGACTTGACTGGCCAACCAGCGAGTACGGACATGAGAGTCGTGCGCGATGTCAAGTTTTTGGAAGAGTGCAATCTCATCCTGGTATCCTCTGTGTGAGCAATACTCTCTCTTTCTTCGAACGCCGAACCTAATAAGTACGTGCAGAGAAGGGACCGGACACCGAGTTAACCGATTGATCTTTGACTTTTACTCCGCCGACACTTTCGAACCGCACCCCGATGCTGCCCGCCCTTCCGTGATTCTAAACTGCCCTGACTCTCTTCAACTTATCGTCGAAGGGGGGGATCTTCTCTCAAACAGCGTGGCGACCGTCACGCTCTCTGGAGATTTTGTATTATTCAACGTGGTAGACTGGACCTCCGAGAGGATAGTTGACGGAAGATCGTTGGTGAAAGACCATCTGTTCTATTGCATTCTTTGGCGAAGAGGTTTACTCATTCCAGTGAGGATTCACGTCACCCATCCCCATGACCTCGTGACTGAACGTATCCAGGTTGGGACGCAAAGCTCATGGGCGGCCTGTATTGAGATGCAATTCATAGCCCAGAACACGATCTTGATCACGCACGCTGACGAGAAGCCTCACCTGGAATTATGTACTCTCGCGGAGTGCCCTGAACGCGGTTGGGTCTTGCAGACGGCGCTCTGCCTAGAGCTACCACAGTTTGCCCCACGTGTGACTCTATCGACCTGTAGCGGGATCTTGACAGACGATACGGGTACCACCGGCTTGGTCGCTCATCCCACCAGTTCACCACCTCTTTTCTCAACTTCGATGTCAACATCTATGTGTATTCTGAGTATAACTCTTGAACGAGTCGCTGCGCGCGCATTGTTCTTCCATTCTTTCATTCTGGTCATGCGATGTGCATCCTTGCTGAAGCTTTTCACGGAGGTGCCTCTAGAAGACAGAACCACCTGGTCTCAGCTAACCGAATCCTATCTTTACATGGACGGCGAAATTCCAGGCCCAATGGACACAGATGCCCAGCCTCGTTTGACAGCCAGACCTTTACCTCGTACTATGAACGCAGAGCGCTGGTCAAAAGAGGGGGTCCTATGGATCGATGGCGGTGAGATGGACGAAACACTTGGAGTATACGACTGGTCCGTCCATGGGCAACATCTTCTTGCTTGGGCCGAGGAATTCGACTACAGCGGTCCCGCGCTTCCTCTCCGCGTCTTCCACTTCAACGAACACGATATTGAACGCGCGCTTTCTCTTGTGCGGTCGATATCGGTACAGCTGCCCGAAGGCGTTACCCCGACAAAGGACCCAAGCAGCAGCTCAACAGGCTACGAAGACCCTGACGCAGACGCTGAGCCTCCCAACTCTTTCTTCGGTCAATGGACCAACATATCAAATGGGAAGAAGATAGCCGTCGTCGAGCAACCGCCCAGTACACCAGCGGGGGTCTGGTGGAGCCATGATCTTGTGTCGAATCTGCCCTTTGCAATCACCCAGACAACGCAAGCGGAACGCTGGCCAATGATCACGATTCATGGAGACCTTATCATGCGGAAAAAGCAGAGCCAAGCAGTGGTAAGTCACGCCTATTCGAGTTCGTTTAGCATTGCTTGACCACGATGCTTTGCACAGGATGGAATTGGACACGAAGCCAACACAGAGCCTGGTACCTGTTTCGAGGTGTTCCGCATAGGTTCTGGCGGGACCGTGGAATGATGGTAGTCAGATCAGACATTAAATTGTATTCTGTATTCGGTGGATGTGTAGCTAGTAGAGTAGTGTGCGACTGGCATTAAGTACATTTCACCTATTGAGTGCTGGAAAAGTGATGGCGGGAATTGCCGCGAGCATTGAACCGGCGCTGATCGAGAAGACGCAGCTTGGGTTCTGCCCTGATGTACACCAGTTCGCACTATGACACAACTTGCTATGGACCGCCTATCGAATGAAGTTTTGGAACATCTGCTTTCATACCTAGACTGTGTGGATATTGAGGCTTGTAGATTAACTTGCCGGCGGTTCCATGCAGTCATCAACGGCTCCGTCCTCCTCCGGTACATATGCCGCCTACAGCTCGCCGCGAGGTGACGACGAGATCTCTAGACCAAACCTATCTGTGGCCGAGCGCCTTTCCGCACTCAATGACTTGGAGGACGCATGGTTGCGAGCGGATTTCACTCCACTACCCGCTGTCATGTTTCCGCTAGAAAATATGACCTTCATCAATTCCACGAATGGCGCCCTCTTTGGTTCAACGGGAACACTCTGGGAATCTGAAGAGATCATGCGCTTACCTACGACCTTCACTGTCAGACCATGCAATAAAGGACCACGTCTACGCTTAGGAACTATATCCACTCATGCGGGAAGAAGGGTTGTTAAGGAATTGGACGTCCTGGAGGACAGCAATCTTCTCACAGTGGTATCTTTGTAGGTTCAGTATATGTTGCCTACTCGTATCTCAACTAACAGGTATGCATACCATCATTAGAGAGATCATTGGGAACCGGTTTTCGGCGCTGGTATTTGATTTCTACACCGCCGATACCTTTGAACCACATCCCGATGCTGCGCATCCCTGCATGATTCTCCATTGTGAAACTTCCTTGAGCCTTGCATCGCCAGAACTTGACCCTGGTGGAGATATATCTGAGTATGACCCCGCGGTAATGGACAGCTGTGGAGACCATGTATTCTTTGTCGTCTCTCACTTCGACCCAATGGAAAGCTTGACCACATCAGGATGGCGACGGGATGAATTATCCTACTGCATCTGTTGGCGCGAAGGCCGTTTGGTCCCGGTGTGTTATTAGACCATCGCCGCCGCCGTTCTTTTAGCTGACGCCATTACTTAGCTTCGCATGGAATCGGCCTACCAAAGCGTCACCAGCGTGTACTTCATTAGTGAAAGTGCAATTCTCATCCCCCGTGCGGACAGACATTGCCTAGAGATATGCACGCTTTCGAAGTGCTCGATACGCCACCGTGTATTACACACGGCGTTATATCTGCAGCTACCGCCTCTGGCATCAGCGCTTGTGACCAATGTGTCGTGCACGGCCGGCCGCGACTCGACGAGCTTCACCCCCAATGCTCATGGGCATACCAACTTCTCGGCTCCTCTGTTCTCGACGCCAGGTTCGGAGTCCGTGTGTACAGTGCACGTGATACTTAAACGTCGTGTCGGTTACGAGTTGTCCCTTCACGCTTTTTTACTCGTCACACGGTGTGCTACCTTGGACGAACTTGCAAATCGAGTGCCATCATCCTCAAGATACGAATGGTCAGCACCGAGGCAACAGTACCTTCGTCCGGAGGGACAACTCTACACTCACAATGAAGAGCCGGTTTCGCTCTCTGATCCAATTGACCGTCGGGCGTACTCCATGGAATCCCAAAGCTGGCTGCGCCAAGGATTTGTCTGGCTTGATGGAGGTGATATAGGTGAAGACAGCTGCGAACCAGACTGGGCCATTCATGGCCAGCGTTTACTCGCGTTTCTGGGAGATCCTCAACTTGAAGAGACCGATCTTACTCTCCCACTGCGTCTCTTCGACTTCAACGCGTACAACGTCCGGCGTGCGGGTGCCCTGGTTCAGTCCATCACACAGTCTTTATCGAATGTCAGCGCATCCGACGACGGACAGGAGGATATGAGTCTGCTTGAGGGCAGAAGTTCGGCGATCGTAGCAGAGAACCTTCTGCAATCCGAGTTCGGTCGTTGGACTCAGCTGCCCAACGGGAATAAGTTGGCGGTTGTTGACGGATGTTTCACAATGCCAGGTGGATTCTGGTGGATGGACGACCTCGTGTCCAACATGCCTTTCGTGGTCACTCAGATAGCGCAAGCGGAGCGCTGGCCTATGCTCGTGGTTCACGGAAACTACATCTTGCGTAAACGCGAGCCTCCATCCGACCGGGTGAGTGATCAGTCCATGAACTAGATTCGTCACTCTAAACGTGCTCCATAGAATGATGCTCAAGCTGAGCCTACTCTGGGCACAACATTCGAAGTGTTTCGCGTTGGGAATGATATTGTGTGGGGATAGATGGACTCCTGTATGCAAGGGGATAGATAGAGAGCGTAAAATCGGTCACAGTTATGCAATTCTTGCCGTACCCGTTGAACGAGTACTTACGTACTGACTATATGTGTCACGTTAAGGCCAGACTCGCGTTGAACGTCTCCCACGACCGACTGACAGACGAAACGGTCCATGTATACGTGATGTAGATAGATGTAAACGGATCCCAGAAATTCTTTGTAGTTCTCGTACGGATTACATAGGCGGAGGCGGCGGTGCGGCGGCGACGTCTCGATCTAATAAGCAAAATATACAACGGTGACATAAAATATCGCACCCAGAGCCCCAGGTCGAAGCCGTCACGAGGAAAAGGAACGAAGCGCGCAGCAAGCAAATTCGAAAGAAAGTAAGTGTGAGCTTCGAAACAACAAAGATGTGAAAGTAAGAGTCGTGGCGGGGGCGTAGCATGAACATGTGTAAGGAGCAATGCAGCAGAAACGAGCAAATATGAAGCACGAAGATATGTATAAGCAGAATAGAGAAAGGATAACCGGAGCCGTCCATGCAGAGCCGAGAGCCTGTTGAATAGTCTTCCATAATATTTACACGGTGTTCTCAAAACCTCTGCGCGGTCCCGTAGCGGGCAGCAGAGGCTTCACGGGCTAGAAGAAGCGTCTCTTGGCCGGCTTCTCTTCTACGGCGACCTTGATGTGCGTGTGCTGCGGCGGTTGGCTCGGGTCACTGCAGGAAATAATACCGCGAAGCCACTCGTCGCCGTCGTCCTCCTCCTCGGGGTCAAGCGCATGGTCGGGACAATCGTCATGTGGCGCGTCAACACCCTCAACACGTTCTCCATGCGCCTTGCACCCGCACAGCAGCCCGCTTGTCTTGCCGCGGCCCTTGAGCAGGTCCGTGAGCGTACAACGCGCGCTCGGCTCAACGTGCAACATGCGCCGCAATGCCGACCTTGACTCGCGCGGCAACAATCGGAATAAGCTCTCGGCGCCATCGCTCGTACTCGATGCCGGGTGTCCATTGTAAGTGGCCTGACTATCGGTGCGCTTGCGCCGTGGCGCCGGCACGTTGAGCTTGTCTTCCGCCTTGATAACGGGCTCCTCGGACTTCGCCTTCTCGGCCTCCGGCTTCGGCTCTAGAGCGGCATCGCCGTTCACCTCTGCGGTCCCGTTCGACTGTACTTCCGGCTTCGGCGTAGGCGATTGCAGCGCAGGCGTCGAGGGCGCGTCGATGTGCACGAGAGGAGCCTGGACAGGGTTCTCGTTCTGAGCTGAAGGTTCCGTGCCGTTATCGCGCTCCGACGGGAATGCGACGCCATTGGCGGTCACCGGCGGGCGGGGTGTGTCCTCAGCCGGCTCGTCGGTCACGGCGCGGTCGACATCGAGCGCCTGAACGCGCGGTGTACGTACTTCCTCTAACCGCGGGCTGTGCGTATGCGTTGTCGTATGTTGGTGATGAGACGAGAACGGACGGAAACCGGTTTTCGGGCTGAGCGGCAGCGACTCTGTGCTCGTTCCCGGGCGCGCAAAGACGCGAACGGACGGGTCCATCGCGCGCTCGTCGACCTCATCGTCCATGTCGGACGGCGAGTCCATGGGCCTTAGCGGCGGTAATGTCGCCGTGCTGCGGCTGGCGAAGTACGCGCGCGCAGGGAATGCACCAAGGTCCTTGCTGTGATCGCTCGTGTTCGACGAGGCGGGGCTGAGGTCCGTATCGGCAGTCGAGGGCGCGACCGAGGCGGCGTCAAAGGTACTACTGTGGTCTGTGCTTCCCGTGCTCGAGCTGACAGTGCGCTCCTCCTGCGGCCCGGGAGCCGGATTGGGCATCGTCATACTCTTACGAGGCGCTAAATTAGGGCGCTCCGCAGACGCCTCTACCCCGTTCTGTGAGGGCTGCCGACGAGGCGTACGGGGTTCCGGCTTGCGCGACAGCTCTGGGTGAGTGTTGACGAAAGCACGGAATGAGGGGTCGGTCTTCGGATCCGGAATCTTCCAGGGGAAACGGCGGAGGACCATGCAAACGAATATGACCGCTACCGACCAGACGTCCGTTTTGCGAGGGTCGTACTCTTCGTCTGCGAGCACCTCAGGGGCGAGGTAAGGATCAGAGCCGACGACACCAGATGCCTTGTTGATCGCCTTGCCGGGATAGTGGAAGACGGTGGCGGTGCCAAAGTCGATAAGCTTGACGACGTTGCCCGTGGTCATAACACAGTTGTCGAGCTTCAGGTCACGGTGGGCAAGACCCATCGAATGCAGGTATTCGACTCCATCGCAGATCTGACGAAAGACGCAGTAGATCTCCGGCCGGCACATCTTGCCGGACATGACAACGGAGAAGAGATCGTACGGCGCGTACTCCATCACCTGCGTAAAAGACGGTCGATCAATGAACGAACGGCCAATGAGATTAGGAAGGCGATGCTAACCTCGTAGTAATGGCCATGGTCGCAGACGATGTCCACGGTTTCAATGATGTTCGGATGCTTGAGCGTCGAGCCCACGCAAAACTCCGCAGTGACCTTCTTCTGGTAGTCCTTTTCGCTCTCGTTATTCCGCTTGGGGCGGAACTCCTTGACGGCGAAGACATGACCACCGTTCTTGGTGGATGCTTTGATGAGACGAACGGTACCGCCAGCACCAGAGCCAAGCTGACGACCCCACTTGCCGTACTTCTTGGAGAGGTGGGCGTGGGTAGCTTGTGAGAGCGAGTTGATAGCCTGAACATGGTGGTTTCCGTGTAAGGAATGGGTAGAAGCAGCTCGCGCTGGGCCCTTCCGCCCCACGGTGCCGTCGGGAGAAGGCTGACGGTTGACCGACGAACGTTTGGACAGGGCGGAGGGCGAGGGAGATTTGCGAACGTTGCCAGGGCTGGCGTCCTTGCGCTTGATAATCGAAGCAAACCGGTTCTCGTGAGGCGCCTTCCCGTCCGAATCCGAAGGAGAAGGCGGAGTATGCGGCTCCGTAGGAGGAGCAGTATCGGGCAGAGTGTGGTTGTCAAAGTGCTCTCCGCGCAGCTGGTCTGAAGGCGAAGCATGGGCCTCTTCTGGAGTACGAGGGGGAGAAGTGGGAGCGGTTGATGACTGATGCCTGTGATCAGAGGGGGCGAGGAAGTGCGAGTCGAGATTGGTAGTGCTGTGGTGATGGGGTATATGGTGGTTGAGGAAGCGTTTGAGATCGTGCAGCGGGCCGTGAGTCTTGCCGCCGTTCTTGGACATTGTGTACGGGACGTGTTCCTGAGTGGGGCTGGGCGGGGAGGACGGCTGAGGGGAGCGTGCGGGAGTGACGGGCGCTGTATGTGCGACTGCTTGGAGGAAGGAGACAGAGCGCGTTCGGAGCCCGCCGAGGCGAGGCGACTTTGTGGGTGTTGCAGACACGCGTTTGGGCTAATGGAGAGTAAGCGAGGGAGGGTGGAGGTTAGAAATGAAGATGTGATTTACGTCGGCTGATAGTTGTGGGCTCTTTGACGCTGTCTCCATGTCGTCAGGGACGACGAGCGGTTGCATCGGCTTTGAGGCCAGCATCGTTGTACGTTCTTCGACCTGCGAATAGGCGGTTGATGGTGGTAAGAGCGAGAGCCAAATCCTGCACCGGACGCACAGTACTACTTCTTCTGATCACGAACGGCCAAAGGCACCATCCAATCCCAAGCCCGGCCCGAGTCTTCATCATGTCGTCAGAGCCGATATCGACTTCCCTTCCGCCCTCTCCGCGGTCCACTTTCCGGCATTGTTTCTCCATAAACCCGTACTCTTTCCGCATATCCTAATGCCCATCACAGCCTCTCCTTGTCCCCCAATTCGTCTGTTACTTGTACCGATGCCCCTAAATAACTATTTCCGTCCACTTATCTCTCTTTATCATTATTCCACCCTCAGCCAGGTCCACATGGACGTCCCCAAAAGTCCGAATCCCTCGATCGCAGACAAGCCTTCTCCTTGCCCTGCCGCCCAGCGCCAAGGGGCGTACGTGCCGAGCGCCTCGGCACGGACTGGTAAGTATGCGCCCGAACGATCCCGACAACTCGACGCCACCAAGCTATGTCAGTTGGAGCGAATGCGACATATGGCTCGCAAAAACTCAACACGCGTCCTGACAATGACGCGCTGATCTTCAGACTCCGAACCTCCGGAGTCAACCTATCCTTCCTCCATCCTTCCCCAGCTGCTCGGTGTGCCATGTACTGCCCGAGGCTACAGTAGATATCCGAGCTCTGTGCGATGCTCTGCAATTGCGATGCGGGGAATCATTGTTACCCCGGATATGAACGCCACAATTACCGCCGCGTTGCCTTGGCCCAGGCGCCCATCGTCGTCGCCACCGTGCATCTCGTCGCGCTTCCCAGCTCATGATCCCATCGTTCGTGTTAGCGTCACACGACCCAACTAGTAGCTCTCCAGCATGTTTTCTTACGCTGATATTTTTTCTTTGGGGACCGCCGTCGCTGCGCCGCGAGCAGTATAATTTGTTTGCGCATTGCTGCCGCGGGCTTGTACGCTTTTAGCCTATCCGCAAATTGCGTGTGGAAGCCAGTGGCTTGCCGCCGGTTATCCTCGCTCGTTTTCTTGGTCTTTTTCCTTCGTACGCAGGCCAAGACCTTCTGACTGCGCATATCGCCTTGTCCTCCTTGCTCGGCACCCCCTCCTCGTAACTTCTTCCCCAAGTCGGACTTTCACCACCTCTGCGCCTCGCAACCCCTTCTCAGCATACCCAAGCCGTCTCAGCATGCCTCCCGAGATCGCAGTGGGCGGCTTGGCCAACCAGCACCCTCTTGCCGTCACAGTCCGTGTCCCCAATCATTCTACGCGCTACAGGCTACAGCAGCGATCCGATCTTCCTGTCTTTCGTTTCGTATCGAAATGCCATTATTTGTACAACGCTTTCGTCAGACATGCGTCATGCTCCTCATACGCGCAAGACCAGGACGGCCTTACACCCCGACGCGCACCATACGCGGACCGCATGCCAACTTGTGACCTGTGCCAACCGGAATGTAGCCACAAACATCGCACGCTCACGCTCGTCATAGGCCAGAGTCCGACAAGGCTGCGGCAGCAGCGCACTGCCCGCGCGCGCGAGCGCTCTCAACACCGGATCGAGCATTCTCTCACCAGTCGGACACCCAAAATTACCGCCCGTCGGCAACGGCTTCAAGTGACTGCGCGCGCATAGACCTTCGGAGCGCTCAGCGTGTATGGGACAAAGCTCAAGCGTCGGCACGAGGACTGTGTGAGTACGGACTGACCCAATCGCGCAACTCGGCTTGCGTTCACACACGCCGATGCTTCACTGTAAGCCTACTCCCGCGATGGAATATAACGAGCCTTGTTTGAAGTATTCCAGAAACTGCGATAAGCCTTATAGAGCGGGCACGATTAGTAGTGGGAAAGTTAGAAACACGCTCGTGAGACATACGCGTGCATATCTTTCTGTCGGCGGGTCGAGAGCATACACGGTGTCGGAGAGTGGTCCGTGGTCTTTCAGCGCAACTCAGTCAATCATTATCGTGTCGTCAGCTTTGCCGAATCGTGGTGTACCAGCTTACTCGCTCTTTGAGCTTACTAGCGTTGTTGCAGTAATGCCTGTTAGAAGGCGCATATGGTCCGCCCGTGCTGCCACGACACCGCCATGTCACCACTGCCTCAGCAAGCGCTAGCGCGACCACTGATCGTACTCGTTACGCCCAATACACTAATGCCATTCAGTGGCCTCGCACCTGCTGGCAGGCGCGGGGACTCTTACGCGAGTATATGGTAAGTGCGGCTTTGGAGTCTAGACGGCGTTGGGCGCCTGCATCCGATCGTGCTGTCTTTTGACTTCCGCAAGAGGTAAGTTGGTACGTTACTCGAGGTGACTACAGCATTTTAGCGCTACAATCGACAGAGTTGGACGTCGCCGTGCCAAAGGGCTTGTTCAGGGCCTCAGGCCTCCTCGCAGTCTCCATCGCACGTTCGACCGTGCCAGTGGTCGACCTGACAAGACTGCAAGTGCGCGCATGTCAACGATACTGTAATCAGACCTGGATGTTGACCTCGTCTGTCTGATGGTCTGGGTTTCCTCGACCTTCGTGCGTGTGCATCAAGTCTTCTGGCACATCGGTCTCGCATGCATCAGATCATTCGGGGATGCAGACGGACCGTATCTGATGATACACGCGCCTAAGCTGCTTGATACCCCCTTCATCCGAATCATCCTTTTCTATGCACTTCTAGGACAACGGCCTCCGATATCCGACGGGGATTGCCTGTGAGATCACACCTTGGTCCTCGTTGCAGAAACGTTGTGCTCTCAACTATCATCCGAGCCGAACTTACTGGCGTTCATGATCTCCCGTGAAATCGGAGCAAGGGCGTTGGTTGGAGTGAGGTTCATGTCATCTCGGGCAGAGCTAACTCTCGGACTACTCTCGGATGCTTAGGGTTTACCCTAGAAAGACGCCAATGGCGGCGAGGTTGAGGGCGTGTACATGCATATATGTGGAAGAGATCTGCTGTCAATATATTATTACGTGTAGGCAATCTCCAGAATGCGCATCCACAGCAAGCAGCACTTACTGTTAGTCTCATGCATCTATATATAGACAATGCTTCTAGATACCGAATTCATGCGCAAAGTTACTGGGCCGCTACTCCGTATCAGTAGCGTGCCGATCGCGAGGATGAGGGAGATGAGGGAAGATCCCCCCCTTCAGGGTATCCAAGACGAAGCCAGGTTTATGAGTCCTATGCGAGGTCAATTTTCGGGTGCTAGCCAAAGAACGCTCAAGAGGGTTGTGGTCGATAGCAACTTCAGGATGCTGCAGCTGCAGCCTGCAGCCGCGGCTGAACGCGTCGCGTCACTCAATCAACGCGCGTGTCACAAAGCGCGTTATGCTGTTTGACCGCCACCACGCCATGGTTCATTAGTTGCTTTCACCACCTGCTCCTACATTTACGGATCTGGAACATTTTAGCGGCGTCGCGCTGAAATCTGTATACTATCTTCTGGACTCAGAATGTTCAACGCCCGCACGGTCAATCGACCACTCGAGGTCAAGCCCAACCCGATGGGACGGGCAGTTGGTCCTGCCGAGTATCCATATCGCCTGAACTTGTTCGCGCTTCTCCTTTATAATTTGTTACCATTGCAACATCTCAATGGATGTATAGCTATACACGCCCGCCTATGCACGATATCACCATCGAGGAGTTCGAGTCTTGCGCGATCGACCGTTTGCGTATTTTAGGGGAGATCGAGTCCTGCTTCGCGCGCAACCGCGGCGCGGACGAGCGCAAGACGGTTGTGCGGGCGCAATGCGCAAAATATCTACCCATGGACCCGAACGACTCGCTCTTCCACGCGCAAGAGGAGCAACGCAGGCGAGACCACGTCGGACACTTTGTGCTGAGGCTTGCGTTCTGCCGCTCGTACGTTGCGCTATTTCTCAACCTGGGCTGATTCTAACGGAGAATACTACAGAGAAGAGCTTAGGAGACGATTCGTAAAGGCTGAGATGGAGCTGTTCCGAGTGCGGTACGAGGATGAATTGGATAGTGAAAGGAAGGGTTTTCTGAGCCAGCATGATTTCGGGACGATCGAGGTGCGTCGTAGTCGCGTATTTGTCCTCACATATGCTGAAGGGCATCACAGGTCGGCGAAAAGGAGAAGCAGGAGTATGAGCAGCAGTTGAAGGACGCAAGTCCACGCAACTATGTCTCGATGTCCAAGAAGGTTCCCGCGAAGCAGCTTAAGGACGAGACGTATTACAAGGTATTACCTATCTCCTATTTTCGTCCACTTTTTCTTACGTGAATCAGGTGAAGTGGACCCGCGTACCCGACCTTATCGAGCATCGTAAGGTGTTCGTGAAGAAAGGTTGGGCGTACGTACCTGCCTCTGAGCAGTCCAGTCTCATATTTCACGAGTTCGAGGCTCGACTGGACAGGGACCTACAGGTGTGTACCCTGATATGCGTTTCTCTCAAAATCGCAACTTATATTGACCTTGCATCAAGACCACATTCAAAGCTTTCCAGAATCTCGACGAGGATACGCGCCTCATACCAATCCTAGATCACCTCTCCAAGGGCTTCCTCGCCGGCATCGCGCCTGAATGGGGAGTGGAGGCCACTGGTGACGAGATCAAGGCGGACATGATTGACGATCTTGCACGCAAGCATTTCCCAGCATGCATGCGCAATCTGCATGACAACCTGAGGAAGGACCGGCATCTGAAGCACTTTGGTCGCCTCCAGTACGGCTTGTTCTTGAAGGTACATATCTCTTTCGTGTCATCTGCGACTTCGCTAAGCCAAGACATAGGCGCTTGGGCTGTCTATCGAGGAGGCTTTGCTATTCTGGCGACGGTCGTTCAGCAAGTTCACAGACGACCAGTTCAACAAGAACTACAAGTACAACATCCGACACTCTTACGGTCTGGAGGGTGGCCGCAGGAACTACCCCGCGAAGAGGTATGTTTTGAACCAACTGCCTATGTTGGGTCTCGGGTACTGATCAATGCCGCAGCTGTCAACAGATACTGACGCAAGACCAACCTGGCTCACAAGACAATCATGGTTGCCCATACCGCCACTTCTCTCCGGATAACCTCGAGTCGGCATTGTTGTCAATGTACTCCGAACAAGGGCTTGCACGGCACGATCTTCCTGAGATCTTGAAGATGGTCAAAGACGGGCACTTCCACGTCGCTTGCACCCGTGTTTTTGAAATCACCCACTCCGCGCGTGGCGTCAAGAAGGGCGACGGTGTGAGCGGGGAGAGCGTATCACATCCCAACCAGTACGCGCAGAAAAGTCGGGAGCTGGAGAAGGCGCAGATTGACGCTATGGATGTGGATGGAGGGGATGTTGTGATGTCTTGATGACAGCTATCGGTCCACCGATATTCTTTGCAGTGACATCATCTTGACTTGTTTTGCTACTTGCTATCCGTTCCCTGTACCTGTCCTTGTATACCATTGCCTCGTAACTTGAAAATACTATCGACACGACGAATAGCCTCCGGCCCATGCGGAGCCTGGAAAGCCAAGGAGGTACGTATGATGACGCGCGAGTACTACGTGCGGCGCGCGCAGCGGCAATAGGCGGCGGGGGCGCTGCATGCGCGTTTACAGCCAGGCTGAACGCCCCGAACGCGCCTTTATTCACGACCACCATCACGCCTCGCCCTCGACATGCAACGCAGAAAACCTTCGAGCACACAGGAGATGGGCACGAGCCCGACGCCGCCAGCAGCCGCGCTGCAGAAGTACGTGGACACAGAGGGCCACTTTTCGCTCGTCAGGTTCGTTCAAAGTTCCAGCGTCTGTACTTCGTGTGTACGATGAATCCCAATCTGACAGGCGTGCAGGAACTTCCGGCTCGCTGATCTGGTCACGATCATGAACGGCTTTTGCGGCGTGTTCTCAGTCTTCTATTCGGCACACTATCTACTGTCAAATGATGAGGCGCACTTATGGCGCGCGCTTGCCTGCCCGGTTGGCGGTCTCCTCTTCGATTTCTTCGACGGGAAGGTTGCGCGCTGGCGCAACTCTAGTAGTCTGCTGGGCCAGGAGCTAGACTCGCTCGCGGATCTAGTGCGTTTGACTATTCTTCACGTTGGAGTTTGAGCGCTAAACCATTTTTTCTTTCCATCCCACCAGATATCTTTCGGCGTAGCGCCAGCAGTATTAGCCTTTGTGCTTGGACTACGCTCCGTACTGGACATGGTTGGCTTGACCATATTCGTTTGCTGCGGCCTGGCGCGGCTCGCGCGTTTCAACGCGACGGTGGCATCGGTTCCCAAGGACGAAACTGGCAAGTCGAAGTACTTCGAGGGCTTGCCGATCCCGTCCTCACTGGCGATTGTGGCCGCCATGACCTACTGCGTTAGCAAGGGCTACATCGAGGGCAAATCTGGCGTGCCCGGCCCGGTGTACTCGCTTGGCCCAGCAGGGGAGCTGCACGGCATAACGCTCGTGTTCGTTGGATGGGCGGCGATGATGGTTAGCAAAACTCTGCATGTGCCCAAGCTGTAACCCGCAAGCACGAGACGGTTGCGATCTTTGAACGCTATGATGATCTGTAACGAGAATCTTCGTCGCTGTGGACAAATATGATACGCCCACGCCTATAATGAGAAACATGTTTACTCGCCTCAGCTTGCCTGTAAGGCATGGCACTCATGATCATGTTGGTCTCACACTGGCAGACTGTCCAATGTCCAGTATGTGATTGACCCGCTGTAATAGCGGTGCTCGCTCATCACAAGAACCTAGGTATTTCCCCCGCTTCTAATGCTACGGCTCTGTTCACAGGGAGCTATGGACTGCGTTAGTCAGTGTTGGCAAGAAATACATGTCGCTGAGCGCGCGGTCTCAGAACCATCGGTCAGCTAAGACTTTGAACTGAACGACAACCAAGGTCAAACCACGGTAAAGCCGCGTCGGATGGACGCGGCGAAGCGGCGCGCGCGGGATCTCCGCGTCAGGTGGGGCTGACTTCGACGTTGCAGTCTCCGCTCGACATGGCTTTCAACCAGCTTCCATCCACCTTTGCCGCGGTTGTTACTGATCATGCATCATGGTGGGTCTGCTCCTGAGCATTGACAGTTGTATAAAAGCAAGCCGCAGGATCTGTGTAACCTCCATCTCAACAGCCTTTGAAAACTAAATCGATCTACTACCTTTCGCCATGGTCCAGACTACTACTCTCGGTGGTTCCGCAAAGGGAATCGTTGTAGCCAAAGTCGGAGTATGTTGCTCGCCTTCTTTGTCCGTTAAGTTCGGACCTAACCAATCCATCCCAGACGGGTCTTATGGGGTTAACGTTTGTGGATTCCATGTGGTCGACGTTTGAGCGAGCTCATTGTGTCCTATGTAGGTTGACGCCCACGCCTGCGCCTGACGAGCAGATCTTTGAGGTGATCAAGGCGTCTATCAACGCTGTACCCGCTGGGTCCAAGATGCTTCTGAATAGCTGTACGCCCAGTTGTTCGAGTAGCAACGTTGCAGAACTGACAACATCATTCAGCCCAGTTCTACGCGGCAGACCTTGGAACCGGGAATCTTGAACTCCTGGCGCGCTTCTTCGAGAAGTACCCCGGATATGCTGACAAGGTCTTCCTCAGTGTGAAGGTACGGTGTCGCTTAGCGTCTGGTGGTTGTTCGGCGCTTACAGTTCACCAGGGAGGCATGAAGCCTAACACTCTGAACCCTGACCCTTCGTAAGAACTCTTTGCACTCGGTATGGCTTAATGCTGACCTTCTTTTCTCAGACCAGAAGGTCTCCGCACCAGCGTCGAACTCTGCGTCAAGGCTCTCCGTGGCACGAAGAAGATTGACCTGTTCGAGAGCGCGCGCGTCTCTCGTACGACCCCTATTTCTGAGCAGATGAAGGCTCTCAAGGGTCTCATCGAAGGAGGTTTGTTCGACCACATTGGTCTTTCCGAGTGCGGCGCTGCAACGATTCGGGAGGCGAGCGAATATGCGCCCATCGCTGCTGTCGAGGTTGAGATCAGCCCGTGGTCCTATGAGGATGAGGCGAAGAATGGTCAGTCTCTCGCTTTCAATGGTAGCTTTAGCTAATCGCAAGACCAGTGATTGCTACCTGCTCTGAGCTAGGCATCGCCGTCGTCGCGTACTCGCCACTTGGTCAAGGGTTCTTGACTGGCCAGCTCACGCTGTCGGAGAAGGACCACCGTAGCCAGCTGATACGCTTGCAAAGCGAGGTATGATCATTTCTTAATCCTCTGCACATCTGAGTCTTAGTTGACACGGACGTAGCATATCGACAACAACCTCAAGCTCGTCGAAGCTCTCAAGGCCGCTGCGGAGAAGAAAGGTATAACCGCTGCTCAGCTCTGCCTGGCCTGGGTGCAGGCCCTCGGCGAGCGCGTCATCCCTATCCCTGGATCTTCGTAAGTTGCTTCAACGATACTATCAGTAGACGTCTACTCACTACCTTTACTTTATAGCAAAGCATCGCGTGTGGTAGACAACATCAAGACCAGTGAGATCAAGCTCACGAGCGAGGAACTTTCCGAGATCAATCGCATCCTTGTCGAGCACCCTGTATCGGGCGAACGCTACTGGGACGGGCACAACGAGAAGCTTCAACTCTGGGGATGATCAGATCACCGAGTGAGTACTGACCAGACCTCGTGTTATATAGTCGGGGATTGAGACGATCAGTAGGAACGCGGCTTTGAACAGCTCATCAATTGTGGTGGTATCTTCGGGGAGGCCATGTACTAACGCGGTCAAGTGACTTTCCTAAACAACATGTACTCGTCGTGACTATATTCAGTTGCTTCTTTCTGAACTCTTCGCGGGTCACGGCCCGCAACTCATATTTTGTAATATCGCGAGCTGACGGTGAGTCAAAGTCACGAGGTCCGTCATGAATCAGTACGTGTTTCACCCGGCAATTCCGTGGGCAAAGCCGTGTTTTCCCTCACTCCTTCACTGCGAACTTGTGGTGCTATGAAGTGCTCTTTGACAGCTGCTCCAAGATGCCTGTTCGTCGTACACGGAGCTTCCGCTTCAATGCAACTCTTTGCGGTGGATCCAAGGTTGAACGGGCGTATAAAGCATCGGCACTGACAAGAGAGCCAAACAGCAACGACTGGCAGAACAACTCCTGCGAAACTTCTCTAGTTCAATATGGTACAAACTGTAAACCTCGGTGGCTCCGCGAAGGAGGTGAATGTCAGCAGAGTTGGCGTACGTTCATCTCTTGCCTCACTTAACGGCTCCATCTTATTAACCAGAACGACGCAGATGGGGCTCGGCATGCTCACATCGTGCGCACTGCTGGCTGCCTTCCTGTTGAGCTGAGAACTGATCGCCTGCCTTTCAGACTCGGGCCTGACGGTCCTTCGGAAGAGCAGGCATTTGAGGTGATCAAGGCTTCAGTCGACGCCGTCCCGGCTGGCTCGAAGATGCTGCTGAATAGCGGTACGTCCGGTATCTATGAGTACAGCTTGCGCTTCTCTTAACCGTATGGACTGTGAATAAGCCCAGTTCTATGGACCGAAGCAGGGTACTGAGAACCTCGAAATGTTGGCTCGCTTTTTCGAGCGTCACCCGGGATACGCCGACAAGGTCTTCCTTTGCGTCAAGGTTCGTCTGGTTATCTGGATCTCACATCAGAAGCTAACTTCCGATCGTCTGTAGGGTGGCACGAAGCCCAACACTTTCCATATTGACACATCGTGAGTCCAAGCCGATACCCCTCCCCAAAGTTGGAGTTGCTCATTCGTCCGTGACAGTCCCGAGGGTCTCCGTGCCAGTGTCGAGCTGTGCAACTCCGCCCTTCGCGGGACGAAGACCATTGATTTGTTCCAGATCGCACGGGTCGTTCGTTCGACTCCTCTATCCGAGCAGATGAAGATCTTGCAGGGCTTCGTCCAAGAGGGACTCATAGGCCATATCGGACTGTCGGAAAGTAGCGAGAAATCTGTCCGGGAGTACAACGAGCATGCTCCCATTGCAGCGGTTGAGATCGAGGTCAGCCCATGGTCGTATGAAGACGAGACGAAGAACGGTAAGCCCGAAGTGAGCCGAGTACCTTCGCCGACGGTATTTGAACTTTTCTAGTGATCTCCGCCTGCGCTGAGCTAGGCATCGCCATTATCGCGTACTCGCCGCTCGGACATGGCTTCCTCACCGGCCAGATGGGCAAGCTGGACGACAAGGACTGGCGCAACAACCTTTCGCGCTTCAAAGGCGAGGTGCGCCTTCTGACTAGTGTCACTCAGTACTCTCTAACATATACGCAGCATGCAACGAACAACCTCAAGCTAGTCGAGGCCCTCAAGAAAGTAGCAGAGAATAAGGGGATCTCACCCGCCCAGCTGTGCCTGGCGTGGGTCCAGTCTCTCGGCGAGCGCATCATCCCTATCCCTTGCTCAACGTGCGTCGCCTCATCCTCTTCCAATACCTATTTGCCCTTAGTACTGACGATGACGATGCAGCAAAACCTCGCGGATGGTTGAGAACGTCAATACTAGCGACATCAAGCTTACCGACGATGAACACGCCCAGATCGAGCGCATCCTTGAGGAGTATCCAGTTTCTGGCGGTCGCTACTTCGATGCCGCGGCCTTCGAACTCCATTTATGGGGATGAAAGGCTCCGGATCCTCCGAGTCAGCGTAGAACGCAAGCTACTTCTGCGTGCTGTCATTATGCCTTAGTCTCGCGAGTATACAACTGGATAGATAGCAGATATATGCTTGTAAGTCTCTTCGAGCTCTGAGGTCTGACGGTCAACGAGAAGCGTGTATTTTTTCACGTTGTGTACAAGTTCAAGACGATGTATCGAGCCCAAGACCAGAGGGATCTAGTTTACGACCGGTTGCGGGTATAGGTCCGTCTCCCGAAATCTTCGTTATTCCCATATACGTTCGTCGCATAGCTCCTCGACGAGCTCTCGTACGCGCTCGGCACAATGTCCCTCCACTGATCTATCAAACACGAGCGTAGGGTTGTCCACCCATTGTCCAGACAATCTTACTGTGCGAATTTGATTACCGGCCTCCTTGCGGCGCTCAAGCACAACTACCAGACTTCCCCACCATTCGAGGAGTTTATCGTTGCCCCACTCGTCCTTGGAATGGTACACCTGCTCGACAACAAGATCGCGCAACGCGGGCATCGTGACAGAGTGGTCGTGGCCAATAGCGAGAGCCCGCATAGCACCTGGACCGTTGACGTCAAACCGAATGAAGAGTGTTGTAACGGCGTGGAGACAACGCAGAACAGAGGCCAAGGCTACAACATCGGCCTCTACGCGGTCATTGACATCGTCCAAGACAAGGTGTGTAATGAAGTTGCATTGAACTTTGGTGGCAATTTCTGGGAGTATATGCTCAGCTCGCCATTTCTCCTCGTCCTCGCCGTAGAGCAGGAGGCGGACACCGGGTGCCGGAGGTGACGATGCACGAGATCCAATCGGCGACGTGCAACATTCCCATTCAAGGTACGGGGCAGGCTTCTGGCCAAGAGGAGAGGGGCATTCGTGCATGAAGAACACACTAACACATGCGATGTCCTCTTCATCCATGGACGTTATGTGGATTGACAGGGCATCGTAAGGGAGTTGGCGCAGGCGATCGCTGCAAGACGTAAAGGCCGTACGCCAGCCGACCTGTGGTCCATCGGAGAAGTCTTTGTAATGGAAGATACAGGTTTCGGGGATGTACAGATGTCGAAAGAACAAAGCTGCATTAGGTGGCACGTTCCTTGCGTCCCCGTTTCTCCACGCGCAGAGCCTCTTTAAATGTACAAGGCGAACCGGCTCTTCCACGGGATCAAAATCAAGATCGCTTTGCTTGAAGGGTAAACAGTCGATCGAGAAACGTAGGATCTCGAGGAGAGGAGCGTTGCGTAAAACTCGGAGGAAATGGCCGGACGAGTCGATTGCGCCCATGTAATGGGAGAACTCGAGAGAGCGTAGGTGCACTGATGTGAAATTACCACGCAGGCCATGCAGCGAAACGGCTTTGAGATTGGGGGCGTCAAGGCTGAGAGCTCCCTCGGGAGTGATGTGCTCCGCTTCTTGCTCTGACATGAAGTCGATTTCCAATTCGGTGAGGAGTGGTAGTGTCTTGTGTGTGAAGATTTCGCGAGTTTGGTCAAGTAGGGGCCCAGGGCGAAAAAAGCCATGCAGCAGCCGAAGATCTTGTATCCTGTCCAAAGCAACCTCATGCGCTCTTGTAAACCACTCGGGGCTCGCATGATTCGGTGTTATTTGAAGCGTCAGAGGCGCGCCTCGAGCACGCTCCAGTATTATCTCAAAAGCGGGAGGAATCTTGCAGACGACGGTCGCCCAGAGTGATGATAGAGAAATTAAGAGCATGCGCCATCGTCGGCAGATATGCGTCGCGGTGATCCAGCCGAGATGGTAATAGCATATTGTACGATCGTCTTCGAGGTGGTCCTGACGCAACAAGCCAGGGGAATCAGCCTGAGCCAGCTCATTGAAAATGTAGGAGAGGACGTCGTCAGGTAAATCCTGTATTGCGAGATATCTGATTCCCATCGGCATATTCAGTAGAATCTCCAGCAGCCAAGTTGAGCGGTTGAACTCGTGGGTTACGAGTTGATCGCAGTGGTGGTTGAGAGTCAAGTCACGAAGCTGGAGCGCGGGGCCGCGGCCCTCGGGCCGAACATCCTGGTGTCAAATCGCAACCTCGTGTCTGTCTCGAAGATCAGCCAAGTCCTGACATGTAAGGACGGAACACAGTGTGCGAGAGCATGTAGGTGTAAATATATACCACATCGTCACGTCATACCATCTACGAAAGACAGGCAAATTCAGACTCCTTCAAACTTCAAGCTTCATCTGCTTGACGAACTGTAAGATGAAGCATTGCATTATCATCGGTGCAGTCGTCTTGTAAGAACATGTCCATTGGACTCAGTCGTGAGAACTACTCTGACTACGCCTCCAGATCCCTGCAACCGGTCATTTATCAAATATCTTCACCAGATGCGTTCATCGTATAGTACATCCACGAGCAGCCGTGCACGCTCAGCAAGATTCTCTTCCACAGTTCTATCGAATGCGGGAAGAGGAGCGTCCATCCAACGACCGGTCAAACGCAATGTATGCACAGGATTGCCAGTCTCCTTGCGACGTTCAAGCACGACTATCACACTCATCCACCACTGATTGAGTCTCTCATCGTTCCAACCATCTTCAAGGTGGTACACCTGCTCAACGATAAGAACGCGCAATTTGGGCAGCACTGGATTATCGTAATCGGCTGCGGTAGCGAGAGCCAGCATGGCACCCGGGCCGTTGACGTTAAAGCGTACGAAGAGAGTGGTGACAGCGTTGAGACGACGAAGGAATAAGCTAATGGCTATAACATCGGCTTCTGTGCGGTCATTGACGTCGTCGAGGGCAAGATGCACGATGAAGTCGGATTGGATTTGGGACATAATTTTCGGTAGTATATCCTCAGTTCGCCAAAATTCCTCGTCTAAACCATCAATCTGCAGGCGAACGCCCGGTGACTGCAGTGACGATGAACGATGACCGATCGATGATGTGCAGCACTGCCAGTCGAGGCCCGGAGCCAGTTGCCGACCAAGAGGCGAAGGGCATTCATGCATAAAGAACATGTCGATGCGGATGAAATCTCCCTCCTCGTCCAAAGATAATATATGGATTGAAAGAGCATCGTAAGGAAGCTGGCGCAGGCGATCGCTGCAAGTCTCAAACGCGCCTTGCCACCCTGTCTGTGGTCCGTCGGTAATGTCTCTGTAGTGGAAGACGCAGGTTGCTGGGATATACAGGTTGCGAAAGAATGTAGCAGCATCAGGCGCCACATTCCGTGCGTAGGCGTGTCTCCAGGCGCAAAGTCTCTTCAAATGCACAAGACGAGCCGGACCTTCGTCTGGATTGAGGTGAAGATCACCTTCCATGAAGGGTAGACAGTCGATGGTGCAGCGTAGGTTCTCGAGTAACGGAGTGTTACGTAGAACCTGGAGGAAATGCCCTGTTGAGTCGATTGCACCTTCATAGTGGAAGAATTCGAGAGAGCGTAGGTGGGCTGATGTGAAGTTGCAGCGCAAGCCGTGCAGCGAAGCAACCCTGAGATTGGGGGCATCAAGGTCGAGAGCCTTCTCGGGCGTGATATGTTCCCCTTTCTCCTCTCTTGAAAAGCTGGGGATATCGAGTTTGACGAGTAGGTGGAGTGTACTACGCGTCAAGGCATCGCGAGCTCGGTCAAGCAGTGGTCCGGCGCGATGCAAGGAGCAGTGTAACACACGGACATTCTCTATTCGATCGAATGCAACCTCATGTGCCCTGGTGAGCCACTCGGAGTTCGTACCCTTCTGCGGGATGATGTCTAGTGTTAGAGGCGCCGACCTTGCTCGCTCCAGTAGGGTCTCGAACGCAAGAGGCAGCCTGCAGATAATTGCGGCCCAGAGTGGTGGTAGAGAAAATATAAGGATGCGCCACCGTCGGCAGACATGCGTAGCGGTGATCCATCCAAGAGTATACTCGTGGGTAATACGGCCTTCAACGTAGAGCTGGCGCGCCAAGCCGGGGGGATCCACCAGAGCTAGTTCGTCGAAGATGTAGGACAGAATGTCATCAGGGAGATCCTGCATCGCGAGATGTTCAGTTCGCATAGGTGATCTCGACGCCTTTTGCTCTAGTAGAGGGGAGATGCAGCGTGAGAGACGGGAGTCGAGGATGGTGGTGGTTAAGAATGAAGTTACGTCGGCGTCGAAGCAGTGGATCAGTTGCCGTAGGATTATTTACCGTTGTAGACCATCGTAGTTTCAAATCCGCTGACGAGGAGGGTGATCGCAGCTCTTTACGGCCAACCAACACTCGGCATCACCGTCCCACGGCCGTCTGAGCCGCCCAGCAGGAAGAATTTGAAACTTAGGAAAATCTACGACGGTAAATAATCCTGCGGCAACTGATCCAGTGAGGACGCGTCTAAAGATCTGACATCAATTTGAACTTATTCAAATAACTACATGATCCCAATATTCAGGGCTTATAAACTGCGAGCAGAGCTCATGCGGTAATCCTAAAAATACGATAGCTCTACAGTGGACGTCTTCCGCGGACGTGGTTCAAACTCAGGCCTCCTCAGTCTATCCAGTCGTCGCCTTGACACTCAGCCATCGTCGTCGCGCTTGCGTTTCATGTCCCGAGTGACTTTGTGCTGGGCCGATTCGTGTCGGGCCAACTCAGGCGGGACCTTCGACACAGGACTCTTCGCAATCTCCTGCCTCAACTCGTACATAACCTCGTCGTCCTCGTTCGTGAGGAACGTGATAGCCGTGCCCTGCTTGCCCGCACGACCCGTACGACCAATACGATGGACGTACGCCTCGATCGTGTTCGCCATCTGGTAGTTGATGACCAAGGACACATCTTGGACATCAATACCACGACCGGCCAAGTCAGTTGCAACGAGTATATCTGCCTCGCCACTGCGCAGCGATTGCAGTGCTGCCTCACGCTGCTCCTGGTTCTTGCCGCTGTGAAGTGTGCTCGCGGACCAGCCCGCGCGTTGCAAGTCCTTCGCGACCATGTCCGCTGTCTTCTTCTGGTTGACGAAGACGATGATAGGCGAAGGGAAGGTGCCGCTATTGAGGATCTCCAACAACCGTGCCTTCTTCTTTTCATCTCCCTGAACAAACTCGACGCGCTGATCGACAGTATCGACTGCTCGTCCGGCTTCACCGATGGTGATGATCGCAGGCCGCTTGAGGTACTTGCGCGCGATACGCTCAACCGCGGGCGGCATCGTTGCACTGAAGAGCGTCGTAACGCGCGTGCGACCCTTCTTGACCATCGTCTCTCCATCGACATCCATTGCCTCGCCCAATTCCTCGCCTTCCATCGTTTCGGCCGGCAGCTTGTCCAGGATGAACGTCAGGTCGGCTTCGAAACCGAGGTTCACCATACGGTCTGCCTCGTCCATGACAACATATCGGCACTGAGAGAGGACGAGAACGTGTCGCTCGAGTACGTCCTTCAATCGACCAGGCGTTGCGATAATGATCTCTGCACCCTCGCGCAGGTTGAACTGTTGCTCCTCGACAGCCCGCCCACCAACAATTGACACGCAACGGAAGCCAAGAGGCGCGGCGAACTTGCGTGCCTCGGACTCAATCTGTTGCGCAAGCTCTCGCGTCGGGGCAAGAATGAGTGAATACGGGCCCAGATGCCGATTCTCATCTGTAAAGATGGGGAGCGTGCTAATGAAGCTCAACATCGGTATAACGAATGCTGCGGTCTTTCCGGAGCCTGTGAACATTGAGACGTAAGTTTTACGCGTAGTAGGTATAGGTTTGGAAACACGTACCAGTCTCGGCAATACCGATAATGTCACGATTTTGTAGACCGATGGGAATGGCTTGCCGTTGGATAGGCGAAGGTTCCTTGTAGCCGACCTTATCCACAATCTCGAGGATCTGAGTCGGAATGGTCGACTCCTCCCATGAGCGGAGTGGGTGCGGGATATTTCCACCTATCAAGGTTGAATGTGAGGTTGCCCACAGATATGCGGGAGAAGCTACACGTACCTCGAGCGGCGATACTGAAGTCTTCGCGGAAGATACGCCAATCGCGCTCTTTCATCTCAGCGAGCGGTTTCTCAGTCCAGTGTCGATCGTCATAACCAGCCTTGGCGGCCTTCCGCCGTTCCATCGCATCCGCAAGCTGAGTATCGTCGCGTCCACCACTGCGGCGATCACCGCTACCTGCACCGACACCTCCGCCATCGTCCATGCCTGCAATATGTCCACGGCCGAACATGACCTGCGCACCCTGCCGCGCGGCGCCTACATTTGGAGCATCCGCAGCAAAAGTGTCGTCCGTCTCATCCCAGTCGAATACGAATTTACGGTCGCTCATCTTGCGAAGCTTCCGCTTCTTCTGACCGACACCCAAGTAACGTGCCCTCAGCGCAGTCAATTCGTCCGCGCTCATAGGTGGAGTATATGTAGACCCATCAGGAGGTGCGGGAGAAGAGGAACCCGAGGCAGACGCTGGCACAGGTGGCGGCGGCATCGAGCCGCTCGACGAGGCGGGTCCTGTAGGCGGCGCCTTGCCATTCCCGCGGTCCGCGCGCGGGCCAGTGGGAGCACCCCGCGGACCTGTTGGAGGACCGCCGCGCCGGTCGCGGTCGTCGCGCCTGTCAAAGTCCCGTCCCCCGCGCCCACCGCGGCCATCGCCGCGTCCATATCTGTCCCGGTCACGGTCACGGTCGTCATCTAGAATACAATAATATATTGAGCCTGCGCTCTGCAACTAGAAAGGTCAACAACGAAAGCAACTGACTTCGACTGTTGCCGCCGTACCTCCCAGCACGCTCAGTTGAACGCAGAGCATCCGCCTCGCGCTCGAGCTGCTCGCGCGCATGCCGCGTGGCCTCTTGTTTGGCATTCGCCTCACGGATCTCTGCCTTGCGCTTCTCGATGGCGAGTGCTGCACGTTGTTCCTTCGTAAGGAACTTGGGCTGCGGTATAGTGTTAGCGTTGTTTCTTCTGGATATGTGACTTGATGTGTGGAACATACCTTAGCGGTGGCCTCCTTCTCGGCCTTCTGCTTTTGAAGCAGCGCGTCAACGGAGAGCGGCTCGCTTTTCGACATCTTGACGCTCGTAGTCGTCGTAGTCGATGCTAAGGACAGTCGCGGCCAAGGCGAAGTGGCGGGGCCGAGGATTCACCATAACGTGACTAAACGCGTGGGGTCGCGTTTCGCGTGCGGATGAACCAAAATCTTCCTTCTTCCCGACACTCATCATCCTCAAACTATGGCAGAGGCATCCAGCTCACACCCATCGAGCGCATTCAAAGCGGAAGAGAAGACTATACCACGCCTCGATCTGCTCGATGACGAGGGAGAGCTGTCCGAGAAGGTCTGTCATTTTCACTCAGCCCGACGATCATCAATTCACGATTCTCATCGCGATGCGCAAGTATTGATGTCTTTCTTGTCTTTCACACAGGCCGTGTCTTCTCTCGAGCACATATTTGCAAAATACTGCACACCAGCACCTACAAACGAAGCCGATGCGACAAGCTCGGGGACTGTACTGCTTCAGCCGCCCGAAGGCGCCGTGTTGACGGACGACGCTCTCGACACATGGGCCCTTGATACTAACGGCGCTTTACTGAGCGATGGCGAGAAGGCTGAACTTGAGATGCTCGATGTTGACGATGACGGGCGGCTCACGTATGTGTGTTCACGGTGGGTATCCGAGTAGAAGCTAACGGTACTACGCAGATGCAAGGGGTTTATTCAGCTCTATCAGCTCCAGACTGAGAACGATGATGACGAGACATGGAAAGACCTGGTCAGGTTCCTTGCTCGGCATCACTTGCACGTACTAGGTGACTGACACCTTATCTATCACAGACAAAACACGGTTTCGACGGGCAGTTACAGTTGAAGAAAGTCGACCCGAAGAAGTAGAAATCGCTTCACTATGGCACATATATGTACATCCAGATCTGGCCTCTCAAGGTCGCATGAAGCTGAAAAGGTTTCGCATGCCCGTCAACGCACGGCCTAGAGGCGCGATGTTGATAATCCCTGCCGCTTGTGCCTGGAGGGCGAGCGGGAGCCCAGCAACGGCTACCAGGAAGCACATACCGCGCAAGATACTTATCATATTCCGCTTGCGCTTCCATGCGTCTTTTCGCCTACCCCGCACGTCGTAGTCTGACCAACGCGGTGTCAAGGTCAACCACCAGAACAGGACGAGCGGCCCAGGGAAGTTCGAGAATATCTTCCCCGTCCCGCCGGCCCGGTACCAGGAAGAGCACTGGGTCCATACAGAGCTTGAGATCCGAGCTTGCAGCCAGTCGTTGTAACGTGTCGTTGCCCCATCCGTCGGCGCGACGCTCTCAAGTTCTCCTCGTAGGATTGGCTTGAACAGTTGTATCGCATAGTTGAACTGGACGAAGTAATGGTGAGAACGCTTTGACAGGGCAGTGCAAAGGCAGTGAGCACACCTGGCATTCTTCGCTGAAGATGACGGAGGCATGGCCCGTGGTAGTGTTTGGTCCTGCGGTTGTAATCAATGCATGTACAAGTCGCACGGTGCAGTGTCGACAGTACCTTGAACGAGCATGAAGTTGGGGAAGTCCGGCACTGTCGTGCCAAGGTAGGCAGTTGGGCCTCCTTGTTCCTCAAAGAAATCGTCCAAGGATTTTCCCGAGCGGCCGCGAATCTCAGTCCGGTACTTATCCTGCGGATGAAACACCGCCTTTGAGCACTTTTATAAGAACACACGGTGCCACTGATCTTACCACGACAAAGCCTGTAGCGTATATGATGACATCGCAAGGTCGATGAACGCCTAGTATGTGCGGCACATGTCAGCACATGTCATGAACGTATACCTGATAGACTCGCCGTCTTCTCCGATGATTCCATCCTCGGCGATGCTCCCAACTCCGTGAAAGACGGGCGTAATATTGGGTCGATGCAGAGATGATAGGTAGTCGTTGTCAAGTATGATGCGTCGACAGCCAGGAGCTTCATGTAGGAGATTTAGTAGGTCACGGGCGAGGCTTAGAATGTCCCTCGACTAACCGTAATCGGGTGTCATCTTGCTGGCGTACTCCTTTGGTGCCATTGCCATGATGTAGCGGGTCAAGGACTAAAGACATCGCATGCTTTCGTTCAGCAAAGCACCCGATGCATCCATGCAGCTGCAGACGCGACATACCTTTTGAGCTTTCGCACTCATGAACGGGAGGCGGTAACCGATTAAAAACCACCCAAGGTCATGCTACCAATACAAGATATGAGCTGCGTATGTGCGGAACGAACAGGGCATGACTCTCACAATCGTCTGTGAGCGGATGCGATGGAGCCGCATGGCAAAGGGGACCGTCGCGTACACTCTCTTCCAAAACGAGGAGTACGGTATATGTGGTCCGGGGACATACCACATAGGCGTACGACAGTATTGAGTGACGTTCACTGTGGGATCTTCGGATATAGATGGGACAAGCTGAGCACTGGGCTCTGGCGTTGAGCGAGACGACCCTGGAAGAAGAGGGAAGAGACGAGGTAACGCACGCCGTACAGCCGTTACCGACAACAGCTATCTGCTTCCCATGAAGATCCACGTCGTGTCTGTACCGAGCCGAGTGGAAGGTGGGGCCCTTAAAGTCATTCACGCCGGGGAAGGCCGGCACGTTTGGCTCGACGAGAACGCCCATGGCCGACACGAGCACCTTTGCGCTGATAAACGATACCTCACCCTTCCCGTTCGTGATGGTGATTCGCCAGACAGAGGTAAGGTCATCCCATTGGGCCTTGGAGACGGACGTGTTGAAGACACAATGAGTACGAAGGTCGTACTTCTCCGTGACATCCAGGAGGTAACTCAGAATCTCCGGCTGGCTGCCGCGCGACTTCTCCCAGTCCGGTTTAAGGATGTTGGAATAGCAGTAGCCATGAATCCTAACGTCTGACGCGCATCCCTGTCCTAGAGCATAAGCGGCAGTTGAGTTGATAGTGACTATAGAGCGCTAACGTACGGGATATGTGTTAGCCTGAAAGCACATACTTGTGAGTTTCGAATTCTTCGATAGAGGTTCGACGGCGTACACTCCACGTGCCTCCAATGTCGCTATCTCGCTCGTATATCTACAACACAAAGGTCACGACCATTCTGAGTGACTGCGATAATGAGACGCGCGGACCACGAAGTCATCAAATCCCAGTTGACGCTTGAGCGTCATGCCCATGCCGAGCCCTCCAATCCTGTATTACGGTAGTCAGATTGCAATCACCAACTGAGCGCATAGGTAACTGTACCCGGCTCCGACAATTGCAATTCCGAAGTCGGTACGGTACGCCATGTCTCTCGTGGGTGGTTCAGTGCGTATGGTATCGTTTGGAACCTCTTATATCGTACCATCGCACACTATCCAGATTGGGTACGAAACAGCGCTTCTTCTCGGACCTGTGAGAGAACATCAAAGACCTGTCAACTGATTTGCATCGAAGAAGGCAAATGAATACGGACTGTGAGAGGTGATTGTGGATTTCCGAGGCCATCTGACTGCAGGAACGAGCATCTGACGCGCAAGGGCTTCCGAAAGACGACTGGACGGTATCCGGCTTACGGGTATTGTTAACCGGAGCACGTCAGAAATCTGACCCTGGCCAGCATCGCAAGGGAACACGTTCAATGCGCCTGTGCTCCTTTGCGCAGATAATTTTTTTTTAAACAAGCGCTCAACTGCGCACATACGATGTGCAGTTTGCGCGGGCGAGACTGATTGCCGTTATCTCATACGAAAGGTATATATCGTGCATCTGCAACCACTATTGGCCACGCCATGGCAGTGTTACAAATAATAACGCTGCCGCCCGAGCAGCGGGTTTGATTTCAGGAAGACCCTTGAAAAGGTGCGGCATGGCAGTTGTGAAAGATGCCCGCCAACGGGCACCGATGCACGGCCGCGGTCAGGCATCACGGGAACCTTTTACTTGTATTGCCATGAATGATGAAACAATGCACCCTACGTTCATATCGACATCGAAAGACGACCTAGAGTTTCAGGCTGACGATTCCGGCTGCTTGTGCTGCGATGGAAAGCCCAGCGACTACCGCACTGAGGAAAATCAACCTGCGCAACAAGTTTGCGAGGCTGCATTCCCGCTGCCATGCGTCCTTTCGCCTACCACGCACATCGTAGTCCGACCAACAAGGCGACAGGGTCAACCACCAGAAGAGAACGAGGGGCCCAGGGAAGTTTGAGAAGATCTTTCCCGTCCCGTTGGTCCGATACCAGGAATTGCACTGTACGAACACTGAGCTTGAGAGGCGAGCAGAGAGCCAATCATTGTAACGCGTTGTGGCTTCATGTGTCGGTTCAATGCTGTCAAGTTCTCCACGTAGAACCGGCTTGAAGAGTTGAATAGCGTACTTGAACTGGAAGCAGAGGTTTGCGGATCTATCAGTATGGCATTGAAAGAAGACGTACTTGGCATTCCTCGCTGAAGATGACAGAAGCGTGACCCGTGGATGTGTTCGGTCCTGTGGACGACATCAAAATTATTTCAGGCGACATGTCATACATTTTGAGGCGTACCTTGAATGAACATGAAGTTCGGGAAGTCCGGTACCGTTGTTCCCAGGTAGGCAGTTGGCCCCCCTTGTTCGTCGAAGAAATCACCCAGTGCCTTCCCCGAACGTCCACGAATATCGGTGCGGAACTTGTCCTGCGAGTACCATGCTTAGAAATACCTAAGGAAAGACCATCGTCGATCGCATACCGTAACAAAGCCTGTAGCGTAGATGACGACATCGCATGGACGGTGGATATCTATGTGCAGCAGTCAGCCGAGATCATAATGCCCCGAGATTATGATGCCGAAGTGAGGAAGCCCACCATCTTCGGCGATGATACCGTCCTCAGATATCCTTTTGACTCCATTAAAGACAGGCGTGACATTCTTCCGATGCAGTGAAGACAAGTAGTCGTTATCGAAGATGATGCGGCGACAGCCAGGTGCTTCACATATCACGGTGAGTGAAGCTCAATCGACGGACCCGATGTATCTGACAGCTTACCATACTCAGGTACCATCTTATCGGCGTATGCCTGGGGTACTTTGTCCACTATGTACCGCGACAGTTCCTGTAGGTGTTGCATGTCATCGTTCAGCAAAGGCAACAAAGTGTTAAAGTAAACTGAACGCACCTTCCGAGCTCGAGCCCTCATGAACGGAAAGCGAAAGCCGATCAAAAACCAGCCAAGCTCATGCTATCAACTCGAAGCATAAGCTATATGTACAAAAACGAGGGTGGACAGCGCCTGACTATCGTTTGGGTGCGAATGCGATGGAATCGCATGACGAGGGGGAACGTCGCATACACTTTCTTCCAGAACGAAGAGTATGGTATATGTGGCCCAGGGAGATACCACAGACGCGTTCGACAGTATTCAATCACGTCGGTCGTGGGGTCTTCAGAGAGAGCCGGGACAATCTGGACACTAGGTGAAGTGTGTCAATGAGCGCGACATTATGAAGAATAGCCCTGAGACATGCACGTACCCCGAAGGCCCATTCCCAATGACTGCCACCGTCTTGCCATGGAGGTCAACGTCGTGTCTGTATCGAGACGAGTGAAACAGAGGGCCCTTGAACTCATCTGCGCCAGGGATAGCGGGCATGTTTGGTTCGACGAGGATACCCATGGCCGACACGAGAACTTTCGCGCTGACGTATGAGGTCTCGCCTTTCTTATTCGCAGTGGTGATTCGCCAGACAGAAGTATCTTGATCCCATTCTGCCTTCACCACGGACGTGTCAAACACGCAGTGAGGACGAAGATTGCACTTCTCCGCGACATCCAGCAGGTAACGCAGGATCTCTCGTTGACTTCCGCGCGACTTCTCCCAGTCCGGCTTGAGTATGTTGGAATAGCAGTACCCGTGAGCACGGGTGTCCGATGCGCAGCCCTGGAAACAGTATGAGCAACGACTGAGTCGTACAATCGAAAGCCATAGCATACGGGGTATGTATTTGCCTGTAAATGAAACTCGTGAGTCACGGTCTGCTTCGTCGTATAGATCAATGGCGCACCCTCCATGTTCCTCCGATATCGCAGTCGCGTTCGTAAATCTACAAGATGTCAGCGTCCAACCTCGTTGACTGGCGTGATGATGAAATACGTACCACAAAGTTGTCCAATCCCAGCTCTCGTTTGAGCGTCATGCCCATGCCAAGCCCTCCAATTCTGCATCGTGGCGGTCAGAGTGGATTTTCAGTCGAGCGCATATGGGAAAGTACCCAGCCCCAACGATCGCAACTCCAAAGTCGGTGTTGCGCGCCATTACTCTTGTGAGAGGGTAGACCCATTAGTGAGTACTCGCCAGTGCATCTTTATAGGAAGCCGCCCGCCACTTAGATAGTATCGAGATTGAAGAAAATGGCACTTTCTGTCAGAGCTGTGGAAGCAAACCCGGCTTTGGCTACCGATTAGTCGAGAAAGGGCTCATTCCTTCCAAGGTCGGGTTTGAGTTTGTTTGACACACCACTGCATGGATATGCATGACGAGCACGTCAACGTCATTAAGCCATTCAGCCGGTTCTCCCAATCAACGTCACAGTGCAGATACGGAGGTACAGTAAACAAGTCCGTCTGGACACTGGTGCTCAGGATCCGCATTGACGTAGGATATCGTTAATCTCGTGCGCTACGGCCAGGCTAATTATATGGACACAGGGGCGCGTTCACCGTCCACCACGCCGTTAAGTCAGCAGTTGTATTCAAGAAGCGCCCAAGAATTGCAGGAGTCTCTAGCCAGATGTTCGAGGTGCGAGTGATGTAGAGTCAGATACTATGATCTAGTAACCTTAACAATGGTCCAGCGGTGTAAGTCACCAGGACCACTAGGCCGAGGGAAGGAAGTGACAGTTCGGCCGTCGTGGTTTGGGACCAAGTGAGAAGACTCTCCGCAGAGCCTATCGCTTGCTCGGGAAAGCACAGACCCGCGCGCAAAGCGCGCTCTATATAGAAGATCTCGATGTGCCCTTCGGGCACATCTCGTTAGTCGTCTGTATGCGCGTATACGCGCTCTTCGCCCCTTCGGGGCTCAATACATTTCCTTTCTATTGAATGCACGCGCGAGCCGCGTCCAGAAGCAGGAGGGTAACTCCTGCAATGCTGGCTGCTAGTTCGTGGTGAGGTTGGTTGGAGCCTGCGGGCCCGAAACGCGGTCATCTGACCTCTCGAGAACCGCGACGCGTCGAACTCTTCCCCTCGCGTTTTGGGATGTTCGCGCTCGCGGCGGACCCGCAGACTCGGACAGCAGCGCGAGGCGAAGCCGAGCCGCCGAACCTCTCTGGGTTGGCAACTCGAGCAACCACCACCTAGCGAAGCGCCCAACCTCGAGGCCAACCTCGAGCAACCCACCAACTCAGCGAGCTAGCAGACAGCATCTCTTTCCTCATCAATATAGGCAGTTCAGTTCTCCTCCTACGCACGATTCTCCCAGTATCTCCACAAGTCAGCCTCCCATCCTCTCTCGATCTCTTTTCTACCAATCCATCATTCATAGTCCCTCGAAGTCGGCTATGCCCTCGCATCTTCCTCCTCTGCTTCCTTCCCCGGAGATCCTCCGTGGTATTTCCGGCTGATGCCATACCTCCCGCGCTGGTCGGAAATTAGCCTCGTGGCAGTTCCTTTCGCATGCCAGTAGTAAGATATCCCTGCAATCATCACACGGCCGTTCTTCCTTCTCAACACCCATGCCCTACCCGGCCGTTCGCTTTATGGATCTTCGGTGCGCAAACTAGAGCCTTCCGTGTTACCCGGACTTCTGACATATCAATAGATCCAAGCCCATTCGTCGTCTCGCCCGATATCCCTCAGGCTTTCATGGTCGCTCCTTAATCGTCTCATATGACCTTTCTTCGACCCTGACAACATCTCCACTCCCTCAATGGTTACTGTACCTCCTATCACCATTTCCGCTTCTCGCATACTTGTGTGTCGTCATTTCCCATCTCGAGCTTGTTCTATAGCCCCCGAAATGCCAACAACCCATGTTCTTCGATAACTCGCCATCCGTGGTCAATCAGATTCTCTCCGCGTTCCCAATATCCATCCTTGCTCAATCCCTCATCAAGTTCATGTCTGCAAATCGTCAGGTTATGCCGTGAGCTCCTACGCTCGTGCGCGTCAAGTGTGCCATTCCAGTCCGGTGTAGTCGGTGTGGCCGGCATCGCAGTGGCTCAATTCCTGGGGCCTTGCCCGTTCGTAGCCTCGGCATCGTTTCTTCAGTCTCCAAACCACCCGTAACCTGCACGCGTTTTGCGCCTGTCCTGCCCTTCTTCGAGATAGTACGTGTCAACCACTCAGAATCTCCTGCTCTCTGCATTGACTCGGTCATTCGTGCGAGCTCGTGCGCAGCAGTCATCTCCAGGCTCAAACGTCTCAAAGAACCGAGACTTCAGCTTTCGGCAACTTCAACCCGTTCGTGCGCCCGCTCGTTCACATGTCCGCCTCGAACAACGCATCGTAATCGTACGCCTCAACCGTCTCATGCTCTATGCATGCTGTGACCCCAGCTCTTGTCGTCAAGTACCTCTCGAGACCGCTATAAGTTAGTGTGACAGTTCCCTCTTCGTACAGACCAAACTCCGCATCATTCAAACCTCCAGAGATCTCGACGCAATCGCGTCCTGCCCGACTCGACGCAATCGCGTTCTTCCCGAATCGTCCCCATCTAGATATGGTACCCTCCAATTATCTCTTCAACCATACGACTCCCAGAACAGGCAATCTGTGTGCCAAGATGCCAGCCTTTACTCGTCCACTTGTTCGTTCGTTCATGCCGCCCCATCGTAGATGGACGCAGGTTCATCATATGCGCCATGCTTCCCTTCTCTCCAACCCGGATGAGTCTCGTTCAATGACACACTCCCACTCTAAGCATCTCCAACTCGTGTAAGCTCGAACATCAGCCTCAATCGTCAGCACATAACGGTTCTCTTCTTCGTCTCCGTGCACTTGCACGTCACCGAGTTGAACCCTTTCCGGCTCGTGTCCCCGGCACGAATCTCAATAGTCCCCTCTTCAACTCGAATACAACACGTACTCCTTAGTCAATGTAGTGCGCTCGTACGCGTCAACTTCTTCATGCAACCTCAATCAATTTTTCACAAAATCGGAAACCATCGCGCCGCCTGTCTTCACCAAGCATCTCTGTCAAAATCGTGTGGGATCATCTTCATGCTCTCGAACATCGGTGCCCGGCGGATATGTTCTGCATCTCAAAAAAAACTCAGTTCATCGCAGCATTCCGCACTCAAGCAATCTCTCAGCCAGTCACCCGAACTCGTCGAACGCGCAGACCGCTTCCGTGCTCATGCACATTTCAACACTCGAACACTCCTCATGATAACATTGAGACGAGTAGAAAGCAAAGCCCACCAAAATCATGGAAGATTCGATGCGCCATTTGCGCGTACCAGAAATAGAGACCGCAGACGTGACAAGGAGTCATCAGAAATGTGCCTATACCCGTCTTGCACCATACATTACTCAACCGTTCGAACATAAGTACTTCGGCCATGCAACAGCCACGGAACGCCCGTCACGACGTGGATCAAGCGAGGACTTCAAAGGACTCATATGGAAACATCAAACCAAGACCAGTCGAGCATGCCATGCATCGCAAAGGGCTGCATGGATTAGTATAGTTGAGCCCGAACATACCGTGATGTACGCAAACGATGTACCAGTTGGTCGAGAAACTCGAGCGCATCCTCAAACCGACACCCATTCCGGCCAGAACTCTTCAATCAATGCTCTCGCTCATTCTCGACCCAACGCCCATCGTGGACGCCGGTGCTCTATAATCGATGCCCATTCCGGGCGAAGATATTCTACCAACGCCAATTCGCGGCGAAGGTGCTCTCCGATGCCAATTCGCGGCGACGGTGCTCTATAATCAATACCCATCTCGGGCAAGATATTCTACCAACGCCAATTCGCGGCGAAGGTGCTCTACCGCCGCCAATTCGCGGCGACGGTGCTCTACCGACGCCCATTTCGGACGCCAGTGTTCAAAAACTCCTCCCCCGCCAATTCGCGGCGGAGGTTCAGAGGTTCATTCATTCATTCATTCATTCAATCATTCAATCATTCATTCATTCCAGTGCAAAGCACCAATCCGACGCAAAGCGCCATTCATTCCGGTGCGAACACCACTCCGGTGCAAGCACCATTCCGGTGCGAGCACCATCCGAATCTAGCGCAAGCGCCATTCTCGAACTACATCACTAAAACGCCGAAGCGTGGCTCAGCAACTATTCTCAATCTCTAAAGAGAACAACACCTCGATTGGCAAGATGCCCTAGAAACGAAAAAGATCCAGCGGTGAGCCAGCGGGATCGTCGATGCCGGAGGAAAGGCGCGTCGGCTTTCCCCGGCGCCGCGCGTCTTTGGTTGGTAGCACGCGGCTACCCAACCCTAACCCTGTTTACAGTTCCAAATCGAGCGGCGCCTCTCACGGCGCTTTCGGCTCTCTCCGAGCTTTCCTTTGGCCTCCGGAAAGCTGTAGCTCGTGCCTCGCAATAGCTTTCCTACAACGAAGCGATCCGCGGCGGGTTGGCGCGACACCAACCCTAACCCTACCGTGACACACTACCGATGGACCGATTTAGACTTGGTGTCCAGTACTGCTCACTGCTCGCGCTTGACTCAATGTTTACCCAGTGAAAGCAAATGATTCATAGACATGAAAGTACATCTAAGCTTATAATAAACACGGCTATAACCGTACATGGCCTTGTCGTTTCTACAAAGCAGGCTTATAGAGACCGCGCTCGTCGATCAGCTCCTCCACCAGCTTGCGAGCTCGCGCAAGACCGTCGCAGTCCGCATCCAACGTGAATTTCGCATCGCGCCTCACTTCCTCTTCATACGCAGAGTCAGGGGTAGGCCGAAAACGCTTGTTCCAATCCACCTCGCGTTTGTTCGACCAGCTTCCGGCAAGATGCAGCTTCTGCACAGGCAACCCGATACGCTTACGCTGCTCGAGCGCAAAGCAAAGCTCCCTCCACCACTTTGCCACCATATCCTCCCAGTGGTTCTCGATACCCGAGAACGTGACTGTCAGCTCGCGGAGTGCGGGTAGAAATGGTGCATCCGACTCATCCTCCGAGGGGATAGAAAGAGCGCGGAGCACTGCGTTCAGCCGTGATCGTACGGCGATTGTGGTGACCGCTGTGAACGAGGAGAAGGCTTCGCGAATTGCGAGAACATCGAGTTCTTGCATGCCGTCAAGAATGACATGGGTGATGGCGTCAGACTGCAAGTGAGGGATGACCGTTGGAAGGACATCGGCCGCTCCGATCTTGAGAAGCGCGCGTAAAGGAACGACTTGTGCGCGGATATTTGGATGAGCGGGACCGATCGTAGTCTGTGGCGCTGTGCAGCCACAAAATTCGTGATGAACGCACAAGCTGTCGCCGAGCGTTTCAGGGGAAGGGTTCGGCATCTGCGTGAAAAACGTGCTGACGGAGAAGCCGCGCACCCACTCGTCGAAGGCGTGAAACGCTACGCAGTCGTAGGGAAGCCGACGAAATAAGTCTCCACAGATCTTGAGAGTCTTATTCCCTTCGTTGTCGAGGGGACGTCCTACGTCGTCGTTGAGATGAACAACGCAAGAAGGAGGGAATGATAAGAGCTTGATGAAGAACTCAGCGTCGCCTATCTGATCCCCATCCCGCGCCTGGTCGAGGGATGCGCATAGAAGCTTCAGGTGAGATAGATGAACTAGGTTCGTATTGGATGCCGGGCTGGCATCGCTGGGGCGGACCAGGTCCACTGACACGCGCAGCGTCTGCAGGAGGGGCGTGTGGCGCAGAAGCTCGAGCAGATTTCCTGCAGAGCCTTGCTGCCCGACGCCAATCCTATAACTGAGATGCAATAGGTTCTGAGATGGGAAGATGCAGCGAATGCCCCTCAAAGACACGGATACCAAGTTCGGTGCGTCGATCAGCAGTGTCTCGGGTTTCACCTCGGTCCCCATGAGGGTCACATCAAGGGAGAGGTCGGTTAGGCGGGGAAGAGGATTATCGCAGAGAGCCGCGCGGGCTTGGACGTCCAGCTGCCTGCGACTGGACCACCGGTGCCCGAAATGCAAGCTGAGAGAGCGGACGTTGTTGGTGCGCTCCAGAGCGTATTCGTAGATGGCAGCGTTATACTCGTTGTGTGAGTACGTGTCAGGGATAGTGGCAATGCTTAAAGGCGTTTGACGTGATCGAGCAAGCGGAATCTCGTATATTTCGAGACGTGGTAGATGGGGGATGGTGCTCGCCCACAGAAAGGATGTATTGAGGGCAATTCCGCGCCACTGTCGGGAGACATGTGCCAGAGGTATCCATCCCAGATCATACATTGGTCGGACATAAGTCTTTCCTTCCTTTATGTAGATACGGCGAGGGGGAGCGGCCAGCGAGACCAGCGAGAAAACGGCACTGAGGGTCTCGGGGGCGAAGTCGTGTATGGTGGCAGGCTCCTTTCTGTTGCCAGGCATGCTGTAGATAACTCGATGTGACGAGACAGAGAAAGCTGGGTGCACTGATTATGCTCGTCGAGGATGATGAGCGTCGGAAAGCAAGGGCAAAGAGCCACCAAGCAACGTCGCCACTCGAGGGGGACAAAGGAAGGCCATGTTTGCCGATGTTTGTTGATCATGGTCCATCACCTGGAAGATCTTCAGTCCGAAGTATATCATTGACAGACAGAAAGTGGAAAAGGGCGCCCAGTGCCCTCTAAGCGGGCAAGCGATATGGATAGAAGTGAATGTACCTTGAGGTGCGTCTCCGCCAGCGGAGGTTACAAGGGTTGAGATTCGCTTCACGCCAATCGCGCTCCGATATGGGTATTCATCACCATTCATGTCTGCTTGAACTGCGGACGAATGTTTGTTATAGTAACAGCTGCAATGGCCGTGCATAGCAAAGGGCGGATGGAATGTCGCGCAGCATACGACAGCATTGAACGCCGTTTATCTTGAGGACTCCAACACATACAGGAACTGTGGGTTTGGTATATAGGACTGCGTGCAGGCGTCAGAATACTGCGAGAAGTGGTATAATCAGAGCCCGAGGAGAGCAGCAGTTCGGGATGAGTACGTGTACGAGAGCCGTCGGTGTTCGGTACTCGTGGGTGCCACAGGTCTACATCCGGTCAAGACTGTGCACAGGCACTGGCGCGACGGCGCCATTGCTCCATGTCAGCACAGCGCGCATCTACGAAAGCACAGTTCCTCAATTGCGAGAGCTCGGTGGCGGTGAAAGCAAAGATGGGCACGGTGGATGTCGGCCAAGACTCGGATTTTGCGCAAGAGGGTCCACGTGTGTCTCAGGCCCTGAACGAAGAGTGGTCCAACTTCCGCTCTCCTCTTCAACGCTCTCCTTCCTTCTCCTCTCCTCCTCTTCCCTTCCTCCACCCTCACGCCCGTTTACGACCCCCTTCCCAACCTCCGCATACTACCCTATCCTTATAAACGACCAGTAAACAATGGCTCGCGACCGTCTTGCCGCAATGCGGGTGCGTGCGGAATCATCATACCGTGAAGGCCGAAGTTTCTGACTATGACTGTGTGCTTTGCAGGCTCAGCGCCAGGGAGGTGCACCGGGCAGCCCACCGCCCGCGGGATTCGAGATGGCGGCCTTGCAGGAGCCGAATAGGATAGCACCTGTAAATGGGTACGAGAATGGGGGCGGGAATGGCTACGGTCAAGCGATGAACGCCGACCCAAACGCCGCGTTCTTCAACGAGGTGCGTATACCCCTTTTACTCTCACATAACATATTTCTCAGATGTAATACCCGTCTTGTTAGGTCTCGACGATTCAGGATGAGCTGCGCACACTCGACCAGCACGTCGCTCGTATCTCGGACTTGCATGCCCGGACACTTAACACTGCCGATGAGGCAGCGAGTAAGCAGAACGAGGCCTTGTTGGACGAGAGTGTCACCGAGGCGCGCGGGCTCACTCAACGCATTAAGAGCGCCATCTGGGAACTCGAGAAACAGCCGACTCCGCCCGGGCAGAATGCGATGATTCGCAAGAACCAGGTACGTGTTGTAATATGTACGGTGATATTACAGTTAAGCTAACTATGTGATTATAGACGAAGCTCCTGAGGGAGAAGTTCGTCGAGGCGCTGCAGAACTATCAGCGGGTCGAGCAGGATTACAGGCAACGGTACAAGCAGCGCGTCGAGCGGCAATTCAAAATCGGTACGCCTTTCCGTCCATTTCCGTTTTTGATACGCACTTCTCATGCGTGATTATTTTCACTAGTCAAGCCTGATGCTACGCCCGAAGAGGTGCGCGCGGTGGTGGAGAACGATGGAGGCGGACAGGTCTTCCAGCAAGCGGTTAGTTATCCGCGTGGTGTCCTTGAGATGCAGTAACTGACTCCGGTGCAGCTCATGAACACCAACCGGTATGACCAGTCCAGAATGGCGTACCGCGAAGTGCAAGAGAGGCATGAAGAGATCCAGAAGATTGAGCGTACGCTCGCAGAACTCGCGCAGATCTTCAACGACGTATGCCTCCCAGTGTTAACTCTGCGCACGGAACTGCAAACTAACCACGGTCTTTTTACAGATGAGCATACTTGTGAACCAACAAGAAGAGACGATCAATGCTATCGAGACCTCTGCTCAGCAAGTCGAAGGCGATGTCGAGGGAGGGCTGCAGCAGACGGAGAAGGCGGTCGTGCACGCCCGCGCGGCGCGTCGCAAGCGCTGGATCTGCTTCGGCATCTTCGTCTTCATCATCCTTGTGCTCGCGCTCGTGCTCGGTATCTACTTCGGTACCCACCCGCCAAACAGGAATTAATTAGCGTAGTTGCCCTCGAGATTTTCTATACCCTATTATGCATGTCTCCTATCCTCCAACAGCTTCGACACCTGCGACGCCCCTTCCCTTCCTTCTACTTGTTTTCCCGGTCATACCGTCCCCCGGACTTCTCGCTCCTGTGCTCTTCCATCTTTGCGTTATCTACGACGACAATTTATATTCATTTTTAGTATGAGTACGAGGCTGTTAGCGGGCCAAGGCGGCCGTAGTGTGAGAGTTGACGCGAGCGCGCTGAGTCTTTCGCGCGTTGGACTCCGTCGGGCGCGCGTCATGATTTGATTATATGTACAACTTCGCCGAGCGTGCACGCAAACGATTTGGAACTTGTATCTTTCCGCCACTACCCAATTGCAAAGATGGCGAGCAACACTAGGCGGCGGATCCGGGCGCAGATGGAGGTCTTTGACCCTGCGCATACGCTCGAGCTCGCTACGAAACAGGCATATTACACCGACAACGTCTTCCTCTTCGTGCCCAACCTCATCGGTGCGCGCCACATCCCCTTGATCCCCATCCCATTCCCGCGTCTTTGATACCTTGTCTGACTGGTAATATCCAATAAAAGGGTACACCCGCGTGCTCCTCGCGGCCGCTGCGTTGCATTACATGAGCTATCATCCAAAGTATTGCACGGTGCTCTATTGCGTGTCGGCTTTGCTGGATGCCGTCGACGGACAGGCCGCGCGGCGGCTGGGGCAGTCGAGCAAGTTCGGCGCTGTGCTTGATATGGTCACCGACAGGTGCGTTTACCTTTGCACCATCCGAACAAGGCTGATATGGAATCAGGTGTGCGACGGCATGCTTGTTGTGCTACCTCGCGAGTGTGTACCCGGATTGGGCGCTCGGCTTCCAATTCCTTATCGCGCTCGATTTCTCGAGCCATTATATGCACATGTACAGGTACGCGCGCTCGTATGTGCTATCGATATTCGTGTGCTGAATATGCGCGACAGCTCTCTTGTGACGGGTTCTGCAAGCCACAAGACTGTCAGGAATGACGTGAGCAGGATTCTGTGGTGGTACTACAACGACAATGCATGTCTTCATTTTTCTTGTTGCAGTTATGTGTACTGAACTGGATGCACAGCGCGTTCTATTCTTGATGTGCGCAGGCAACGAAGCCTTCTTCGTCGCGCTTTACCTCGCCCGCTGGGTGCAAACGCCGATCGGCTTCGGCCCAGCGTTCGTTTCTGGCCTGACGTGGCCCGCGCTGGCTGCATATGCGACTGCCTCGGTCGCGTTTGTGAAGAACGTGATCAACATTGTACAGCTATGGAAGGCGAGCAAGATGCTTGTGGGTGTGGATATCGCCGAGAGGCAGGCGGCACGCGAGGCTGCGCAGAAGGCTCAGGCGGCGAGCGTGAAGGAGAGAGAGAAGGGCGACCTGTAGACTCTATTACTTTCTAACGTACTCTATGTTCTGTGTGTTGTGCTTGGCCGTGTTCGTTTACAGTACTTTACGTGTTACTTGATTCCCGCTACGATAGTAGTGGGTCTTGGTCTCGCGAATTAGACCATCCGAAATGGCTGGCGTTTTTGAGCCCCTAACATTTGTGCCTGACGGCCCGGTCCGTCGGAACCGTCGGCGTTGACGATATTATTGGGGTTAGGTTGGCACCTCCAAAAAACCCGAAATCCTTGGACTACCGCTCCAGGGCGACGCGCTGGAGCGGCGCGCTCCGTATCGTGTCAGAGCGGGGCGCGTTCGGCTCCCACGCGACGCTAAGCTTCGTGTTTCGTGCCGGAACGGGTGCCGCTTGGATGGCGGGGCGGGCGCGGGTCGGGGACTCTGTCGTGGTAAGTAGTCTGCCCGAGGCCTATGCCACTCATTTTGAGAACATGCTAGCTTAAGTATTGTGCTATGTTGTAGGTTGCACATACAGTAGCTAAGTGCGAAAGCCTTACTCAGTAGGGTGGAATACAATATGCGATTGTGGGTCCACAATTCGCGTTCATCTCCCCGCATCCGCGCCGGCGCGCCATCAAATTCGACTACGTTCGAGCGCTCGCTCCGCCAAGAGCGCTCCGTCGTGCCAGGGCCACCGCTCCAGAGCGCCGCTCCGGAGCGGTTTGCCAAAGGACTTGGGTGTCCCCGGCACCTCGCGCCGTTCTGAATCCTAAATACCCTACGAGTCGTGCCCAGTATAGTACCCAGAACTCTGAACTTCTTCCCGTATATCTACCCCTTCTGACTTATCAGTCTGGACTGGTACAGACAAGGTTCTCACTGGAGCGCGAAGGCACACAAAAGATACCAGTGCTATCCTTTGGGTGCTTGTTGTTAACGCCAGAAGTTCAAGCTTTAAGCATCCTGCAAGCCGGTGCGCGAGACCCGAGGTGAGCGCACACCGTCGCTGACATCGTTGGGAATGGTCTTGCAAGTGCGCGAGTATCAAAGACTGAGTGACCGTATATCATTTTAGAGCCAGAGTGTGCGCTCGCAAGCCGTAGCGGGTCTTGCCGCGCGCGGCCCTATGGCACTTATTATTTTCTGCAAAATTAGTGATGTCGACGCGTCGGGCGTGAGATACGCGTGTCTCTCTGTTCTGACTGTCATGCGCGCTACTCTGCGCTCGCTGTCCAGACCGGCTGGCTCACTGCGCGCGGCGTCGCCAGCTAATGGACAACGACGCGCTCTGCTGTCGTCGACGCGTCCCTCGGCATTGCCGCGCGTTCCAGCACAACAGCGCGCTGTACGGACGTCTCGTGGCTCGCGTCGCTCATCGACGTCTTCCTCGGCCCCTCCTGCTGCACCGTCTGACGAACCTTCTAATGAACCCTCTACGTCTACCGCGACTAAAGCTATTATAACTAAAGACAAGAGGGAGAAGCCAGTACCGCCGAGTTTGCCGTTCAATTCTGATAACTTCTGGTCCGCGGACGAGCTGGCGGCGAATCCCCCACCTGCTTCGTCACTTCCTCCGCCTGATATATTGGATGAAGCTCTGAATAATCTGGCTATTGCTTTGCACCCTCAGACTCAGCACCGAGCTGCATACGGTGGCGGTGCACCTGAACCTAGCTTGCACCTGTATTCTCCACTCGAGGGTGGTGATTATGTTCTAGACGACACAGTGCGCGAGCTCGCAAGGAGAACAGGCGCGGACGTTGTCGTGCTCGACGCGGCACACATGGCTGCCGGTGCTTTCGGCCGATACGGTTCTCCCGCGGCTTTGCTCTCCTTCCCCGGCGCGCATCCACTGCACTTCGCGGCCACACCCTCCAGTCCGACGCGGCGGGATGAAGACAACGATGATATGGATGAGCAGCAGATGATGGCGCCCGGAATGGGCATGATGGGCATGCCGCAGATGATGCTTCAAGTCATACCGACCCAGAAACAACGCTCTCAGCAACCGTCCAACCCGCCACAGGGTGCACCCCGCGTCTTCTTCGACCTGTTGATCAATGCTTCCATCCCACCCACACCCAACACGGACGATCAACCCCAGCCGCGACCGCGCCGTCCTCGCATCATCTACATCCGTGACTTCCCGACTTTGGCTGGCTCAGCGCCAAGCTGGTATCCCGCTTTACAATCTGCGGCGCGTGCGAGGAGGCAAGGAGCATTGGCTAGTTCGACCGCGCCTGTTGAGTGCCCAACGGTACTTGTGTTTGGGAGTACACCGAGCGTGACGAGTTCGGCACACAACGCCGCTACTCCTGCACCTTCGCTCGGCGGACGCGGTACACATGCCGAACTTGTCTTGCGTCGCGAGCCGCCATCGGGCGCAGCCTCATCATCAACTCCAAGCACAAATAAACCCGTGGCAGACGCAGAAGACGATGCGGCAGAACGTGCCCGCGAGCGTCGACTCAAAGACCGTTTAAAGCGCTGGGAACGCGGTCCCTCCGCACTTGAGAACGATATCCCGCGTCTATCGCTCGACGACACCGACAGCCCTCGCACGCCGCGCGGTAATGGCCTGATGATTGTCCGTGAACTCGCAGGTGCATTCGGTTCGCGCATGCCCAATGTGAACGGGAGCAACGGCACAAACGAGCCGAACGGCGAAGGCGGCTTTTTCCGCACCAGCATTCTCGTGCCCGAGACTCGTCAGCCGATTCGGGAGCGCGAAACACGCGTGTCGAGGCGGAGGGAGATCAATGCTTTGACAACGCGTATGGCGGTGGGCGCTGTCGGAGGGGCGTTGCCTGCTCTGTATGTGTCGCCCGCAGGGAACGAGGCGGAGGAAGGGCAGGAGGATGAAATGTGGGTTGCGTGGGGAAGGCATATGAGAAGCTGGGCGGCTGTACAGCGGACTGCGGATCGTGCTGTAGGTGGGGCGTTGAGGGCGGGAGCTGAGAGTGAGAGTGGAGTTGTAGCTGTTGGATGGGCGGACGTACGGAGAGCGTGGAGTGAGGAAAGAGCGGCTAAGGAGGCTAGGCGCGGCTGGGTGCGTGGAGCGGGAAGGGAGGATGATAAGGATGGCGAGCTCTTGAAGGAGGGAGCGAAGGAAGACGATAAGGCGGTCGAGGAGCCCGATGCGCTGGTCGAGGAGGTTCGCAACGATCCCGAATTGGATGCACATACGCAGAGGCTGCTGGGATGTATCGTCGATCGTGCCTCGATGCGCACCACCTTCTCCCAAGTGCATCTTCCACCTACAACCATCGACGCTGTGCGAACTATGGCTTCTTTGCCGCTCTTGCATCCGCATGCATTCGCTCATGGTATACTGCGTGAGCACGCTATGACCGGTCTCTTACTCTTTGGGCCTCCGGGTACTGGAAAGACGCTCGTTGTACGTGCATTGGCGAGGGAGGCAGGTACACGCATGCTTGCCATCGCACCAAGCGACGTGATGGACATGTACGTCGGCGAAGGCGAAAAACTCGTACGCGCAGTATTCGCACTTGCAAGGCGCCTTGCACCCTGTATCGTCTTCCTCGACGAACTCGACGCGTTGTTCGGCGCACGCTCAGGCCACCGCGACTCAGGCGGAGCCGCTGCGCACCGCGGTGTTCTCACAGAGTTCATGCAGGAGATGGATGGCTTGAGAAGTGCGGCGGCTGGTCAGGGTGTTGTTGTCATCGGTGCGACGAACAGACCGTTTGATTTGGACGATGCGGTACTCAGGAGGTTACCGAGACGGTTGCTCGTGGATCTGCCTGGGGAGAAGGAGAGGGAGGCGATCCTGAGGATTCTGTTGAAGGAGGAGAACGTCGCGGAGGGTGTGGACGTTGCGAAGCTTGCCAAGGATACGGTCGGGTTCTCGGGCTCGGATCTCAAGCGTGAGTTTTATACCATCTTTGTATATAGGGTGGACAAGGCGCTGACAAGGCTTATGCAGATCTCGCCGTCGCTGCGGCGCTCGATGCTGTCAAGGAGTCCGTTGAACTGCCATGGCGGAAGACCGCGGAAGGGGCCACAACGACTCCGGAGGTCGAGGTCTCCGCGACAACAGAGCTACCGACTGAGCCGAAAGCCGCCGTCTATGAGGGGCTCGCAGCGGGTACCACTGCTGAGGCAGTAGACGCCGAAGCACCGCATCACGCCGGCGACCCGTCTTCATCCACCTCCGCACCCACTGATGCCACTCCTGCAACTTCTTCGACACTCAAAGACCCCGCCCCAACCGCACCAGACTCAGCGACAGTCACACCTCAACGCATCCTCTCAGAGCGTCACTTCACCCGTGCTCTCAAAGAGATCACGCCGAGCGCGAGCGAGCACCTGGGCACGCTTTCCGATCTGCGCAAGTGGAACGACGAGTTCGGTGACGGCGCGCATGGGCGGAGGAAGCGCAAGACGGCCGTATGGGGCAAAGACCGGTTCGGCTTTACGAATCGGACAGGAAAGGAGGCTGATCCCGGGAGAGTTGTGGAGGAGAGTAATAAAGCGGGAGAAGCTGGGAAGTAGGGTACGTGGGTATAGGGTTCGGGAGGGTACACTACTGCTTGTACTTGGATACAGTGCTCTAGTATAATGAATAGATAGAACGTCTAGAACGAGAAGGACATATGCAAATGCTCAGCAGGCTGCCTATCCGCGGCGCCGACCGCTTTTACGACGGTTGGGCTTCACGTCCTGTTCTTCATCTTCGTCCTCATCCAACGCGTCCGCCTGTGATGGTCTGTATTGTTGATCAGCAAAAGGCGCTAACATAGGAGAGGGGGGGATACATACGTGCTGGCCGCGCGCCTGGAGGACTTTCGTTTTCCATTCGTCTTTGGCTGCGTCTGTGCCGGCTCGTCCTCATCTTCACCCTCAATAAACTCTGCCTCCTCTTCCTCCTCATCCTGTGCCTCGCTTGTCCCACGCCTTCTTGCCCTCGTCTGCGTATGCGCGTCATCCCCTGCGCGTGCAGCGTTCTCTCCCGCAGGCACAAGGCTATCCGGTGCACCGGCCCAGTCGGACTGGCATGAGGGACACTTGCTGCTCCGCTTCTTGTACTTCTCGTAGCAGTGTTCGTGCACCCAGACTTTGCAGGCATGCGTGGGGCATCCTACACCTTTAGTGAGGAGCTCGAGGCAGATTGTACATTCGAGTAGGTCGTCGGCGTATGTCGTTTTCAGATAGGCTTGGAGCTCGAGAAGACTGCGAGAGGAGAGGGAGAAGCGACCTTTCCTAATAGAGTAAAGAAGGTGGTGAGTACGAGCATATTGAAAGGGGGCGCAGGGAGGGAGTACGAAATGCATACCGGCTCTTGAGCAGCCAACCGCGCGCAACGAAGCTCGATAGCACAGTCTCTGCGGCCGCCTTAGTCATACTCGCCGGCTTTACAGGCTCGCGCATTGCTGCAAGAGACGAGATACTGTATGCGTTATTCGGTGCGAGCACGATTTCCTCGACCTGTGGTTGCGTGTGGCGCGTTAGGCCCGGGACAATAGATACGCGTGAAACCACACACCAAAGCCTTGAAATACGCAATCTCTGGCGGAGAGAGGTCGGATGCAACTTGTGCGACGTCGTCGTCGCGTCGGTTGACCTATGAAAACGAGTTAAGTTGAGGAACGCGGTGTCCCTCAAGGGGAAAGTCATACCAGTGCCCACATCTCTGCGCCCGTCTCTTCATCATGTACGCGCGAGAACTCCAGATCAAGGTTGTTGAGGGACACGTTTATCTCCGTAACAAGGTCGTCCCACGACGTATTAGGTACATTCACGCTCTCATCGACAGCTAAAGCAAACGCGCGTTGAGCATACGTCCGACTGACGTGTGGTTGCACATACCCATAACAGTTTCGCGCGATTTTTGCCATAATGCCTGAGCAAGAGGCGTTGGCATGAACCGGCGCGAGAGTACGGCTTGGAGGAAAAGTTTGCGTGCGTCAGAAGCGTGAGCCATGGTGGTGGTAGATGTCAAGATGTTCAAGACGCGTCGCGACGCGTCTGATTAAGACGCGCTTTTTCCCAACGCGTCGTGTCTTCCTGATCAACGGGTGACGCACCAGCGTGACTTGACTTCCAACCACCATCACCTTTGAGTGGCGCTCCACCCTCGGGCTTGAGTATATAGCTATCGGTCTGTCGAAGTCGCCGATGGAAAATCCACGGAATCCACTATCCTATCTTACATCTTCAACGAATTAGCTCAAGTCGACCCACCTGGCTTTGTCCTGGCTTCCTGCGACAGGATTTCCTTCAAGGCAATCTCAATCATTTCACTCGGCTGGATTATTACCATTCGAAGGATTATAGTCACTCAAATCCATCGACGGTAGAGCGCGCTTATCCTTTCCTTATCGTATCTTCGGGCGGCCATCGTCTGCAAGATTCCTGTGAGACAGTATCAGAGCGTGCGGGCGCCACCCCTTTGACGTTGCAAATACCACCGCGGAACAAGGGGTTCTCGAGAGCCTATGAGATTGCATTGGATAGGGTAGACAACGTCCGTGTGCTGCATGGCCACTTTGGGCCCCTATCCAAACGAGCTTGCGATGTTTCGACACGCAAAACGCTACCGCTGCTTATTGAATTTGTTTTCTAGACATCAAAGCAAGAGTCCAATCTCATTCTTCCAGAGGACGCTCCCAATCTCGACGCTCCCAATCTCAGAGTTGCCTCGTCGTGTAACGTGCGCTGCAACTTTACATCTGTGCACCTGTGCACCGACGCTCTCTTGAGCCCTTCCACCGCGAAGGTGCAGTTGACCTCAACGGGAAATCTTTTCAGAGGGGAAAGTGAGCCCTATTGCCTTTCTTTCGCCATCCTTCCATCCCAAGAGAATGTATATTTCACTATAAAGACGTCACCGAGGGGCCGGGCTTGCGCCCGACGCTTCCTCGCGTTGCTCCTTCAATCCACGTATCATCCTCGGACGACATCATTCGCTTTGATATGTTCTTCGCACATGAATACCCCTCCCCTTTCGGATAGCGCCCTGCTTCATACATTACCTGGGAATGTTGCACAGCATCGCCCAATTTACATGTTTCAACATCACTGCCGGCTTCACGGGTTCGCCTTGTTATTTGCGGCAAAGATGAAGATCCGTGGCACACGGGTTATATACTCCCAGAAACCCTAACCAAAGTTCATTGCAACCTGATTACGCACATTGTTCACAACGGCATCGGTGACCACGAAGAGGATGATATTATAACTATCAGTCGCACACTGCACCTGCTTAACTCGGCTAAGACGGTGTTCCTGGTCTTCAAGCTTCAATCCCAGCGGCCCGGACGCTATGCTGGCTATTGCAACTGATCTCGATGGCCCTGTCTTTCCCGCCTTTATCATCGAGAGAATGTACTGGACCAAAGATATAGACGACGGGACACAGGGACAGTCGTGGAGAGCTTCAATCGTCGCTCTTAAGCACCGCCAGGAAATTGACAACCCAGTGCGCACGGTACAGTTCATCGGCCAAGGTTTGGACCCATCAGCACTCGCACTCGACAGGTCTACGGACGAGAGGTTTGCTGAGCGTGTACGACAGCTTGTTGATAACCTATACGATGATCGAGTTTGGTGAAGGTTGCGAGTTGTCTGTAGATGGCCAGATGGCGTTCGGAATGATAACGCGTCCCGCTCGATGCTGTGCGATGGCGCTCAGACTGGACATTGCATACACTTGCACGTCGAGCGAGGATGATACGTATCTTCTCGCTACATTTACACCGTCCTCGTCAACACTCAATGCAGGATTTTGTATTCGATGTGGCGTACAGGGATAACGCGTAGGGCAGGTAAAATACTTACGTTCTAAGTGCAATGTCCATGTCGTGGATCTACGTTTTTGTTAAATTCAAGTACCCCAAAGAGAGTCGTTGCATACTATATGAGCGTCAAATAATGTTCGGTGGGGAGGATTGAGAAGTGCACCTTCCCTGAGAAGCGCCTCAAGCTTCGAAGCCCATCCTTCATTATCGTCTTTCCTGAGCTGACATACTTCGCCAGTGAGGCCCAAGGAAGCTCTGTCCAAGTGGCGAGCATCTACGTGGATATGTGAAGCTCGGTTGAGGTGGCAGCGACCGAATAGCCAGCCTATCTGGAAGCTCTGTCATTCTTCCGTCCACGATTTTCGTACGTCCCTCTCGTCGTACCTCACCACGTCTCACGCCACAATGAGGATAAGTTCGCAGGCTATGCTGCTTCTGAAAGCATTGCGAAGTGCCACTGCCTTGCGTAGGCGTGCAGGCAGTACATGCGATCAAGGCCGAAATAGTGTCCGGGCATCGGCGGCGACGGACTTTTATAGTATCTTGGCACACAAGATAGCTGTGGATAGTTGGGTGTATCGAAAGGGTGGGTAGCGAGAGGGCGAGACGTGAAAGGGGAGGGGGAGGGGAATAGTCCTCGACTCGCAGTGTATAGTCAAGTGACACTCGCCCTAACTTACTGATTGCTTTCCTTGCGCCTTGATGATATCAGCTCGTCGCTCATTCGTGCCCTCTATTCTCGCGCCCGCTCGGCCGGCAAGGTTGTGCACCCGAATCGTCTTCTTCCATCTACAACGCATGTAATTGTACATCCATTCGTCAAACTCTTCCCGCGCCCCCTCGCTTCGCGTTCGTTCTTTGGACTCCAGAAATAAGGCCTGCTCAGGGTCGTCGAACATCAGCTCGCGTTCTGGAGGCTCCACTGGGTATGGATTCAGCATTTCCTGCCGAGGACGGCCGTGGATGGCCGTGGGTCCATGAAGCTTACCAGATGTTCCGCCGCGTTTCATTCCTTGACTGCGAGCCTGCAAGCTACATCCGCACGGCCCACGAATATGGGTGCACGTCCTTACGCATTGCCGACGCACAAGTATATAAGCGCAAAAAAGCAAGTGGAGCGCGTAAAAGTCTGCCAACGGCCGCTCAAACGAACAAAATCACACGTAACCCAGACTAGCCAGCCCCCCTAACCTTAGAAATGAGGAATGCGCACTGCCTCGAACAACTGTCTTATCGGCATTGATTTTGTCACAAGGATGTGGCATATGTCGCGCGTAAAAGATGAGGGTCAAGGATATTATCGGGCGCCGACTTCAAACACCATTCTTCCCTCCGGAGAAAAGTCTAGAAATACCCACGCTGTCTGTTGGGAACGCAGTGATACGGCTGCAATGGATAAGATACAAGAAGCTTTGAGAAACCGGTATGCATCATAGACATCTACCAGCGGTCTAGCCGCGACCTGGAGCCACCAGCGGGCCAACGACATGGAAACCCGCAGCTAGAAGCTCAATCTCACGCTAAAAAGAACAATTCCGACGTGGCAAGCTCTACGGGCAGACTTTACCCGATCAGATGGACAGCGGTGGCACTTTAGACGGCGTCTCAAGCGCCCACAAGGCTTTGCGATGAGTGGCGCGGGGCCCTGGGAGTAGGCGCTGCGCTAGTCTTGCTGCGATCTCCCACAACTAAAACAGAAAGGGTCGACACTACAGGCAGCCAGCATCCTCGAGGCACACATACAGACAAACTCGTACCCTCGATCACAGTTCGTCCCGAACAGACCGGCCTTTCGCCTGCCCGTCCGAGGCTTGCTCGTCCTCATACTCGTCTTCATACCCTCCTTGTTCGTTTACGCTCTGCACATTGAAACCAGCAGCTCGTAGCGCGGCCGCGAGGCGCTCGCTATCGGGTAATACGGCCTCGCCATTATCGCGCTCGACACCGTCGTATTCAATGTCTAAGTCGAGCTCGAGCGGCTGGTTAAGTTCGGCCGCGGAGAGGAACTCGATAAGCATCTCGCCATCGCCTGCGTCCTCAATGAGCACAGTTCCGGGCAGCTCATTCGCGCTGTCAAATCCGGCTTTGTGAACCATGCGGTCTAGCGCGAGCTGCACGGCCTTCGTCAAAGCTGCCGTAGCAGACTCAACGTCCGGGTCGGTCTTCAGGATCGGTGGTGGCTCGATGATCGGGGCACGTGGCCGGGGAATGGCGTACGGACTGTCGGATATAGGCATGTTGGGATCTGCGGACTTCATACCGGCCTCGTCGACGACGTGACGGCAGCGGATGGGCGTCTCCTCGCGCAGGTCGAGTCTCGACTTGAAGCCAGGCTCGCCGCATAGCCGTGGAGTGTTTATTACGAGCACATACGAGCAGGTCTTGGTCTCCTTGACGAAGAGGATGGTGTCCGTCATCGTCATCGAGCAATGAAACTGGTAATAATATTCTCGTCAGAAGCCGGCGGACGTAGAAGGAGATCGAACGAAGTCCGGGGAGGCTGAGAACATTCAAAAGCGGCAAAAGGCCGGCCATGGAGAGGAGAGTATCCGGCAGATGCGCGCCGATTCTTTCAATTCAAGCAGGAAGCATCGTACTGTTGGAGGGAATGTTCCGCATTCGTGGCGTCATGGGGGAGAGAGGGCGCAAACTATCTTTCATTTTAAGCTCACCTGTACTTCAATTTCCCTGCCGCGGCCAGTCTTATCGCACGTAGTACCGTCGCGCCAGCGTTGAACAAGGTATCTGGAGCCAGCGCCGCCGCGAGCGAGCTCAACGTTAGCGGCGAGTGCAGCTTGCTCAACGACAGCGACGTCCTCCGTGCTGCTTGTGGTCTTTGGCGCGCGCCCGAGGTCGTATGCCTCCCACTGCGGTCAATACGTAGTGGTCAGAAGCCTTATTCAGATGATGCAGGAAAAGATAGGCTCACTTCCGTATCTTCTTCAATTTGGTAGCCGCCTGGAAAGAAAGGTCAAAGACGCGATGGTATGAGAAAGCGGGGATCGAAAGTGATAATGAAGCCGTTAAACTCTGTCGAGCCTACCAGAAGACAGGGGAACGCACCAGCCATATTCGGACGTTGCTGCCTTGTCTCATGGAATTGCCGGACATGCGAGTTGTGACAATACGCGTAGGTAAACCAGCCTTGCCGATGCTGTAAGATACATTGATCGTCAGACACTTCTATAGAGGACACAAAGCGTTAGCATACGTAGATACAGGATCCGGCCAACGGCTGAAGTAATGACCAGCTGTGAAGAGCGGTTAATTCCGTAGGCTCTTCCTCTTGCGGCGGAGTTGATTGATATTCCGGAGGTGGTGGAACCAGGCACAGATAGCTGTCCTTGGATCCCAGTCTCATGAGTTCGAGCTTATAGCCTGCAGGTGCAGGAGAAACGGCGCCTAGCTGAGGAAATTACCATGTGCGTGAGCGGATATTATTACCGCAGCAATGGCGCAAAACGAACGTCAGCTTGGCCATCACCTATCTCTGGCCTTTGAGATACGCCCGGATCGGCCCACGGCTGACCGAGAAACTCGTATTCACCGCCTCGCAAGCCATCCCGAAGCCATTTCTGAGCCGTTTCATTCACAACGGGGTACCCGTTGTGGAACAAGACTGAGTACTTGGGAAACGCGTCAGGATCCTCTGGCAGAAGTTGTCGTTTGCCTGAAACCAGATGCGCTGCCCAGATTGAGAGCCACCAAAGACGAGAGTACATGTCGCTGGAAGTGCAGGACGAAGTTAGATGCGTGGGCCAAACACGTCTGCTGATGCGTGGCGCGTGGCAGGTTTGCGCCGACAAAAAGGGCTGATATCATCACGCAACACATCTGCCATCCCGTTGCAAGAAGCATATCCGTTATCGCTGTTTCTCCTCTCTTCCGACCGCCTTGCGTTGCCAGAAGGCGGTAATCCTACTGCAAACGATGTCGATCACAACAATATCATTGCCAACAGCTTCGGCTACAGATAAAAGCGGGGCAATTCGGGACGCGGCCATGTCGCCCAGTCGCACCGGCGGTATTAATACCCACAATTTGGCACTTTCGGTCCTAGTTCTGGCCCGCGCGATCGAAGATTCGGACTTGCTTGGGAACGAGACGACGCCCCACGCGATATCCTTCCGCTCGGTCGTCGCCTCTTTATGCTGACTTTTGCGAATTGTCCATGCCGGGCTCTTTCTCGCTTATATTTCGTCCCCCGTTCTCTATCGGCTGCGCGCTGCTGTTTGGATATAAGCGCCAGGGGGCCGGAGGCGTGGGTGGATTTTCTGCCGAATTCCATTGAACGATTACCTAAGCAGGCACTGACAGATCATATCCTGCGAGCGACGCCATTAATTAGCGCAACCGTGCCCCATTCCCTATTTCCTCCCCCTTTCCTCCCGCCTCTTTACCATCACCCCGTCCGCATCTGCCCGCCGTCTCCCAGCACCCACCATGTCACCATCCCCGTCGTCAGACGAAATAGAGGAAAGCGCGCAGGCAGTCGACCAGCTCGAAGAAGGTACGCCGTTCCTTCCGCCACGCGCGCGTGTTCAACGAACGCCCCCATGTACCACGCCCCCAAACACGCCCTGCCTCGTCCACACCCTCCCGTGATCTAGACGCGCTTGTGCTTACTTTCTGCGCCCGCGCGTCTAGGTGCTGGCGACTCGGCCGCCCCGACTGCCCCTGCGCCCGCTGCTGCCGCCTCCCAACCCAAGCGGCCTCGAGGCCGTCCGAAGGGTAGTAAGAACAAGAAAACTCTGGAGAAGGAGGCCGCTGCAGCTGCCGCCATCGCCTCTGGCGATCCTAACGCCATAGCTGCAGCGGCAGCGGAAACTTCTGCCCCCAAGAAGCGTGGGAGACCACCGAAGGTACGCAGGATGCGCCATACATTGTCGGTCTCGCTAACCTAGATCGGCGCGTGCAGGCCAAGACGGAAGACGGTGAACCGGCGGCAAAGAAACCAAGGGGGCGTCCTCGCAAACCCAAGGCTGAAGATGCAGACGAGGTGAGCGTGCATTCCTGCACTCTTGCGCTCAGATATCGAGTTTCTCACATCCCCCCCTAGGGCGGCGATGAAGGCGAGCCCGTCGAGAAGCCTAAGAAGCGCCCGGGCCGCCCGCCCAAGTCTGCAACGACCGCGGCCTAAACGCCCCCGGCTTGATACTCTCTCACTGCGTCTGTACTTGAATTGCTGCTTTCCACCTCGCTTTACTCGATGATCATCGCCCGCTACACGATAGGCCGAATGCTCGCGGTATCTCCCGGTTCATGTACGCTCGACGCTCGCGGCGCCGGCTGAAATGTACCGCTATGGACTGTACTACTACGTGAATGGCGCGCCCCACCCATGTTAGGTTTCGGCTGTCGTTGTTCCTTCTCTATATTCTCCGCCGATTATTTCCCCGCGTGTGCTGTGTACACCGGTCTGGGCCTCGCTACAGTCTGATGATCTATCATTTTTTCTCTCACTGCGAGAGGCACATCGTGCCGCCGTGATATATAAATGCGGATAGAATGTTACCGCGGCAGCGCGAGAATATCGCAACGACGAATCGAATATCAGAAATACGGATAATCAACCGGACTACTGCGACAGAAGCTTGTGTACGCGATGAATATATGCTAACCAGGCTATCCCAACACCTGCCACACCGAGCACGCCCGAAGCGACGTAACCAAGGTTCGAGATAAGTTGCGACTGTTGCTGCATCTTCTTCGTCACCGACGCGTAACCGATATCTGGCCGAAAGGTGACCATGGTGTACAACGGTAACCAGCCCTTCGGTTGAGGCGTAGAGAACGGCACTTTCGCGAGCGTCGGCGCCAAACTATCGAGAAAGACGGGTTTCGGGGAACTGAGCGTGTACAGGAATTTATCAACGGCGCGTCGCAACAGGTAGGAGGTCGTCGCCACCGCATGGCGCATCTCGACGCTGCACACGGGTATGAGTTTCATTAAAAGATGCGCGAAAAAGAGGGCCGCTCACTAGTTGTCCATCGCGAGCTTCTGGATCGCGACGAGATCTTCATGCCTTGTTTCGGAATAACGAGAAAGTGCCTTCTCAAGTCGTGCGTGGAAATCACCGTCAGGCAGCGAAGGGTCGACTCCAGCCTCCTGAAGTAAAACGTGCAACACACGGACGTCTTCCAGCCCGCAATTCAAACCCTGTCCGTAGAAGGGAACCATGGAGTGTGCTGCATCACCGAGAATAATACCACGATCCTTGTAATGATAGGGGTTCGCCTGTCGAAGGCACGTCAATGTCCATATTGCACACCTTATGGGCAAGAACCAACCTTAACCGTGATCAGAGGACTGCGCGGATTTTTGGCGAACGACTCGAGAACAGACGCTTCGCCGATAAGTGACAGAGCATCGGGGAAGTACTGCTTGAACCAAGGGACAATGGCCTCTGGGCCGCTCAGCTTGTCAAACTCGGACGTAGGCGCAAACAATGTACAGGTGAAGGACTTGTCCTGAAAGAAGAGCCTGTGAGCTTCTCGGCGGAAATAAGGTGATCGGGTTCCCTCACCTGGTTGGGCAGCGCAATAAACATAAACGAATGCCTCGGCCAGATGTGCAGGTGATTTGGGTCAATACGGAACGTCTCGTTACCCTGCGCGTTGCGGCCAGGCTGCATCTTCAGCTCGATATACTCATGCGGAATGTACTGTTGCTCAAAGTCCATCCTATGTGAATTCAGTCACACATGTTCGCGCAATGTCATCACAACCGCATACCGTACGACTCGCATGAGCTGCCTCCGCACAATAGAGTAGCTGCCGTCCGCACCGATACAGAGATCAAAGTTCTCCTGCAGTGTCTTGCCGCTTTCAACGTCGTTGATGCTCATGGTACGACGATCGAAGTCTATCGACTGGATTTTGTGGCGGAAGAAGACGCGGACATTGGCCGTCGCCAAAGCCTCGCCAAGCAGGTCCTCGTTCAAGAGAGCACGGTCAATGGAATTAATGCACTGTGACGATCGTGAGCATGAACTGCCGATAGGGGCACTCGGATAACTTCACACCTGGCCATCACGGTCATACAGCTGGCTGTTCTCATTCCCTTGCGCGTCGTGTATCATGCGTCCGCGCATAGGGATCACAGTCTTCAAGAAGCGTTCGGAAGCCGCAGGGTTGATAGCCTTCAGTGCCGCAATGCCGCGGGATGAGATGGCGAGGTTAATTGAACGCTGCTGGGCAGCTGCTTTCGAAGAAGGCAAGCGCATATCTGTAAGCAGCCGTAAGCGTTGCTGTTCATAGCAAGGCCACGCTCTTCGTACCAGGACGCCCTTCGTAAAGGTCGACGGCCCAGCCCTGCTTCGCGAGCGCCATGGCTGCCAAACAGCCAACAGGACCAGCTCCGACGACGATAGCCTTGCGTGTGGTAGGTTTGGAGTCCATTATAATAGATAAAATGATGTCTAGTCCAGAAGAATAGAGAGAGACGAAAAGGCAGACGAAGTGGAAGGTGACAAGACGCAGAGCTTGTGCGGCCGCTCATCGGGTCGTTTACATCGCGCGCGTTCGAGGCACTGCCTGGATGCAACGATGATCAGCAAACAATGCCGAGCGCGCTTGTTTGACCGGGCGCTGGCGGCTGGCTGGCGTTGGCAACGATCCGAAAGATCATCTGGACGTCTGAACAGCCTTGCATTTACTGTATGACGAACTGTTGGCGGTGATGTCTGCGAGGTGATCATGGGCGTCCAGAAGGCTGTCCATCGGCGACTACGTTCTGCGATATAGTCGCTCACGCTCGCTGCCTCACCCCGCCATCTTCTGCGCTCACTACATCCCTTGACGCCACTTCTCTATCTGTAATGACTGTTATAGTTATGGACTCTGATATTGCGAATGCACCTTTCCGCCACGAGTTTGTTATCCCTTCGATCGGGGCTTCCGGCGCAGAAGGTTATCCTTTTGCAGTCATTGGATCCAACAACACGCTCACAGGTACCTGCATTCTATAGGAGACGAGTCGTGTACCTATCTTTGTGGCAACTCTCTCGGTTTGCTTCCGAAGCGCTCGCAGACCCTTGTACAGGAAGAGTTTGCCGTCTGGGGCTCAAGGTACAGTCTGAAAGCGCGTGCTTTTACTCGACGCCCTGCTGACCTCCTCCAAGAGGTGTCGAAGGCCACTTTGATCATCCGCATGGTCGCGATTGGGTGTCTATTGCTGATACGTGCACGCCCTTGCTTGCTGAGATCGTCGGTGTGTATTTATCTAACCTTTCCTGTATGCATCTAATGTGTATTCACAGGCGCAAAGACTTCCGAGGTCGCATGCATGGGCACTCTCACAGCGAACTTGCATCTTATGATGAACACCTTCTACAAGCCTACATCAACCCGCTACAAGATCCTTTGCGAAGGAAAAGCCTTCCCATCCGATCAGGTTTGTGCCTTGTCCCGACCCGTCTATTCACGATATTGAGGGTCTATAGTACGCATTTGCTTCGCAAGCAAAGCTTCACGGATATGAGCCCAGTGACGCCGTGCTGGAGCTGTTTCCCCGCCCAGGAGAGCACACACTTCGCGAAGAGGATATCCTCCAGGTTATTGCCGAACAGGGATCCACGATCGCCCTAGTGATCTTCAGCGGCGTCCAATATTACACCGGTCAATGGTTCCCCATGCAGTCCATAACGAAGGCGGCCAAAGAGCAAGTGAGTTGACGTCGTCAGTTTGATGTTCACTTCTTACTTGTCGCCCAGGGTTGTGTCTGCGGCTGGGATCTGGCACACGCAATGGGTAACGTTCCCCTCGCACTCCATGATTGGGGCGTCGACTGGGCAGTCTGGTGCAGCTACAAGTACCTGAACTCGGGGCCCGGAGGCATTGCTGGGATTTTCGTCCATGAGAGCTGGGATGACCGCCTTGTCACGGAGTAAGCTTGTTCTTCTCAGAATATACCCGGAGCATTTGACGAGCCGACACAGTTACGCCGGCTGGTGGGGACATGATCTGTCAACACGCTTCTCTATGCCCCCGAAATTCCAGGCAATTCGCGGTGCAGGCGGGTTCCAGCAGTCAAACCCTCCAGTTCTCTGCGTCGTGTCGCTTCTCGGCTCGCTGGAGATCTTCAAGGAGGCTGGCATGATGCCAGCTCTGCGCGCGCGATCCGTGAAGTTAACAGGTTACCTCCAATCAAAGCTGGTGGAGTCGAAATTCTACGTTCCGGTCGAAGAGATTCCCGCCCGTTACCCTGCAGACGGCTCGAATACTACCCCAGCATTCACAATCATCACCCCTCTTGACCGGGACTCGCGAGGGACGCAGCTTTCGCTCGCATTCTTGCCGCTCGGAGAGGGAGTGATGCTCAAGGCGTTCGATGGTTTGAAGGCTCACGGAGTAATCGGGGACGAGCGCAAGCCCGATGTGATTCGACTTGCTCCGACCGCGCTGTACAACACTGGAGAGGACTGTGACAAGGCCGCGAAATACCTTGATGAGGTCTTCCAGACCCTAACCGCATAAAAGACCTCATGTATACCAGTCTTCATTTGGGCTGAATGTACTGTTACTTCTTTGTTAAAGCCATGTGGTCTCTGTATATGGAATTTACTCGACAAAGACCAGATATTTTCCCGGGTGCTCATGTCAATTGAGCGCCACATAGTACACATACACGTTCCTGGCACGTTGGCATCAGAGAATCCGAATCTGAAATCCAGACTACGCGCAATGGCCAGAAAACAAAAGCCCGACTAGGAGTCTCACCCAATGTGTGCAATAATTATGATGTCGATCATCTGCAAGTCTCAAGGCTGCAGCTCTGGCGAAGAGCCACCCCACTTGATCTATGGTCGAGACCGATGCGCGCAAGCCGGGAATACTGTCCCGCCTTCACACCGGCCTGTACCAGAGCGAACTGCCGAATGTCCGAAATGTATGAAAACGGATGCGCACGTCTAGCATGTGTGCACGGGCATCGCCTGGAAATCATCTGGTGAAAGAGACCCCCGTTTACTCAACTCAAGCTATACGACCGAGTTCCCATATTGCTCCCACGGAAGGATATTTCTGGCAGTGCGGATGATGATTGCCATGGAAAGCAGGGAACGGAAAACTGATGCTACAGAAGAGACGACAGGCTACAACAACCCGAACGATGCTTCACTTTTGGTAAGACCAGACGTTGCGGAGAACTAGAGAACGGTCAGTTTCAAGATACATATATGTTTTTGGAGGTACGCACGGCCAGCCTTGGTCGCAAGGCGGTTAACGGAGTCGTCCGACTCGCCCATGGCGCGGACCTGTCCGCAAAGCGCGAAGGTGGTGTTGGTGTTCAACAGGCGGCCGTTAGCGTCGACATCGCCGACGACGATCTGGACCGAGGCGTGATCCTTGGAGGTAATGAGGCGGTCTGTGAACATGGCTCAGCATCGTCGATTCTACAGAATATAGACGGGTACGCACTGGTCGCCGAGCACTTGCGTGGGACGTAAAGGTCAACAAGGACACCCTTTCAAGTAACCGTCAGCATTTCCCCCAAGAAGCAACTGCGTATCGACGCACCTGGTCGTTCTCCATCGTGAATTATGGCCTGCTGGGCGTCGTCGTTGGGCTCGAAGGCGGCACTCACTTTGCGATCCGGCAGATCGGCGCAATCACGAGGTCGTAGGAAAAGTTGAAACTGCAGGCTTCGGCAACCGCCGGAGTCACCCGTCGAATCTCGTTACCCCGCTAAGCGCTCCTCTCTACGGCTCCTGCGATGATGTTATGTATGGCAGAATCATGTATATCTAGATATCTGCTATCATTGCGATGCGCCACCGTCTACGGCGATAACGTCGAGGAAACCAGTATTGGCGGAGTGATGGCTTTGCTTCTCGTGAGGCGTTGTGCAACTTTGTGGTGATCCTGGCCCTGCCGCTTTGTATACAAGGTGATAACGGTACTGCGTTTTGGGCTTACATGCGCTTCTATATTCATCGAGTTGGTGTAGTAACAATATCTGTAGCTCTCAACGCCACACAAAAGTGGATGTATCTGGTCATCTGCTTGAGGAGATCAGTTCCTTGCCTTTTCATGCCTCTGGACAACAACCCTGCGAGATAGTTTGAATACGCGCTCGGGCTCTTGTTCAACGAGAGTTGCGTCCTAACACCTGTGGCTGGAAGGGAACATCCGAATACTCGACGTTGAACTTCTGCAAACCATCATTGCTTTCAACGTTGCGTGCCGAGTCTCATGGTTATCATCCCGACTTACTGAGATCAGGCGCCGCGCGAACGCGATAGGTGCCTACTGGCCTAAGTGCACTGGAGTCGTACATCGACTGTAGACTACTCACTCTTTTCCTTGTCATGCATGTACACGTATGATAATGACTGCGCTTACATACGTCTATTACTTATGTAGCCCATATGTATACATTGTAGGACGTCATTTCATACTCCCATTTGGGCAAGCTTGTGCGTATAGGCTGTATACCAATGTATGAGTATCATCTCGGCAAAACCCGAACTGCTTCACACAGAAAGGAACTCGAACTCGTGCGTTGCATCGTTCGGCCTCGAACGTCCACGTCAACCTCGACTGTCTCCTGGCCAAGCCAGAGTGGTATTCCGCATGCCCTTGCTTCCAAACTATACATTCGCTTGCCTAGACAGTCTTTACTGCTGAGGCGTATCGTGGCTTGAACGGCACTCTGGGCATGCGGATTTTGCGACCGCTGCCCAAACATCCAGAACTTGTAGTCTTCGACACGCCTAATTTATGTCGGGAGTACCACATCGAAAGCTGGCATCTGGCGCGGGAAGGTTCGGATAGAGTCGTTAGCAGGGCATCCGGTTTCGCGCCACGGGATGCGTGCGCAGTACTGTTACTCGCGGTGCTGTGGCCTTTGGTGCGTGCTACTATGTTGTAGACCTGGACCGATGCTAACAACGATATAGGTCAAAGCGCACTCCTTGGGTCAAGTTGGGTTAGCTCTTGGTACAATGCTATACTTGTACGCAAGGTGTACGCAGGTTCTCCGAGGTGTGTCGTGCGGACGGTTCAGCGCGATGCAGCGCTCTCATCATCGTACAGAGTCGATCATTGCAATACCGTCCCTGGGCATACAGTTTGAGACACACCGAGGCTTTCCGCCTTTTACGTTCAGCGTAAAGCGAACCTTCGTATCGATGGCGGAGTTGGAAGATATCGTCTTGAACGAGGCTCTCTATGGGTGGAACGTACGCTACTACATGGCGGCACTGCACAGATCAGACGATGGAGAACCTCGCCTACAGGTGGCCTTCGAGGTAAAGCAATCGCCATCATCTTGGAAGTGGGCCGCTCTGATTGCAAACAATAGACTATCCTGCCTCGATTCCCTATTCTGCACCCTATTCTCCATGACTTACGCTCATATCTGAACGTAGTCTGATTGTGAAACTGGGGCCACAATGATAGATACAGGGAGAGCATCCGCTTGGTCATAGCCGCGGGTCGAAGAATACTATTGTTTGTGCTATGACAGTCCCTTTGCCCCGCACCATTGTTCGCCGGAGTGTCCAACCACATCCAACCACAGGCACAAAGATCGTGCTTTTGTTCCGCCCTTGAGCTCGAATGCGCGTGGCGAAGCATGGACCACGATCAAGAGTCCTATAAGTGCCCCGTCTACTCAAACATTCTTTCACCATCGCCTTTCACCCTCCTCAAAATGTCGTCCTCGCTTTCTGACTTTTCTGCCGCGAATGCGGGGGACTACTATGGCTACATGATACCGCTCTCGAGCAGAGTCAACGCGATTAGTTTCGGAAAGGAGTCCGATCGGAAGATGTGGACTATTGGACGTGGCGAGTTCAACGCTGTTGTGTTACCTTCGCCGGCCATCAGTGAGTCGCTCGTCCTCGCGCGAGGTGAAGGGTTTGCTAACGCCCGCGGCAAGGTTTGCACCATGCTACCATCACATGCGAATCGGACAAGAATTTCGCTCTCATGTACATCGAAGACCTTTCTACGAATGGTGTTTGGGTACGTAACTCTGCTTGATGTAGGCGTGTCGTCTCCTCACAACCCATTTTAGATCAACGGCGAGCGCATCGCGAAGGAGACTCGTACATTACTGAAGGACGGATGTGCGGTGCACTTCGGCCAACTCCTCGCTCACAACGATGAGACTCGGGACTTCCGCTTCACGTTTAGGCTCAATAGCGCCATCGCTTCCTCTCCAAGCTTCAGCGGCTCTCGCATCCCCGAACTCAACAAGGACTACGACGTTGTCCAGGAGATCGGGGCTGGCAGTATCTGCAAAGTGCTTATGGCGATCGAGCGTGTGACAAATGAATGCGTCGCCATCAAGCTCTATAACCGCGCCAAGAAGTCCCAGCAAGACGCTATGGATCGGGAACGTCTCCTGCTTCAGCATCTGCTGGAGCATGACAACCTATGTGGGTACAAGCGTGCTTCGCTCGAAACGACCGGAAGTAGTATCGGTTGTACGTCGATCTCCCGCCTGTTGTAAGGAGCATCTCTAATCTGTACCAGATGTGGTCTTCGAGTACATCGACGGCAAGAACCTGCGAACGTTCATGACCGAGCGCAAGAACACTTCCATCGGTACGTTCTCGCTCGATCTGTCTAATGACCATGGCTGACGAGCGTAGGCGAGGACGAGGTCAAGCACCTCATACTTCAGATCTGCAAGGCCGTTCAGCATCTCCAGGACCCGAACAAACGTCGACCTGGGGCCCCGCGTGCTATCTTGGGCGCCATCACCCACACTGACCTCAAGCCCGAGAACATACTCCTTACATCTGACTTGGCGCCTACTGTTAAGGTCGCCGACTTCAACGCAGTGATCTTTGCCGGCGAGACACTGAGGGATGTTCGCGGTGCGATGGACTACACGGCGCCGGAGATGGCGCACCCGGAGACTGTCGACCACCGTATCGACAACTACAGCATCGGTGTCCTTGCTTTCGAACTGCTCACGGGCAGTCTGCCTTACGTCAATGAGACGCATCCGCCATCGACGGCAGAGGCACGCATCGCTTCACGTGTTATGAAGGACTTGAAGACGTCTTTGCGCGATCGTAGTCCCGAGGCGTTGGACTTCATCAAGAAACTACTGGAGCCTGAGGTTGGCAAGCGTATGTCCATGAACGAGGCGATCGATTCGCATCCTTGGCTCTGGGGCGTTGGCCGCTCAGCTCGTTCCAAAGGCAAGCAGCGTGTTGTTTACGATGACGACGACGTAGACATGCGTCCGGCGTCTCCGATCAAGGGCTCTGTGCCTACAAACAGTGCGGTAAGTCGTTCAAGCGCTTCAGACCATTCACTCAGCTAATCAAACTGCGTGACCTAGGTTCTCGACGGCGGTGACGATATCGACATGCGCCCCGCCTCCCCCATCAAGCAAAGCGCGCCTGCCCCGTTCAAGCGCATGCCCGCTGGAGTTTTCTTTGCGGCGATGCAGAAGGCAGCAGAAAAGGTTGCCCCCGAAACCCTTCAGCCAGCAGTCTCCCCCCGTAAGGCAAAGGCTGGGACTTCTACTCGGTCAGAGAAGCCTCCTAGCCGTGTGACGCGCTCCATGGCTGCCGCTGAGAAGCGCAAATGAGTATTTCTCGGAACCACGCTGGCTGTTGCCGTCTCAAGCTGTCACTCTTGTGCTTTCTAGTATGTGATTAAAGCCACGGCAATCTGTGCTCTCACGGACTCGATGATAGTATCTCTCTGTGGACTGTGCTCGTATTGTACTCATGAAAAATATACGATCCCGTTGCTCTTCTTGCGGTGACGTCCGTTTGCTTGTTCGTATCCCTGACTGATGTACTCCTCGCAGTAGCTCCCAAAAGCTCCTACGCCCAATATGATCTTTCTAAGGCTACGTGACAGCAGCCCCGAAAAAGCTACATGGCTTTCATTATTGGCGCGAATAGTCTAACTGCGAACGACATCGCAAATATTCAGCCGTTCGCCTCTCGGTGAACTCGGGCCTGGCCTTGCGCGCCCTGAGCGGCAATGAGCCGAACGTACGCATTAGAGTTTGAGCTTGGAGACCTGGTCCAAGATCCCGCCATTCTGGTCTATGCATTCTCCGACTCAACTGCCTCAATGTCAATGCGAAGATGAAACGGTGCTGATATTCCCGGGTCACCGAATAAGTAAGTACCGTGGGCTGTCTGTTCAGTGAGCCCGAGAGTCCTACTCACAAAGACATACTATGGCCATATGTCGCTGCCGCCAGGACTCGGAACAAGCGCAGTCCGCCAGTCTGCGGTATGCTAAATATCGAAGTGCCTGAACCTTTATCAGATATGCGAGCTTGATTCGATCATCGTCCGCCAAGCGCGTGAACTCGCCTTCGTGAGCATGCAGCCACTCTTCTCGTGCCTTCTCCTTCTGCTGCGGGGCCGAAGCTATCTTTATCTCTACATGTCTGCGCCCGACTACATTGGATCATGTTTGTCTGTCGGGCCGCCTCTTGCGAAGGTAACGAAGACCTGAGGCCTGAGGCCTGATCTTACTACCGACAACGTCCTCCACTTTCCGCCGTCCGCGCAGGTCCTCCTCGTCCCGTCTTTCTCCGCTCCCGACGGTGTAAAAATTCCACGAGCAAGTCTGGGTCAGGGGGTTCGGTGGCTCCGCAGGGGCAAAATCTAATCTGATACGCCGTTCCGGCTCGCGCATGCCCTCCCGCCAGAAGTACTTAAATGCCTTGTCAGGTTCATCCCATCTCTCTACCCGTCCGCTCTTTTCACGAAGCGTGCGAGGTGCGCAGCTCGTCGTTCTTCTCGATTCCCGTTCACCGAATTCTTTCCGTTCAGTGCTGGTTGGCTTGTTCCCCGCCATCGTACATCTCCATCCGGTCTTTGGTCAAGGTGCGCGCTTCTGACATTCTCAAGCTATCGGATCTCGTTCTAAGCTGGCCATAGATCGCGAGATACAGCGACTGTTTTCTACACCCCTTCACTCGTAGTTAACAAAGTAGGTCTCCTTTGATCGCGCTTACTTCGCCGCTGCAACTCATGCACGTCGTATTAGCAGCCAAAACCATGTCCCAAAACTCTATCGACGAGAAGGGCAGCATCTCTGACAAGGAGCCCGCCCACGACGTCCCGACCCTCAAGGCGGAGGCGGTCCGCGATGCCCCAACGCTCACGAAGGACCAGTACGGCGACAAGTACGTGCAGTCCAAGGGTGTCAACAAAATTGAGGCGCTTCGCGCTGCAGCGAAGACCTCTCCATCCGGAAAGCGCATGCTCGTGGTCATCGGTGTCTGCGTGTGGATTGCGGCCTTTGCGTATGCGATCCAAGGAAGTACCAGGTAAGCGCGTCCCGAGCACTATCGACAATATAATAGTTGCTCACCACTGTGCAACAGCTACAACTACTCCGTCTGGGCCACCTCCAGTTTCCAAAACCACTCGACCGGTCTCTCAGCGTTGTTGGTCGCTACTTCCATCATCGGATCTGTTTGCAAGCCATTCCTCGCCAAATTCTCCGATATCTTCGGGCGTACAAGCACATACTTCATGGGGACACTCCTCTACCTCATGGGCTTCGTAAGTTGCTGTTCACGTACTGTCGATCGAACTCTTCTCACCATGTATCTTTCTCGAATAGGTGATTATATCCCAGTCTCCCACGCTGGCGGCATACATCATCGGGAACGTATTTGCGACGCTGGGCGGCACGACCGTCGACTTCATGAACTCGGTCATCGTCGCTGATCTGACGGATCTCCAGTGGCGCGGGTTCTACACTTCGCTGCTCTCGGTCCCTTACCTGATCACGCCTTGGTTCACGGCCGACATCGTCGAGCACTTGGGTACTACGAACAACTGGCGGTGGGGCTATGGGATGTATGCTATCATCCGTCAGTCCCTTCTTCTCTATTGACACCAGAACTTCACGACTTACCTGCGTCGACAGTGCCCGTCAGCACGTTGCCGGTCATCGGCGCCCTCATGTGGCTCAACTTCCGTGCCAAGAAGCTCGGCATTCACCCTGCCGTCGAACAGGCCGCCGCCGCCGAGGCAGGCGTCGAGACAGTCTCCCAAGCGCCTACTGTCCCGCTCGGCCAGCGCATCAAGTCCGTCATCGACGAGCTCGATGCGTTTGGCCTCATTCTGCTCGGTTTCGGCTGGTCTCTCTTCTTGCTTCCATTCTCCCTCGAGAGTGGCGCCAAGGGCGGGTGGTCGAACCCTTCGATGATTGCCATGAGTATGTATTTGCTCTAGCTCGGCTACTCACAACGAGCTAACACCCGTGTAGTCGTCGTCGGCATCCTCTGCCTGATCGCCTATGTGTTCTTCGAGAGGTTTGCTTCGCCTCTTCCGAGCTTCCCCCGTCGCATCCTGAGAAACAAGACGTTCATGAGTACGTTCTCGCCAATGTTCTTCATCTTCATCTGCAAGAGCTTGAACCTTCCTTTTTTGCGCAGTGTGCATCGTCATCGACTTCATGTATGAGCTTGCCGGGTACTTCGAGATCCTGTACCTAAGCTCGTACACGTACATCGTCTCGAGCTGGTCGCTCGAAGGCTGGACGTACTACAGCAACACTCTCACGCTATCGCTCTGCGCGTTCGGCGTCGTTGCTGGTGCCATTCAGCGTTACACCCATCGCTACAAGGCGCTCCAGGTCTCTGGCCTCTGCATCAAGATCATTGCGTACGGCCTTCTCATCTCCCCGTCTGGCAAGACCGCCACGACAAGTACTGGCATGCTCGTTGCCAGCCAGGTTTTGACGGGTATGGGCGGCGCATTTTCGGTTATCGGATCGCAGGTCAGAGCATACTGTTATTGTCTATACCAAGCAATGATCGCTGACGAAGATCGTGTGCGTAGGTCGCCGCCCAAGCATCCGTCCCGCACCAGGACATGACGCTCGTCATGGCTCTGCTCTCGCTTTGGTCGTCCGTTGGCGCGTCGATCGGCTCTGCCATCGGGTCAGTAATGTGGGCCCAGTGGATGCCCGGTAATCTGCGCGAATTCCTCCCTGCCTCCGTGAACGACACCCAGGTTGCGGAGTTCTACGCCGACATCACGCTTATTCGCGCATACGACTTTAACGACCCGGTTCGCCAGGGCGCTATCGAGGCCTACCGCCACACGCTCTGGGGCTTCTTCGTCCCCGCGCTCGTCCTGTCTTTCATCTCGCTCGGCGCGGCGTGCTTCCAGACGAACTACTTCCTCGGCGGGCAGCACAACGCCGTGATGAATGTTGGACCCGACGGCGAGCCTATCGAGTCCGAGCAGGCAGATAGGAAGATCGACACGAGCGCTATGAGCCTGCCGCGCAAGTTTGTGTACTACGTCTTTGGCGCGTAGAATGTTGGTTTTCCTGTATGTTCTGTTTGAGGCGGGGTTGGGCGGGGTTGCCCTATGTGACGTACCTATGATCTTTGCTACTTGTTTTCGACGATGTCTCTAGGACGTAGATGTACTGTTCGTGTTGCTTGTACTGTGAACGATGCATTAATAGTTAATCATGACCTTTATTCACGATGGGTTTATTATCGAGACCGTGTAGATCATCGAGGCTTGTGGGTTCTGGCTCTGATATTCAGAATATCATGTCAGGCATCGTTACACTCGGAGGCCGAGCTATCGTCGGCCTCCGAGCGCTTAAGGTCGGGTTTTGTTTTGCCACTAACACTAGGAGAGTGTCGTCCACGTAGTACACCCCCGACGTGCAGTTCGGGATTAGAGCAGTGATTGCATTCAGACGATTGGTAATGTAGAACAGACTCGGGGTAATGCAAGGTGACAGCACGAATGATAAAGCGCAAAGCCGAAAAGAAGTTGATCACTTCTGCATCCTCTCCTTCTGCATACGAAGCAACTAAGGAGGTACATGTAAGTTCAAGGTTCTCGGAAAAGCAAATTGGTTGACTTACCCGGCGACGCTTCTTCAACCTGAGAAAGTAAAGGAGTCCGTCAGTACGTGCGCGTGGGATGTGTAGAAAGAGAGAACGCACTTGTGCTTCTTCATCTTTTTCCTGCGCTTGCGCCTGACCGAGTCCATCTGAACCGCATCTTCGAAGGCGCTCATGACGGCCTCGTCAGCGTCCGTCGGCAATCCTAGGCGCTCCAGTGTCGCGTTCCAAGAAGCGGCGGCGCCAGCTCGGTGCAGCGCTACAGCACGTGCCAGCTGACGTGCAGCATCCGCATCTGCCTCTGGGCTGGCTTCTGCCGGGCTTTCGAGCATGAAAGGCATCTCCGCCTCCGACTCGGGCGCAGGGTCCGCGCCAGTCCATGACGCCCACGCAGCATCAGATTCCGCGCGGGAGAAGAGCGATGAAGTGGGCGTCTGCAGCTGAAGAGGGGCGTGGAGAGAGAAGAATTGGTGAAGGCGAAGGTCACCCGCAGATAAGGGCGGGTATGCGGGTGCATTCAGCGACGAGGTGAAGAGAGCCAACGTCGGTGTCGGCGTTAGCGGCTGCGGGACGTCGCTAGGCCCGCTAGCATCGGCGGCCTCTGACTTGGCGTCGCTGGCGGATGGCGCGTTGGCAGCGGGTGTGACGACCTTCTTGGACGGGGTGAAGTACCGGCCGCCGTTCGAGGAGGAAAATACGGAATATGTGCGCGCCCGTAGCGGCACGGCTGGTGGTCGGAGCAGCGAGCGTAGCATCGCTCCCCGCCTGCTGAGTAGTCGTGGTGGATGAGCAGAAAGCTGCACGCGACGCCGCGTCGAGAGCTGTGTGCTGGACACCGTTCGGCATCTACCGCAATTCCGGCCCGGGTCCCGGGACCGCCGGCATCTACCTCTCCGCGCTGTGACGTCTCCGGACCTCTGGCGGGGCCAACCTACCTTACACCATCATGGCCGACGACTTGGCCGACGCGAGCAAAGGTTTCGATGCTCTCTTCAACGACTCGATTGATGCTGCCCGCGAGATATTCAAGGCGAGGGACTCGCCCTTCCACCAGCTCGGCTTTGCTGCTCTCTCCTTCCTCGAGGCCGCATTAGGTTTCGAGGTAACCACTGTTCGCGCGATTCTGGGTCTAATTCAATCTGACACTATGCGCCACAGACTGAACAAATGGCCAATGCAATAAAACTACTGGCCGATGCTGAGGCCGCCGCACGTAAGCAGGTAAAGGCGACTAAGGGCATCGCGCCGAGCGGCCGTTACCCTGGCGGGACAGAATGGGAGCTCTTGCATGCCGACGCGACCATACTTCTCGGGTTGACGCATGCCCTCAGGTCGGGAACCATAAATATGGCCCGTTCAGTTTCGAAGAACTCACATATGCTAATAGCGAATCATATATGGGCTATGTTCAATGCTTGTAAGTTCCATCACGTTGCCACGCGCATTCGCCACAACTCATCAATCTCAGGTATGCGGTGAACAAGTGCGTTTGTTCAGTCGCTTGACCACCACATGCGCGTCTGATTACAGCGCCACCAGTGCTCACTCCAAGTTCGCAAAGTGAGTAAACATGTTCTGTCCTCAGAAGTATGGCATTGTGGCTGCTCGCGATCGCGGCCGGCATGTCGAATGGAACCTGCTGCTTCCTCGCGCGTTCGATGGGTTGAACATCGCGCGATCCGTGCTTCTCGCATCCATGGTGCTTGCCCTACCGAATGAACGAACGCTGACATATTCGGCAAGGTTATGGAAGATCGTCTTCCCAAACGGGGTCTCGGATATCAATACGCCTGCCATATCGCGGAAAGGCTCCAAATCCTCTCTCGCGACGCAGAACAGCGCTGACGCGAGCAAGAATGGTCATGCGCCTGCGACTATGCCTAGCCCGATCACGTCGACCAAGAGAGGAGGACTATTCCGTGGTTGGAGCACGCTGACAGCGACACCGCGGGGTAGTGGGACATCAACGCCGGTGCCGATGGAGGATGGCCCAGCTGAGGAGTTGATTGTGTCAGGGACCGCTTTTGGTAAGCGAGGATGCAAGGGGGACTTGCGGCGTGCTGACTAGTTGTCCAGGATACGGTGTTTTCCAGCTAATTCTCTCTCTCTTACCCTCCGCAGTTAAGTAAGTTGTTTCAAAACACCACTCCAAGACGAGCACAACTGATGGCCGCGCAGGCGCGTGGTCGGCTTCTTTGGCCTCTCGCATGACCGCAAACTCGCGCTGCGAGCTCTGGCTATATCCGCAAGCAAGTCAGACGTACATTCGGTCTTCGCCGGGTGCGTCTGATAAGCAGGCGTGTTTGGGTCGTTTACTGATATGCAACCATCTCTTTCAGCCTCACACTGATGACCTATCATGGCGTCGTGCTGCTCAGCGCTGGTTTCCAGGCAGACGAAGCGCACATTCTAACGCAGTACCGCTCCATATGTCATAAGTTGGTGCACCCCCTATACCACGCAGGCAAACCCGCTGACATCATAACATAGGCTGGAACAGCGTTACCCAAATGGCTCCCTTTGGATACTGAACCGCGCGAAGATTTTCCGGATGGAAGGGAACGGGGAGGAAGCAATGCGTGTGCTGCGTACAGGCCTTGGACCTAACCGGCCGCGCGGTTTCGAGCAAGCGGAGTCTCTGCTCGTCTTTGAGCTTGCCTGGATTCTACTCTCTCATCGCGAGTACGTCGAAGCAGCAAAGCAGTTCCTCTACATCACAGAGATCAATACCTGGAGCCACGCTACGTACTTCTTTCTAGCCGCCGGTTGCTACTGGCGTGTGGGTGAGTACAAGGAGGCGCAACGCCTTCTGGATGCAATTCCGGCCGCCATTGACAAGCGTAAGATTGGAGGAAAGGACCTGCCGTTCGAAGTCTTCCTGAAGAAGAAGCTCGTATTTTGGAAGGCGAAGCAATTGCGCTTGACCGGCAGCGAGGAAAACTATGTCATGGCAATCTCCGTCAATCCAGCAGAAGGTGCGTCAGGCGTTCTGTGTGTACCTGTCGGGCCGGAGACTCATGGTCATCTACTGCGTCCTGTAGAGATGGGTATCTTTTGGAATAACCACCAACGCATCCCTGCGACCGTCGCTGAAGCCCATATCCACGAGTTCCTTGCCCTCACTCCCGCCACCACGATCCCCACACCATACGCTACCTCTGCTGCGCCCCCAGAGCCCCCCTTCCCCACACAACCCCCCGCGCTCGACACGCCCGATGAGCTCGCATTACGTGAACTTCTACTCGGTATCACGCACCGGACAGCCGGCATACACAAGATCGCGCGCGCATATCTTGAGGCAGCGCACGCTCGCCAGTCGACACTTGTCGTAAACACATGGATCGGCGGTGTGGCATGCTTCGAGTTAGCGTGTGTTGAGCTTCACGAGGCCGAGGCGCACGAGGATGCGACCAGTGCTAAGTCGAGAGAGCATTGGGGCGCTGCGATCAAGAGGGCGGAGAAACGGATAGCGCAGGCGAGCTCACTGTTGGGGAGCGAGATCGATCTGAGCTCAAGATTGGAGAGCCGCATCGCAATGCTGAAGGACGAGATGGCGCTGAAGCAGGAGCTGCTTGGCTTATAGACGTAGACGCTGAAGTGCAAGTATGCCTACGTATTTTATTCTGGATTTTCATCGTCTACATTGCCTGTCCCACATTTCTTGTTGCCTTGCTCGCCTTCTTGTCAACATAAACTTCGTCTCATAGATAACCACGCATGCCTTTACTGTAGTAGACAGTACCGTTTGGGGACTTGGACACACGATAGCACGGTACCTAATATACTTGTTCACAACGCACTGTACGACGCCCTCGTGCTCGTGCATGTCTTTGCCGCTTTCTGAAAGGCTCTGAAAGGCTGCAATGACGATGTTTGATGCGAACGGCATAATCTGAACCATGAACGTTGTTCAAAATGCGCTCCCGCGGCCCGATGTGCAGTGACTGCAGACCACCATCTCGCAGACCGCGCTCACAAGCACAGTCGGGTATCTACTTTGCTGAGCATCGACTGCTGGCTTGATCTGCGTTAGACCATGAATACACAGCCGCTGGTGGTCCCGTTGCTCCTTCCAAACGGAAGTGCGCACGACCATGGCTCGCATGCATCTTCTACTGGACATATCGTCGAACACGCGTGCTCTGAAGCAACAGGAACCTGCTTGACATCCTGGGGACCTGGTCCTACGGCAAGCCCTGGAGGACCTGTCCTGCGCGGCGCGGCTCTTGGCTGCGAGGATGGCTCTATATTCTTGTTCAATGCACGCCTTCGTACCCCTGCGGTCGATGAGCCAATACCCTCCACCAGCGTAGGGGATGCATCTCGCACGACCAGCCCTTCCCCACGCCACAAGCGCGCTCAGCGCTCGCGTTCACGACCTGGAACCCCTTCTTCCTCCGCGCGCTCTCCGCTTTCGCTCTCAATGGCACCGCGTTCAAGCATTGTTTCCGGGATCTCAAGCGAGCAGGCACAGGCTCCAAAGAACTATGTCGACTTTGATGAAGAGGAGGGAAAGCTGAAGCACATGCTCAAATCCAGCAGCAACACTGGCGTTCGCGACATGACCATGGGCGACCGCCTAATGCCTTCGTTCACAGAGCGCCGTCTCTCTGTTGAGAAGGGCGAACGACCTGTGCTCCATCCAAGTCGGTCCAGCTCAGAAAGTACGCGTGCGAATGTTCGTACCACAGAGGCTACGTCCCTGCTGTCTGCCGTTCAGTCAGCTGTGACGACACCACACAGCCAGACCAGCCCTCTGCCTCAATCGCCTATATCACCGTCGCCCCCTTCGCCCTACCAAATGCACCTATCGAGTCACGTTCTTCTGCGTGGATTTGGTTCGGAAAGATCAAGCGTGACAGCGCTGCACCACTTGGATCATGGTCACTTACTTGCCATGCAAGCGAATGGGTATAATACCTATATATCTCTTTACAAGCAGCAGCCTAACGTCGCGCGCAGATTTCTATCTTTGATCTCTTCCGAGGACGGCACTGGCATCTCACGCGTGGACCTCAGTTCAAGCAAGCTCCGTCCACCAGACGGTATGAAAGAGATCGACCACCCCTCAGTCTGCTGGCGCTGGGAACGCCTTCGTGTTTTTGAGACAAGCGAAGTAGGCTTATGGTCGACTATCGTCTCTTGCACCATACTTACTGAGGTGTCATCATGCAGTACACATACATATTTGCCTGCGCAGCCTTCGATCCCATGACGGTACCACAGTTGTCTCTTGAGCGCAACGACCATGACGACTTGCGATGCTCCAGAGTTGCCCTTCTATCTTTGGATCATTCCTCCAAGTACCATATTGAAGGCGTGGAGCCTGTGATATGGCTTGGCGCATGGTCACTCGACGCAAATGTGGACTCATTGGAGCTCGTCTCCGACAAAAATGGTTTGTTTACTTTGTCCGTGCCACGAAATGATACGCATACTGAATTCCCGTAGGAACCGTGCTGTTCTGCTACGTCGACTCCTCTAATCGAGTGGTCAGCCATGGTTTACACGTTCTGCCTCTGCCTTTACCGGCAGAGGGCGTCAGCGAACCAAAACCGGTGTCCTCGAACCTGGATATCTCAGCGCTGAATCCATTCAAGTCGACATCCAGCGAAGACGTCAATGCTATGCGACCTGTAGTTGACGACTCTCGTATACGCCTCGATGCTGCTGCTCAGCTGGGTGCTCTTGGCCAAGTCGACATTGACGGCATGCGTGTTAGGTTTGTCGAGCCTGGGAAACTCGAGGGTGTTTTCTGGTCGTCGGGCCAACTCTTCGTGAGCCTGGATCCCAGATGTTCTGGCGCACGTTGCTGAGTATGGCACAGGGTTTTGAGAGCGATGGCACAGCCGTAACATCGACAAGTAAAGTCTGCGATTGTGACGACTTGAAGGATGTCGTCTTCGTTGGCTCAAGCGGTATGTGGGCATCGATATATACTGTAAGTCCTTGGTCGTTTATATGGATGAATCCAAATGAATGATACGAATTGCGCAGGATCATGTAAATTTCCTACAAGCCACGCATCTGGACGCGGATGGAGTTGACGTGCACGGCAAATCAGGCATCTTATCGTAAGTATCGTACAAGTGGAATCTCTTGAGGAACATCCTGATGAGTGTCCAGCTTGCAGGTCGTCGCGAAAGTGGTCACACACCATGCCGAGGTTCTCTCGGTCGAGTCCGACACGACCGTCATTTCAACGGCAATCAGCGACAAAGGGCGCCGCAAGATCGAGTTGTACCACTCTCCAGACGATCACCGCGGATCTCGGCAGCCACGTCCAGATACTGTATGGAAGGCAAACTACGATGAGCCAGACGGGCATGACTCTGATAGACGCATCACATATATGCTCCCTTTGGACCTTGAACAAATTATATGTGGATTCAGTACGTTCATCATACCCAAGACCTACACCATGCTTATCGCTATTACTCCAGGTGATGGGTCCATTGCTATCTCATCGTACGCTGAAATGTCCCGAACGGCCTCCCCATCTGCGTATGACAAGACTTGCGATACTGCTCTCGACGGTGAGATCACTGGCCTTCATCTCGTTGATAGCGAGACGTCCGGCTATCGTATCATCGTGGGAGGTGCCGACGATGGATCTATCGCGTTGTGGTCGCTTGAGTAAGGGTATCCATATCGATACTGTCATACATCGCTTACATACTCTGCAGAACGCTCAAATTGCTGGCACGCTGGACGATCTTCACCACTCCCCTGAAGGACGTCATAAAGCTACAGCGGGCAAAGGGGGCTCCTTTCACTGGATGCTTACTATGCATATCACAAGATGGTACGATCGCGGTGTTGGACTTTATTGACCACCAATTGTGAGCTGACGGTTTACTCCCGCAATGTTTACCTCCATCGCTAAATCAACCATCCAGCCTCTTTCTGATACCCGGCGGTCAAACACCCCTCTCTCGCATGTGTCTTAAGGACGACAGTCTACTATTGATATATAGCAACGAGCGCGCCCGGCTCTGGGACGCGAGAACAAGAGAGTTCCGGCGTGCATTGATGGCGGATAAAGCCGAGGAAATCCTTCTCGAAGGAGGATGGATCCAGATGTATGTGATATGTTCTCTCAGCTCTGTCATAGCTGACTCTCGCCAGCCCGTTGATTGCTGAGCCTGAAGTATTGAGCGAGGGACCTCACTCCGTGGGAGCTGGCCCGCGGGACGCAGGTATGGGACTACATGTCTGCATTATCAGAATCAACCGCCTTACATTTGGTCCAGCTACTACTATCCTGCTAGATCTGGAAGCAATGTGTATGCGAGCACCTCGGGCCACCGATAGCTCCGTGAACCTGAACGAGTCGAGTATAAAGGAAGTGCACGATGTTCTCGCTGCCTTGCTTACTCCCGGGTTGAATGCGGACGTCGACCATATATGCCGCGAAAAGCTGCATATCGAGTCTACAAAGGTCACTGTCGGGCATTTCAGGTGGGTGTTTTGTATATCACGTCTTTGGGCCTACTTCTGACACAGCATAGTCAGCATTCTACGTCCATATTGTCTGTGAACGGAGCTAGAGAGCCATGGTGTGTGTCCGAAGATGTGTCCGCTATTCGTGCCCTGGCCATCGTCGCGCTGCTTCGTGCCCTGGGCCATACCGAGTGTGAGCCGCAAACTACTGCAAGTCACTCTCTGATGACACAATGTACATCTATAGATGACATATCGAAGGTTCTTGCCTTCTACACGCTCCATGTCGCCGGCGCAGTAGGGCCAGGTTATCGTCCCCCTAGTCTCCCACATCTGGCAAGATGGTGGTTCGACCAATCTGGTGTGTGTATGTCACAAGGGATTATGCCTGTGGCTTATTTAATTTCCTGCAGTCGACATCCGTGGAGCTGCTCGCGCTCTATTTGATGCTGGGATCAACAGTCTTCCTCTTGAAGATACCGTCGCCCTTGTTGACACGTGGCAGCATCATCGTGAGTCTTTGAGAAGGATGAATGACAGAGACTAACTGCATACAGTGCCGTCGCTTCAGCCGGATGTTGAGAAGAAGTCACCGACGGCAGCACTGGCATTGCTTCTGTGCGGTTATATAGCTGCACACAAGTATGTTCTCTTATCTTCCAGGTACGTCCTTGCTTTCCGCGTTGAATTGCCCTGTAACATTTCAAATCAGTGCTCTCAATGATGTCTCCAAGTCAATAATGCTCTACCTCCACGATGACGACGCCAGCCTGAAGGCAACTGCGGTGGATTTGTCATCTCGCGGCTTTCATATCTGGCAACAGTACATTGATGCTACCACTATGCTGCGCTCACTCGTGACGCTAGCGACTAGTACGCGGAAGGAGAGCATCACGGCGAACGTCGGTCCTCAAGCGCGTCAAGCCGTGTTGAACATCGTGACTCACCATACCGGACTTTTCATGACTATGCTGTCGCTTGACATCATGAATCCGAAGGACGTTGAACACCGTCGTTCTGTCATGCAACTCGTTGCGTTCCTCATTCGTAAGGTAAGCGGACTGCGTACGAGTACCGCTGTCAGTGAACTCATGCACCGTTACAGCGGCCGCTTTTGATATTCCCAAGCCTTCCACGTCTGGTCGAGGCAGTCGTCAAGTCGCTGGACCCAAATCACAACTCGGATCGCGAAGCCGTACTCGACTCGGCCACAGAGATTCTCGGACATATTGTCCAAACGTGCGTCGAGCGTCACGTTTTATGCATGAACAGCCAGCTTAACCGTGTTGATCTAGCTTCCCGACGGTCGACTTCCACATGGCTTCGCAGAAGCTCGCCGTCGGTACCAGTGAAGGCGCCATTGTTATGTACGACCTTAAAACTGGCACGCGTCTCTACGTGCTCGAGGGCCATAAAACGCGCCCGTCGTCCATCAGCTTCTCCCCGGATGGGCGGCGCTTGGTGACGACGGCACTTGACGAAGGAGTTGTGCTGGTTTGGAAGGTCGGCACTAGCCTCACGAGTTTCTTCTATCCGGGTGCGCCGCCTCGGCAAGGTCACGCAGGATCTGAACCCTTCAAGAGCATCGCGTACAACGTGGGCGACGAGGCAGAAGATATGGGGCAGGAGGAGTCTCTTACTGCTGTTCGTTTTGAATGGACAGCCGAGCGCAGTGTACGCCTCAAGATTCGCAGGATTACCTTGACGTTTAGTACCTAGTTGGAATTGAAGTCACAGAACTGCTGTTTGTATCATACACTTAGATGGGTGCGCATATACCAGTGTGGCATTCATTCGACCATTGCTGGAGCATGGTCTTTCTTCTGCACAAAGCGAAGCCCCCAACGGCAGAGTCAGAGACAGCAAACAAATGCGAGTACAAGTGTCTATAATCCAGTCACAATATCAGTCACAAAAGTGTATAGTGCACGATGTTTGGCATCTCATGTTTTCCAAACACCCAGCGGATCTAAGTCTGCGTCCGTAGGCTGAGGCGCACTCGGGGTAACATCCGTTCGAGGGGGCTCTGGCACAGTGGTGGAAGCTGCACGTCTCGGTGTAGGCTGTACGACCGTTACGCTCGGGTCAGCGGGCAGCGCGCCATCATTCATCCTCTCCCAGGGCGACGCAGCGGAAGGCCGGCTCGTCGCCGGCTTGACACTACCCCAAGGATCGTCGAAGAGCCCCGAAGGTAGACGAGGTTGATGGCCAGATGCTTTTTGAGATAACGACGAGGTCGGTTCCTTCGTCGTTGCCCATGGATTGCCGCCAAAGCTAGAGCTTGCGGAGAACGTGCTGGGCCGAACGGCCTCTTCCACGCGCGGCGTCTCGAAGCGCTCCGCCCCCGATCCCCATGCACCAAGCTCGTCACGCCCTCTCAGCTCGCCTCCGCCGGGAGTTGCCGGAACCGAATCTGCAGCACGATCCGGCGAAGGAGGGGCTACGTTCATTACGCGTAAGTCCTTCGCTAGGCCGTCGTATGCGCCCTGCAGTGACGTGAATGCCGAGGTTGCGTTGGACGATAGACGACCCCACACGCTTCGCGCGCCTAGGCCAGCGGACGAGAAGAGATCTGCTGCGGGAGCATTTCCTGGAGCGGGTCTCTGGCGACTTGGGGATGGCGCTGGATACGGTGCTGAGGAGCGAGACGGGGACAACGTCTGAGATCGACTGATGGGTAAAGCAATGTCGCGACGAGGAGGCGAACCAAGCTCAAGCATGCTGCCGCTAACGCGTGTACTGTCAACGCCCGTCCCAGAAGCGACAGGTAGCGATGCTAGAGCTGTGACGGGCGAGCGTCCGCTGTCTCCTGCACCCATACTTGGAATCGCAGGGTCTTCTTCCGCTGACTCGATGGGACCTGAGAGCTCAGAGTGTGCTTGAACTTGCGCCTGAACGAAGCGCCCGTTCATCTCCTCGTCTCCGCGGCCGTAGAGCTCGTTCCAGAAACGCAGATCTTTAGGGTCGGGGAGGAGAACACCTTGGTCCGCACCGGCCTCGCGGCGGTCCGCAGCGTCGAGCTCAGGCTTGAAATCCGCGTTGATGTACGTGTCGCGACGGGAGTTCAAGAAGTCCCAGACGGCCACGGTGCGCTCGGATAATGGCGGCTGCATTTCGCGGCGTTCCTTCTCCGAATTGAGAAGGAATGTGCCGAACTGGCACGAGTAAAGGTGGAAGTACAACTCGCGGAGGAACGACTCGTTGAACTCGAAGCGTTCCGGGAACTGGCGCTGCACGTTGCGCACAGACTCGAGGAACTGGTGGAACACTGGACTGGTCTCTTTGATGTGGTGGTTGCCCACAAAACGGTTCTGCACGCTTGCGAAGAACGCGCCCGCGCCACCTCCTGCACCGTCGGTCGTGCCCTCTGTTGGTGCAAGGAAGAATTTGTCGGAGGAAAGGTGTCCACATCGGTCAAGGAAGCGATGTCCAAACGCGAGCCAATCCTTCTCCACAAGCACTTGAAAGCCACGTAACGTACGGTAGTAGGGGTCGAGGCAGATCTGGCTCAGTGCGGAGAGCTGGGATGTCCGATCCCAGCCGTCAGAACAGTGAATGAGGACGTGCGAGGAGTTGACATGCACGTTGCGTACAATGACCAGTGTACCTTCGACAATGGAAGCTAGATGCTTAAGCCATCCCGAGCGGCGTAAGGTCTGTCGGTCAACAGGCAGCATCGACGCGCCTCCAGTCATGCTGCTAGCGAGGATTTCGGTCTCACGCAGTGCCTCAACGACCTTATTGAGTGAGTCGCGCATGGTGTGGATGTTGTCGATGCCCAAGTATGCCTTTCGGCACTCCTTGTAGTAATCCATATTCTCGGTGCCCGCTCCCTTGGCTGTGTTGGCCATGGCGTTCGTCGTCGGTCGTGCATCGATGATGAGGTTCGTTGGTGTTGCCCCGTAGATAGCAGCTGGTGGAGCCGTCGCGCCTGCACGAGACTCAGGCGATAGATGTGACTGGAAGACTGCCTCGACGAGCTTTTCGTCCTGAACGGATCTTGCATTCGTTAAACCGACTAGTGGCTGACTGGAGCGCGTAATACTACCCTGTTATGATGTCAGCACTTTGTTCTATATGAAACGAAGCAAACACACATAATTAGCCCAATGCAGGTAGGTGAGTGCCGGTATTCGACCTTTGCTGCGGTATTTGACCGCATATTGTAGGGTGGCGTCGCTGATACGGGTGGGTACAACCATTCGCGCAGGATATGTCGGGCAGAACTATTCACTAGCCGTTACATATGTATGGGAAGACTGGATGAAGTCGAAAGGGCGTACCGTATAGTCCTTATTGATGTCGGTGAAACGCCATGCCTTTGAGCGCGTACCGACGCCCATCCGACCGAATTCTTCTCGGGGATTAAAGATCAACCAACCATCGTTATGTGTCAACGGGGGATTTGGAGTGTAGAAGAACGCGTAGAGCTGCTTCACATCCGCTGGGAAGAGTTCAGTACATGCTCCACATAGAGCCAATCGACTCTACAGTGAACACTCACCGGCTACCGTCAACTCCTTCACACTCTCAAAGACGTCGATCGCCATTCCTTCGTTTCCAAAGTTGAGCGCAAATGTCTCGAAAGTTCGACATCGGAAATTGACAGGGCATTCGCCGCGCAAGTTTTGCGGCAAGCGCGTAACGAGGTTGATGATGGGATATGGGATCTGGCGCAGGACTCGAGTTCAAGATCGGGCACAGACATAACTGTGAAGAAGACTCGCCCACATCTCAGGAGCCGATGCATCCTCAAAGGAGAAGATGAGGTGGTGGGCGGTCAGATGAAGCGCGCCAAGGAAGGATTTGCCGGCCTTCTGGAGGGTTACACCAGGCACCTGTGCGCGCATCTATGTTAACAGCAGTACAGTTTGGGAACCGGTATATTCCTGCCTTTGACACGCGTATTGCATCCATTGTCGGGGATAGGGCGAGAACCGATTACGGCTGCAGAGATGGTGGTGCTTAATCAAGCCACATTGACACTTCGCGTCTTTGACATGAGCATGCGAATCAAAGTCACACGAGCCACACTGTGATGTACAACAACATTGTTTATTTCGTACGTATACTACGACCAGTCGCGGTATGAGATATTGTGAGCAAAGGAGCTCTTTTACTGGGCAAGCGCCTTGCGAAGCACAGCGACCTGGCGATCTACCATAATACGGCTTGGGCCACCAATAGCCTGGCGGCGCTCAACGCTAGCCTCAAAGTCGAACACAGCGCTAACATCCTCTTCGAACTTCGGGTGCAGACCCAGATAATCCTGGAGGCTGAGTTCACTGATTTGGACTCCGCGCGCTTCTGCGAGCGCGACAGCGCGGCCCGAGACGTGATGCGTCTCCCGGAAGGGTACGCCCTTGCGGACGAGGTAGTCGGCTAGATCCGTCGCAAGAACATCCATGGTAAGCGCCTTGCGCATGCGCTCGGGATGCACTTCGAGTGTGCCGATGACACCTTCAGCGATGCGGAAGCAGGCAGACACCGTATCGACTGTATCAAAGAGCGGCTCCTTGTCTTCCTGCAGGTCCTTGTTGTACGTTGAAGGAAGGCCTTTGTAGCTCATAAGGAAACCAGCGGCCTGCACATGACACGATCAACAAGACTCTGTATAGGAAGAAGGTCGTGAACTGACATTTCCAAATACGCGCCCAGACTTTCCGCGCAGGAGCTCCAGAGAGTCGGGATTCTTCTTCTGAGGCATCATGCTCGAACCCGTGCTACACCAGGTATGAGAAATCGACAACCAAACACAAGACATTGATGCCGGTACCTGTATGCATCGCTGAGAGTAACAAAGCCGAATTCGGCAGTCGAGTAGATGATGAGGTCCTCCGACATCCGGCTAAGATGCGTGGTCGCAAGGCTCGCCCACATCATGAACTCGATGATGAAGTCACGGTCGCCCACCCCGTAAAGCGAGTTCTCCGCGATTGACGCGAAGCCGAGATCCTGCCTGAGGAACTCGCGGTCGACGACGAACGGGTTGCCCGCGAGGGCGCCCGAACCGAGAGGAAGCACTGAGATGCGCGGTATGAGCTGTGTCAGGCGCTCAAGATCCGAGTTAAGGGAGAAGGCATGTGAGAGGAGGAGATGAGACCACCGGATGGGTTGCCCGCGCTGCGTAAAAGTTAAATTGGCTTGAGGCTTGCTTATCTGGTCGAGTAGACTAACCTGCAGATGGGTGTACCCTGGCATGAGGTAGTCGCGTTCTTTGTCGGCACGCTCGACCATTACGCGGATGAGTGCGCGAAGACCATCCTCGATCTCCTTGACCTCGTCCAGCAGCCAGAGGCGCATGTCCGTCGCGACTTGGTCATTACGCGAACGGCCGGTATGCAGTTTTCCACCGAGTGGGCCAATGATCTCGCTCAGGCGGCGTTCGTTCGCAGTATGTATATCCTCGTCATCCTCCTTGATGTCGAACTGCGCGTTGGATGAGCAATAGCCATGAGGATACGTTGATGCAAGCCGCAAACCTTGTCTTCAATCCATTCTTGGCCGACTTGCTCCAGACCGGCAACCAGCTTTTGGCGCTCGTCTTCGGTGAGTATCCCGACTTTCTCAAGTGCCTTTGCATATGAGATGGAGCCGCGGATGTCGGCCTTGTGCATGCGTCGGTCGTAGGACAGAGATTGGTTGAAGGCGTGCATCCTGCATCGCAGGCCGTTATGATCTGCCGCATTTGGAACTCGAGTAGAGACAACGGCCGTACAAAGGGTCAGTCTTGCCCGTAAAGCGACCTCCCCATAGCTTCTGCGCTTCCGGCGGCATCGTGGGGCGCTTGGTCGTGGTGAGAGTTTCGGTGCGAATTTATGATGATAGTCTGACGCAGGGAGTGAAGCGTGCGACAATATGTACGCAACGTCTTACGCTCGTCCATGGTCATCGCTTCGTACCGGCCGAGGTTATATAGCCTCTGAAGCGCGAACATGATTGCATGCTCTCCATGCTGTTGAAACTACCCAACGAGCTTCTCGTACTCGCTCTTAGACCGCTTGATTCTGAGGACCTTGTCGTTTGCAAAAGCGCAAGTCATGCTTCGTGGCGCACAATCATTCAACCCATTAACATGGGATGTAGGTTTGCCGTGTCCTCAATAATGTGATCTCCACCTCTGTCTTCCTTCAGTATACGCTCACGTTGGCCGATTATGGGCTATACGACAACGAGCTCAGCGTGAAGGCAGTGGGGGAGAAACTGCAGCGCGCACACCTCTTCCACGACGCACTCCGGGATATTCGCTGGATACCGCACTTCACCATGCGCTTTGAGGGCCAGCGCCTCGACCATCCCTCGACGCCCCTCATCCTCAGAAATATGACAGGTTCAGGTGACCTATCGTTGATTCATTCGGGTTCAGCTATCCGTGATGTACCGGAGCGGCACTGGGCCGTCGTCCCGCCTCCTGCTACTGTGTTCGCCTACACGTTCAATGTCGCGGAAGATCTTGCCATCCTACAGACCATGGATGTACCAAGGTCCGCCAATAAGACCGTGTCCGTGCAGAAACGTTGTTTAACGCGTTTGTTAGGTCACGCTTCCACCTTTTGACCATGTCCAGCGGCGCTATGCACCCCGAAGCAGCACGCCCGTTCTTCGAAGGTGAAACGATCACTCTTGATTCTACGACTTTTGGGCCATATCTCTTCATACATGGGACCGATGGCATACATACGCTCTGGAACTGGAAGACCGGCGACATGCTCACGGTATGTACATTATCTATCCGCATTCATATGATCATCGTGAAGAATTTAACACAACTTCAGAAAATCCGTTGCCACTACTACTCCGTCGCTTTCCTAGACCAAGACCACATCGCTCTTGTGGGCATGACGCGCACTGTGGGCATGGCCCTACACGTCTATTGCCTGCCGTTCACCATATTCGATGAGGATGCGAGTCGAATGCAGTCGGCGCACTACGTCTTTGGCCTGCCGACGCTCACGCATCACCATTCCCGACACGAACCGACGTTTTCCAGTCTCAAGCGCGGCTTTTCGTCTCCACCTGCGTCGGCTGCTGCTCCCGCCGGCGACTTCTACACGGACCCGAACGAGGCGCTGCTTATTATCGAATATGCACAGCTGGCACCGCCGCGGCAATATGAGATCTTCTTCCTTCTGCGTGGGCTGCAAGCGCTTCTGACGCCCGAATATCGAGGGCAATACACGCCCTGGGAAACTTGGGGCCCGCAACGCGCGCACGCAACCCCGTTGCTCCGGTATCCGCCAATAGTTGGTTGGCGCAATCATAGCACTTTCGGCTTGCGCCATATAGGAATGTACCCCACGCAACGCGCGGACGGCGTATTGGTAGCCAAGATGCATGATTACCATCCGCGCCGCATCGCGCTGGCTCGACGGGAGGCACCTGACGTGGGTAGTTGCCGGAAAGTCGTCGAAGGTGAAGTCGTCGATGGCAGTTGGGTCGAGAAGGACAGGCTCGAGACGCATCTTCCGTACATTGAGACTGAGGTGCCTTTGCCCGAGGAGCTTCAACGTCACCGCGGCAGCATGATTACGTTGGGTATCAACGACGATGGGCTCATCGCTTGTACGGTGCGTATGTGAACATAGAACCGGTTGGATTTGGCTGACCACCGATACCAGGATTTCGTGGCGTCGCGTCCCAATGTGGTCCATGTTTACACTATCTAGGACACCCTCTCAAGTATGCGCTTTCAGCATCCACTCTATATCTCTCTGGGCTGCATTTTATGAAGGTCCCTCACGTCCTCTGCATCTCATTCCTCCCTGGCTTTTCATCTCTGAGTACATTTCCATTTCTTGAATAGGGAACAGTTGTAACGTCCAAGACGACATACACAAGATACTGATACACATTGGTATTGCAATATACACAATGCGCTGCGCTTTTTGACATCGAGATCAAGACTGATGGGCTCAAAATTACCACATAAGTTAGGAGTTGGGCGCGAGCATGGACAATTCGCGAGCGCGGGGGGCTCAGATCGTTGTCTGTGGAGACACTTCAGTTTAACAGCAACGCAGAGAATGAGTTACGCACCTTGATGAGCGACCAGTCGACAAGAAGCCGTCTGATTCGCGTGTCCAGGCCATTCAGACATTGGGTACATTCCCAGCCGCGGCCTAAGGCACGCATCCGCGCCTCGAGCGACATCACAGATATGTCTGCAGGCATCAGCACGAACCTGGGGTCATCTCAAGCGCAGCAACTCACTCGGGCTGAGATCCCACGACATCTCCGCAACCGCCATCGTCCATGCTCGACTGACTCGACGCTGATCTTCTGCCTTGCAGGCGCCAGTAGGTAAATGTAGGTCAGGCGGCGGGAGAAGTATACGTTTCAACGCATCCACCCGCCCAAGATGAAGGAAGAACAGCCGCTTCAGGTAGCGAGGACCGATGCGGATTGCGTCTTCGTTAGTCACTTCGGACAAGGCGACGTTGAGGGTATACGGAGAGACAACGACTGCAAGCTCCTCGAGCTCCGCACGAGCGGCAAGTGTGAAGCATGCGATTGGATTTGCGGGTGCGCGCATGAGGATGGCCCGGAAGAGTGGTGCGTCGTGGGCTACGAGGTCCTGCTTGGGCAGTCCGTATGGTTCAAGCGCGTCTACGGCTGCGGCTGAGAACATAAAGTCAGCCGTTACCGCATCATACGTCCGGAAGAATGGAGAGTACGCACCCAGATCATCAACGCTGGGCGCGAATTTCGCAGGTGATAGGCCATAGACGCCGTGCAAGACCAGATTGAGCACATTAGAGGATAGAGGTATAACAGCGCTCGAATTGGAGGATACGAGTAAACCGCCGAAGTTGTTGCGCGAGCTCGAGCGAAGCTTTGATGCGGTCACCGCAAAGTACACGCCGTCGTTGGCTACGAGGTCGAAGTCGGGCGTGTTGCCATCTGGGTCTACGAAATCTCCATTGAAGGCCGCTGAATAGCTGAACCACTGGTCCTGAAGCCCAAAATCCGGCGCGACGCCGGGAGGTCCGTACCAAACTCGCTGGTAAATCGGGTCTCCGTCATTAAATGACTCATACCCGCCGTTACTGGCCGTATTCGGCCAGTTTGCCGATATCCATGGATCGTCAACAGGAGCGTACAAAGTGTCGGTCTGCATGATGGAGAGTCAGAGAACGTGTCCGAGCGGCGAACCCAGTTCAAGTCATCCGAAGCCCATGAATGAGTGCGGATCCCAGTGCGCCACGAGGGCGCAATGCCAATCCCTCTCTCGTATCAGCAACAGTAAATAACGTATCTCACATACATGCGCCGTCGAACAAATACACAACACAGGTGCAGATGTTCAACGGCAGCAGTGATGCATGGCAGATTTGCGCAAGACAACTATGCTTTGCTGTAGTAAAAGGACGTTCGGCCTCGCGTGTAACGAAGGCTTTTGAGGGTCGGTCCGAGTGCCGTAACCTTATGTTAGGGTTAGGCTTCCTCGACGTTCGCGGCAGCACGGCCTCCCAGGACAACCCCCCACCTTCCTCTTCCATTCCCAGGTCCTCAACACGCACGGAGTAATGTTCTAGAGCGTGCATCTTGATGTGCAAATGCTTTTGAGGCTCTTCTGACGAGTTAAGTCCTGTCTTATTTCGACCCTAAGTTCGGTCGTTTGGGGCGTTACCCGTTACCGGTCAGCAAGTTCCCTCAAAATACTGTAGTTTTACGACCAGATGTTCGTAACGCGTAACAGGCACTCGCGAAACGAACATCCGGGAAGTTCGGTAACGCGTAACGCGCTCGCTACGAACTTAAAAGCGTTACTGGCAGGCCGGGCCGGAGCGGCCGAAAGGCCAATATCAGTGCCGACGGCCTTTTTGGGCTGGCGGATAGGTTCGTTGTAACGCGGTGTCGACCGTCACGAACCTATTCCCAGCGAACATCGCCAGGTGTAACATGTAACACTTTACGACCCCGAACTTAGGGTCGTAAAACTACAGTAGGTTCGTTTGGCAACGCTATGCGCTACGACGAACCTAGTATACTGGCCGTCAGATGGTTCGTATGGCTTTCCGGCGAAGCCGGCCCGTACCCCGGGTAACGTTCTCAAGTTCAAAACTCGAGTGTTACCCGTCACCGAACCTCCAATAGGTTCAATCCCAATGTCCGCGTTACGCGTTACGAACATCGGGTCGAGATAAGACAGTACTTGGAAACTGCGCATGCCAGTTACTACCCTGAGTGTGGATACATTTCATACCCCACTTCATTTACCTGCACTGGTACGCTGAGAGAAACGAATGCGTGACACGCGACGTTGACAACTTTGAGAGAGGGTCATGTTGACCACGGAAAACAGCGCGAGATGGTCGTTCTAGTGGTCGACGCGCGACAGATGTCAGAAAGCGAGCCATGAGCGAAGGGCGTATCCAGACCGTCGTCCCTCCCGCCAAAAAGGTCACTGAAAAGCCTGCAAGGGAGGCTATGGCGTATCGGGGTCCTCGCCGTGCGTAGACCAACTTGGGCCAATGCCTATGACTTTCGGCTGTGAACTTGTGGTATGACCCCCATCCCACACATACAGTTGCAAGAAATCGTGCCGACCGATGGAGGTATGACCGCTGCGGAATCGTTGGACTCCTGTCGACAGAGTCCAAGGTGCAAGCAAGATGGATTGCGGGAAGAGCCCTTGGAACTTCCAAATATGATATGCATAGATACACAAAAGCATTGTACACTACTTGAATGAGTGACGATAGGCGTTGTACGAGTCATGATGCATTGGCCGCCATAACCGCTGAACCACGCCTCGTACATGGGTCAAGCCTCCATAACACGTACACCTTCGCGTCGGAGAGCGGAAGGACCCAGATACCGTTGGCATCCCGCTACCCTAGATGGATTGTTTAATCATGTTGACAGTCTGGGCAGACAACGGGCAGCCAGTGACAGACGGGCGCTCGATCAAAGACGGCAAAGTACGGCGGATGCTGTGATCTGTGGTGGGCGTTTAAAGACAAGCTGTGTGTGGGGACTTTGGCAGGCAGTGCTTGCGCGCATCACGACCGAAACGCGCCTCGGAGACTCTTCTTTAGCTTCAACTCCCAGCTCTCGGTGCAGGCACCGTCTTCATACCCTCCCGCTTTCCCAGACACTAGCATCAGACACTAGCAATTATGGCCCGTGACAGACTCGCAGCGATGAGGGTGCGTATTTATGGTGTTTATTTGAGTACTATCGTTGATTGTTGAACCACGCAGGCCCAACAACAGGGCGGCAGCGCGTACACCGGCAAGTGCGTGTATATGATGTTCTTATATTTATACGGCTCGTTTACTGGCTTTATAGTCCATCATATCCGTCGCAACAACAGGCGTACGACCAGGATCCGTACCAGTCCAATGCAGGCGGCGGAGGTTACAACAGCCGTCGGGCGCCCAACCCATATGCCCAACAGGACGAGAACCCTTTCGACCAGGGTGGCGGCTACGAGATGGCGGACGTGCAGAACTCGCGTGCCAACCTCACGGCGGGCGTACAGCCGCACGCGGGAGCCGGTGGTGACGACATGTCGGCGTTCTACGAGGAGGTGCGCGTTCCCCATCGCGAGTAGAATATATTTTGGTGCTCACACGCCTCCACAAGATCTCCCAGCTTCAAGACTCTATCAAGTCGTTCAACGGAAACGTTACACGAATCGGCGAACTGCACGCTCGTTCACTTAACAACACCGACGAACAGACCGCCGCTCGGGTGGAGCAGGAACTTGATGCCCTGGTTAACGACACCAGCGATTTGTCAAGTGTCCTCAAGCGCTCGATCAAAGCGCTCGAGCGCCGCGGAGGTGCAGGGCGCGATGGCCAGATTCGCAAGCAGCAGGTATGTTTGACGCTTTATATCGCTACGAGAGGTTGTCTAACGCAGTGGCAGACCGCGCTAGTCAAGAGTAAATTCGTCGAGGCCATTCAAAATTACCAGCAGGTGGAGCAACAGTACCGCCAACGATACAAGCAACGCCTCGAGCGCCAATACAAGATCGTCAATCCGAATGCGACTCCGGATGAAGTCCGCGCTGTTGTCAACGACGAGAATGGGGGACAGATCTTCTCCCAAGCAGTGCGTAGCTTTGTCTGACCGTGCACCTACAGATATTGACGTGACAATGGTGCAGCTCATGAACTCCAACCGCTATGGCGAGGCACGTTCGGCGTATCGCGAAGTTCAAGAGCGGCACGAGGATATCAAACGTATTGAGAGGACCATCACCGAGCTCGCGCAGCTATTCAACGACGTTCGTCGTTTCTTCCTTCAGTCATCGCTCTTTGACTGATGTATTTGCCCTTTCAGATGAGTATACTTGTCGAGCAGCAAGACGAGACCATCAACGTCATTCAGGATACCGCCGCCAACGTCGAGAAAGATGTGGAGACAGGGTACGCCCTTGTCAAATGTACGAAGAGTGTCAGCTTACGGTTGTGTGACCAGATTGGGCTACACGGACAAAGCTGTTGTCTCCGCCCGTGCCGCTCGCAAGAAGCGCTGGATCTGCTTCGCCATCGCCGTCGTGATTATAATCATCATCGTCGTGGTAGTCGTCATCGAGGTTGGCGTCTTTTTTCTAGTCTTGTACGATGGTATCTTACTCTCTGTATAGGTGAAACCCGGCAGCAAGTCCTCGTCAACTTCTTGAGATCTGCCTTGCCTTTTCCGAATGCCCGTGAAACGCACGACCACCTCATCTCATACCCCCTACCTTCTTTCCGTCGCATGCGTCTCGCGCCTGTCCATGTCTACCATTTGCCTTATTTGGCCACTTACGGACCGTCGCCGCGTTTTTACGTCTTTTCTTGATTCACATTCCTTAACTTATCCGCTCGCCCTCATCACTAGAGCGTACACAACGATTATCTCTAGACACGCCTTGGTTAGGGCTAATGAAGGACCATGCCCAGGATACCCTATTTTCAACACTGCTACCGTAGGTTCAACGTGACTGCTCAGTCCACGCACTGCGTCGACGAAGGGAGAAAAAATTCTGACAAAATGCTGACCTGATTCTAATAAGGAAAACGGGTAAATAATTTTGGTCCTTCAAGCCCATGCCTTTGGATTTGCGGTAAAATCCGATTCGAATTTTCGGCCCCGAGAAGCTCGTCGGAAACTTAGAATAAGGTAAACATTTCATCAGCATCTCCCCTCTCTTAAACCCTTTTGTCAACGCAGTGGCAAGTCCAGAATGCAACTTGAACATGACTTGTTCTCGTACATACACAGGTATTTCATTCCTCCACGTCAGCAGTGGAGGTTCCCTCTCCGTCGACGAGCACTCCGTCCCAGTAAAGGCGCTCTTCACCGATAACAGCTTTCAAGGAGGCGATCTGTGTGATGTGCCGTATGTGACAATCGAAGAGGCAGAGCAGTCGAAATGTTCCCTTGGACACCAAAGTTGACAGCCACGGAAGGAGGAGCCGCATATCGATCGGTTCTGGATCAACCTTTGTGTCTGAAGACTCATGGTCCATGGCGAATACGGTTCCTTCGAGTTGCAAAACTCTCAACGACGACGTCAGAATGTTATCTAGACGTCCCTCTGCGGCATCCGCGACGAAGCGCGCCGCGTAGAATGGGTCCAGTGACAGCCACCTGATGTTGTGCATGTGGGATATAGCCCTGTGTGCCAGGCCGTCGAGACAGACGACGGGCGTGCCAGACAAGATCTCCAATGCAGCGATAAACTCGTGGGAGTGATCGAAAGTTCTCAGCGTGAGGTGCGCTCGCTTGTTGAGAAGATCGGCGCGACGTGCAACGTCGGGCAGGGCGAGGTGCGGGCCGGTATGCAGGAGGGAAGCTCGAATGATTGTCCTCTCCGGGTCTCCTTCTACTTCGAGATACACATGCTCAAAACCCTTGAAACCGGGTTGAGGTCCGTCCCTTTGATAATGCGCATCTAAAGCTCGAGAAAAGGCAGCGACAGACTGAGCGTCGAAGATTTTGATCATTACGTCTCGAAAGGCGGGTTGAGGGACTACGAGGGCATACAGAATGGCTGTCAAGCTTCGCATCCTATCATCGAGAGTCAAGAATTGGAGTCTCGGAAGGGAGACGCGCCGTTCGCTCGCGAGCGTTGAGGAGTTGGTAGGCTCAGTCTCGACGATGGACCCAAGCGCGGTGGCTCGTAGAACGAGCTTCTCGAGCTCAGGGAGCTCCGACAGGGTGTCCAACATCTCGTCAACATTGTGCCAAACCGATGTAACGGCGACCAAAGTTAGGGACTGCAAGTTGGCAGTGAAGAGAGGATGATCCGCTCGTATGCGTCTACCGCGTATGTATAGCGTATGCAAGCGGGGAGGCACCCGCTCTGAAAGCTGCACTGGGAGTGGATTGGAGAGCCTGCTCGTGCCGCGATTGACAACATAGAGTTCCTGCAGTGCATCCGTGCGGAGGCTGAGCGCACGTTCGACCTCAACTAGAGACAGCGGATGACCAGGATTCCCAACCTCATCGCGGGTCTCTTGTATGTCGACATTGTGCAACCATAGCAGCCCGCACGTCTTGGGAATAAGCACAGGCAGCAATGCGCGCTGCCGGTCGGGGTCGGCCAACGTAGATTCATGCAGCTGAGAGACCACGAGCGGCCATTCCACAGTGGAATCGTCTACGCGTGAGATGAAAGTAGCCGTAGCTTCGGCGTGAAATATGGGGGGACAAGTCCAGAGCTGCGGAGTGGACACAGCAACGTTGTACCAGCGTCTGCAGACGCGGGTCACGTACAAACACGGTGACTCCCGGCGCATGATGTCGCGTAGCTTCGCTGCACACTCGTCTCCTAAGTCGGTTGTTCCGACGTGTCGGTACTCGGCAACGCCCTGGACGTCCAGAATGAGTTCGAGCCAGCGCGAGGCGAAATCGTCTCCTAGGTGCGCAAACGCCTTTGACAAAACCTCTATCGGCATCAGATTGATAGACATCCTCGTTATCCCTGGGTATTGAAGGGAAGTCAGCATTCAAGACATCTTGATAGACATAAGGAACGAGGACATACCGGCCGCACTATATAGACCAGTCCCGGCGGCCTCTGAAGTAGACGCAGTGGCCATGAGGGGGGAACTGTAAGATGTTGCGTTTCGTCTCTCCGGTGAGAAGACGATAAATAGAAGACGATATAGGCTGGGACACCTATTCAAGTTCCCATGAACAACTCAATCATTGCAACGTCAGGCAACGTCAGAAATGACATAGTGTGGGCATAGGTACCGATCCAGGCTTCGTCCGGATATCACAACTTGGGTCTTGGAGGTCTTGGAGCTCACTCAGTGTTCTGACATTCGGTGACCTTGAGCTTCGAAGATGTCGTTCTATAAGTATGTAAACACCGCGGAAGTATAGCAAAATCTCATTCACAACTTGCTCTCACGTAGCTCGTGTCGACAGACAGAAAGGAAGTCATACGCGACGTTCAGTTCGTGAGGTTACTCTCAGAATCAAAGCGTTCTCGCTTCATTGTGTTCTTCTCCGTGTTCCCGCTACGAATGATGGTCAGTTTCGGTGCTTATTTGTCCAGGAAACAGCTTACTATGGCTCCAATGATCCCATCTTCGTTGACGAAAGCGCATATGTCCTCGAGCTCCATGCCTTGCCACTTGTCAGGAAATATCATGTCCGTCTGTATGAACGGCAGCTCGGTGTGAAGCATGTTCTCGCCCAACCACCCACCCTCTGCCACATCCCCGTGATGTACTACAAAAGAGGCACTCTCCTGTGCTTCGGCTCGCCGTACTCGGTTGGAATGGTAATCTTCGACACGAGCCGCCATCTCGCCAGTCGAGGTATGGACGGGATGATACAGCACACGCCGCATGCCAAAGAGGGTCGCCTGAAGTTGACCCCTATCCTGGCCGTCCTGCCGCGCAGGTATCCGTCTAAGACGCGTGTTCTGAGGTCCCCACTCTGACCAGACTACCTCGCGCAGTGCTAACATGTTTGCATTCATGGATACACCGGCCGGATCCGGGAGAAAGTCGAGTAGGCGCTGCGTCGGGACGACGATGTCGTACCACTGGTGCTCGAGCCGGAACAAGATCATCAACAACGTATCATCACCATTGGTCGTAAAGTCGCCGCCGCTGGTGACATTGCTGTCGGTGGATGAATGAGCTGCGCCGCCCACGAGCTCCCAATGCGTTTCGGTATCTTGATCGTCCTCGATCTCTGGTAGTAAGAACGCTAGTGCAGGGATGTTGGCGGGATATCTACGCGGCACATCCGGGTCCGACTGTGGCAGCTCATATATAAGGAGGGCAGCCGGCGAGGAGCCCAGGCTGACGCAGAGCGTTGAGAAGTGCCTATCATCGACGAATGCACATTCGTCCAGCATCGAGAACCTAGACTGGGCCTACGGTTTGTGCCTGAAACAATGAGATGAATGGGCACAACGTACTAGTTGCACTACTATATCGCCCGTCTTCCAGTTGTAAATCTCAAACTTCTGATCAAAGAGGTAAACCCAGTCGCGGCGGATGAAGGCGCCGGAAGTAGTGCTGGGATGGCTGTCGCTAAAGCCGGAGTTGGAGATGCGAAATCTGGGCAGCACCGCTTGCGGATGGGGCAGACCTTCAGAAAGGGTATACATGGCGAAGAAGGTGTTGTCGCTGCAAGAAATGATTAGATACAGATAATCGTGTAGGGCCAACATATATGTAACACGCACGGTGTGGTACCCTGCCGGATGATCACAAGATCTTGAGAAGCGTCTACCTACGATACACAGGGTAGTTAGTGATCAAAACTTTCCTCTATGATGTGAGAGGTACACACCTCGTAAATCTGGCCCCGACCGTCCGAGTCCGAACCCCCATTACGACGAGGCTCAATCGTCCAGACTTGATGTGGGACGTTGCGCGTCATTGCTGGTAGCTGTTGTACGTCCACTCCCAGACCAGGGTGCGTCCTTTCCTTCGCCACCAGCAGTACACCCTGCCTGCAGTAAACCCTGCCTCTAGGCGGCACTGTTAAGGCGACATTGTTTGTCCAGCTTAAGGTGCGCCAAGCTTGGTCATGTTGTCGAAGGTGATCTAAACGCTGTACAAGCGGGGTGGTGCTCTGGAGATTATCACGCATGCCGCACGCGACAAGCTCCATGGGGTATTGCAGAGCAGGCGTGTTTCGGACAAGATTATGAAGAGTTCGGCAGACCTGCAGAGAGAATCAGTTTCAATCACTGAAAAAGTCGATTTCTTGTATACTCACTTCAGTGATGCGGGAGACATCGCGCAGAGAGAGACTGCTCAGGATCGATACTTGAAGCTCTCGCGGCAAAGACAGGAACCTGAAAAAAGCATCGTCGCTGAGCATAGTGGCGGAAAGAGGCTGAAGAGGGCAAAAGATTAGAAGCGTTCAGGCCCAGGGTCCGGCTGTGTGCATTGTAGGTGCGCGCTGGGCGCTTCGTCGACCATGACCACGATTATGATGATTCATGATCCATGCGGACGGATTTTTCGCAGCCTCCCGGCAGGCGGCCGATGCTTCGAATGATAGACCCGGCCTTGTACCGCGCGGTCAACCGGTATCGGATACCGTACGTAGCGACGGTCCCAGTCAAGGAAAAAAGTGCGTTTATCCGGGCAGTGGCAGACATTTGGGATGCTTAAGTAGTTTAAGTATGCTCAACACTACTGCAGCCTCGATGTAATTTGAACTCAAGTGGTACACTTACCCTTTAGGGGCAGAGTTGATTTGCCACAGAACAAACATTGTGAGAGAAAACGACATTGCGAAAGCTAAACGCGCACACATGACGCCGGTGACAGTTCATGGTGTACTTTCACCCAATAGTGGCCGCCCTGTACCCTCTAACACTAGCCAACTTTTCGGTGGTCTTCATGGTGGGACAATATACGGGCGCCATCCATACCCGTGTCAACATACGAGTGATCTGGACGCAGCCATATGAGCCAATGCTCAAGAGACGAGAAGGAAACGACGCACGATTTCATCAACCTGCAGACATTGATGAGAGTGGCAATTTTGTTCCATCAAGGAAAGCTATGGGTGCTGAGTACTTCATGCTTGTTGTCATGAGTGTCGGAAGCTCGTTTTCGAGAGGAGGAGCCCGCAGACAGGCTTAGAATATGAAGAGATCAAGGCAGAAGTCGCCCTATCTGACTCTGTAGCTTTGCGGCCTCTGATGATGTGGATTGGCGGTGCCGCTGCCACAGGCGCAACGAAAGAGCAAAAAAGGGCGACAGAGATCGTAATAAGAGCTAGAAGTTGGCGGTGAAGAATCAAGGTCGGCCGTGGGTGCTGGCATATAACTGGTTTACACTCAGTCTGCGAATCCAGCGCTCTAAGGTGGAAGGATATTCGAGCACCATAGACCCCATGGTCAATATTTTGAGGCCTTTTGGGTTGTGAGTAGCACGAGTTCAGCGAGATCCACGTCGTGAAACAGCGAGCCAAGTCGAGTGCACCATGGTCACCGCTAGGTCCAACCTCGAGAGTCGACGCAGGGCGACAATGACCGCATCAAATGGCCGTGGGAGCAATCGGCAAGTGCCGGTCCTTGGTCCTGGCGAACAATAGCAGCCCGCTTGTTCTCTTTCAGAGCTGTCCACCACGCTTTGTTCACTTACACGTTTCCGTGTTGCTCATGTGTATATAGTTGTGCGCTTGAGCAATTCCACGGTTTCTCTCGAACCACCGTGTCCGCTTGCGGTTCGGCTAGCTCTCTGTCTGTTTGACGACCTCGACGATTTTTGCCTGTCTTTCACTTCACCACACATTCTCTCTGCTGGCTGGCCAGTTCTGACACTCTACAGACCATACTTCTACCTCACATAATATCTTCAATGATGCGACAATCACGCACATTCATGAGGGCGCGGGCTATCGCGTTCTGTACGTCCTCGCCGTTTGCTCAAGTGTGACTGGTTGCTTACCCCCTAGAAGGCAGTATTGCATTCTTGGCTTTCGTGTGGACGACCCTTCTTATCGTTCTCTTGTCGCTGCGCTGGGCAGTATCCAGCAAAACTGACCGTACGTCTCCTGCGCTCTCCTTGGAGGCCTCTATTGACTGGATGGTTACAGGCGCATTCATTGTGGCTTTCCTCATTATGGACTTGATCACGGTGTTCATCCTCCCCATTCTGTAAGTTTGTAGCCTTTGCGACCATGTAACTGCGCTGACCAGGCGTAGCCTGCTGTGTCGCTTCCGCCCGTGGCTCGACGCGGCCCGACTGTCCTTCCTCCTCATCTTCCACTTCAGTCTTGCAGGCGTCTTCGCGTCGCAGTTCGAAGGGATAACATGTACCGACCATTCGCTCGATGGGCCTGGTGTCTGCGCGCTGTTCAACACGCTTCTGCTTATGGCGAGCTGGGTCATACCAGTTCTACTGGCCATCTACGGGGTCATCCTTGCGTGGTATGCGCACCGCAACAGGAATTTCTTGCACTCTGAGAGCGACCGTGACTCGGACGACGAGACCGTCGTTTCCTCAGACTTCGGCGGGAAGGAAAAGCGCGAGACTATCTCGACGTTCAACGACCGGGCACGGAAGGTCGAGTCGTACCAACCCTGGCGACCATACAGCGCCACCTCGCCCACGAAACCCTCTTTGACCATCACAATTCCACCGCCGACTGTAAACCCCAATCTCCCTTCCGTTGAACCCACAGCGACGACCAGCGCCACGGCTTACGATGATCGACGCTCACCGTTTGCACCTCGTCCTAGTCCCTCTGCTACCCGCGGCCGTCGCTCGTCTTCCTCGACATTCGTGCCCAGTGCCAAGCGTCCGCAGAGCCAGCCTCCGTCAGCGCGTTCTCAACAGAAACCCGCTCGTCCGCGCAGTCAGCCGCCAGCCTCGCGTAACAGGAGGCAGACGATGCCTTCGCCCCTTAGTCTACACGACGGTGACAGGATAAAGACCGGCGCAGAGCTCGCGACGCAGAAACGTCAGAGCGCCGGGGCACGTAAAAACAGCCTGCCGAGCTCGAACCTCCAGCTTCTCAGCGTCGAGCACGCGCTCCCTGGGCGTCAGTTCGGGTCTTTGCCCAGCAGGGGGCGTCGGGCAAGCTCGTCTATGAGCGCGGGCTCGACTGGCGCGAGCCCGGCGAACCAGTTCGCGACGTGGGGCTGGTCGGTCCCCGCCGCGCGTCCTGGATTGGTATCCCATGCGAAGTCGAACTCGAGCTCATCGCGCTCGCCCACGAGCACAGTTTCGGGAAGCTTGAAGCACGACAGTATCGTGTCGAGCAGGCGGCCTAGTGCCCAGTTGCTAGCCGTGGACTCCTTCGAGAGCGGCAAGGGCCGATTGGTAAAGCAGCCGGACATCGCTCTGTGAGCGTGATCCTCGAGGGCCGAAACTCTATTTCCGGGCCACAACAAACAACAACCACGAATTTGGAACGTTGCGCGTGCCACATTGACTGTGGCCAGACGCGCATCTGTTTACGGACTATCAATACTCATGGACCTGCTTACGCCCCCTTACATACTCATTGTCCCGTTCATCTTTTGCATACATGTAGCATAGTCACTTAGCATCTACCCTTCAATCAATCATGTCCGTAGACTCGCGTTCACTGTGAGAACTGATCTCGTTACGTCTGCGAAGGACAAGCGTGGCTCGCGGGTTACGGTCTCCGACTAAGAATATTGCGCACTGCCTTTGAACGAAAACCCCCATCTGGGGTGACGGTAACGTATCAAAGGGTGCTCAGACGGGCGTTCCGCAGCTTCGGGCGGTTGAGTCTATCTATTCCCGTCGGGCGAACGGTACCGTGTAATGTCAAGCTTAGACGGACCGCGGGCCAAGGTGTGTGTCTTCTTGCTTCCGCCATGTTCAAGCAGTCTACCGGCGCTAACAAGGAGCAGGCCCTGCTCAGGCTCGCGGCGCAGCGCCTGGCGCAGATGCGCGACCGCACCGACGCACAGGGACAGGTCGTCGCAAAGGACATATCCACCCTTCTCGCTCAGCGCTCCGTCCTGCTTGCCCGCGCGAAGGCACATAAACTCATTCAGGATGAGATTCTGGCCGACATGCTCGAACACCTGGAGAACTTGCTGGGAGTGCTGAGTGAACGGTTGTCGGAACTTGACAGGTGCGTGCTATGATTTGTGCCGGTTGAATGGCGCACTGAAGATATATATGTGCCAGTCGAAGCCCAAGTCCTGCGGTGGTGGAAGCGGCATCGAGTGTCATTTACGCACAGCCATATTTGGACTCTAAGGGTACGTCATCTACGAATCATCATCATACTGCCAGTTCGAGTATTGAGACTTGTGCCAGACTTGGCCGCCGTACGGGACCTGCTTGCGGGTGCCCTTGGCCCCGAATTCTTACACGCCGCATCGACGAATCGAGACCAATGTGTATCGAAGCAGGTCATTCGCGCGCTGTCTGCGCCTCCACCATCCGCATCAGACCTGGATGCGTATCTCATGAACATCGCAAAGACGCACGGCGTGCAATGGGAGCCTGAACTGCGCTCTGAAGATGTGTGCGTACTCACCCATATTATTATATACTCTACTCAACGAATACACAGCTTGCGCACTTTGTCAGAGCTATTAGATGTCAACGCTGCACCGGTGGTCGATCTTCCGCGTCTGCAACGGACATGTGCTCATGGTTCGCGCTTCCATCCATGCTGCTTCTTGATCATCCATGCTGCTTCTTGATCTGACGTGTATTTAAGGTATTCCCCCTTCACCATCATGGCTACGACCGAGGACATGGCGATTACTACTCGGTACACTACCCATACTGAAGTCCGCCTGGGAAAAGGAGGCCACCAAGAGCCGTGCCAACTACTACGTGCGTTTTGATCTCGCTAGTATAATTGATCTTCACTCACTTCTCTGCAGGAGCTCGTCCGTCGCCTTCTACAACCGTTCACTGAACTTGGACCTCCCACCGAACCTCCCGCTGCTCTTGATGCTGCTCTTGCCGGCGCTGTGAAAGATCTCTTCCGTGTCCCTCACGAACTCTTCGCCGGTCTTGGTGAAGCGCCAGAACCAGCGCCTGCATGTCCACTCGACAGTTCTGCGCCCGAGGACAGCCGGATTCCCTTCGCTGGCATTCTCGACGCACGGCTAAACGCAATGCAAACGACCAAAACTGGTCCATTGGCCGGCGATGCGCCGCCATCCATCTCTATTACCTCTGAAGAAGGCGAAGAGAACGACGATAATGGTGGTGACGGCGCGACTTCTCGCGCATTCAGCACTGGAGGTGCACATCCAACCCACGCCTCGGCGCTTGTGCGTTTGCTCTACGTTCACAGCGCGTTGAACCCCGCAAAACGCAGCCCACACCTCGCATCTGTACTTCTCCCACTCTACGCGGTCATGCTACGCGAGATCGAGCCCGCAGATCTCGCTCACGCCGAAGCGGACACTTTCTGGGCGTTTGAAGCCGTAGTAGGCGATTTCGCTGAGCTGGAGGACGAGGAGGGAGGAGCAGAGTGGATGGCGAAGTTCGGCGGACGCGTAGCCTGGGCTGATCCGGAGCTTGCGGGTGATCTGCAGGCAAAGGGCTTGAGTCCTAGTTTGCCACATTATTCGTATCGATGGCTGGCGCCGCTGCTTACGCATACTCTGCCTCTAAACGCGGTGCTGAGCGTGTGGGACGCATTGTTCTCGCGTTCGGAAACTACGCGAAATGCATCGCCTAAACTCGATTTCTTGTTGGATGTATGCACGGCAATGCTCCTTCGTGCGCGAGGTCCAATATCTCGGTATGATCCTTGATATCCTGCTTTGACCCTATGCACTTGCTTATAATCGCTACATAGGCTGGGCAAGTCCGGTCGCCGCTCGCCCGGACTCTGGGGCGATGAGAACGGCTTCCAGCCTCCACCTTCACCAACGCGCGCGTGGGAGTTGAACGATGCATTCATCGAGGGCATGGCATTGCTACAGATGTACCCAGTAGCTGCTGCGGGAGGTGTCGAGAGCATCCTTCAGACTGCAGCGGACCTTTTCGCTCGACGTGAGGCCGAGGCACGGGCTGCCAAAGCGCAACCAACGACGCTTGCGGCACGTGTGCGCAATACGGTTTGGCGCGGATTCACCAATCAGAGTGTGTCGCCCGCAGAGTCACCTGAGGGAAGCGACGAGGAGAGTGAGGGAGAGGAGGAGAGTACGCAGGATGAGGGGAATATGACGGAACCTGTGGCAAGACGAGCGCCTGCTGCGTCTACGTTGAGCGCGGGTATTGCGAATTCGCTTTGGCGGGGTATTACGAATCGGAGTGCGATGGAGCCGTCGCCTTCGCCTCCCGCACCAGCCAGCCCTTTGCTGCCGCCTGGCTCGCCGAACATGTATCCGACATCGCCTTCAACGGTTTCGGCCACTCTCGCACCGCCACCAGCTCAGGGGGCTTCCCTCTGGAGCTATGCGGAGAAGTTAAGAGACTCGGATACGGCTGCAACACTGGCTAAAGCGAGCACGAACTGGCGCGTCAAGGCCTTTAGCGCTTGGAGTGCGCGTTCAACACCTTCGACACCCGAACCTACGAGCCCGCCACAACCACCGGCAAGGGGACGGCGGAGCGAATCGTTCACGCCCGCAGCTGCTGAGCCTTCATTGGACGCTTTCCGCCGAGGAAGTTTACCTGCTCGTGACCCCTCCAATGTATACTCTCCTCCGCCTCGTCCGGCTTACTTCAAGCCTCCGCGGGATAGTTGGATGCCGCAACCCCGGCGCTCACCTGTATCGTCTCCAACTACGCCGGACGTCTCAGTATCTGAAGATGCCAGTGATGGGGGTAGCGCTAATGGGAGTTCCCACTCGCGAGGACGTAGCGTTGGAATACGTGGGTCTATCGCGTCGCTCGGCGCTCTTCTACCCGCCACCTCTATCGTCAAACCCCCTCCGACTCCTAAATCGGGCCCGCGTCCTCTACTGCTGAGCGCGGGGGCAAGCGTTTTGACCGGCACATCACCAACACCATCGCGTACACCCTCTCGCGCACCCTCTCGCACACCCTCTCGCGCTCCGTCCCGCTCGCCGGTACCCGGCCGCGACAGGTTCGACATTAGGCCGGTAGTGCCTCACGCTCGTCAGGACAGTCTACAGAGTATATCCTCCATCGGCGACGCTGTTGGCTTCGGCACGCGAGCGCGCCTTTCAGATGCTGAGAGCGACGTAGGCGGGGCTCCGGGCAGCAGCCGGATCGTACGCCTCAATCGGCAGAGCATGTCCCCCATGGCGCTCGCAGCGAAACACGCCCGAATGTCCTCAATGAACACGAACCCCATCTCTCCGACAAGCTCAGGCGCGGTGCCATCCCCGGCTCTGTCCCGCGGCAGCTCGCGTGGATGGTATGTCCCTCCAGATTCGCCTGGTACACTGGCGAGCTCTCCCCCACCACCTACACCGCCCGGTTTGCCGTACCTCTCCGACGAGGCTGCCGTGCGCGAAGACGATGATACTGTCGTGCTGCGCGCGCCGGCAGAGAATGATGTTCGTGTACTGGAGCCTCCTGCACAAGCTCGCAGATTGGCGCGGAAGAAGACGCCCCCACCGACGGTTGTTGACACGTCCGACTCCGAGGCGGGCATGCGTGAAGCTCCGAGCCCAACGCGTAGCCCGCGATCGCGAGGGAAACGTCCGGCGCACCTGCATATCAGCAAGGACGGCCCGCAGGACGGTACCATCCGTGGCTTGAAGACGCAGAGCCCGTCGAGTACACTCGCGTTGCCGCAGTGGGACGATCCTGAACCAGCTACAACGCCACGCGCAAACGCTTTCCCCAGCAGTCAAGACGATGATGCAACCTCTCCGCGCTCTCCTAGACGAAGGAAGTCTTCTACGGACGGTGAGCCGCCTCGTGTACGAAAGGCATCGTCCAGCGGGCGCGCGAGGAAGATCTCGGGTGGAACGCTCAGTCGCGATGCGCCGGGGCGTAAGCTCTCTGGTGAGGGTCCCACGCGCGTGAGGAGGGTCAGCGATGCGAGGACTATCACTGCTGCTAGTGAGAACGGGACGAGCGAAAGTGGCGCGGAGCTGGGGGACGACGAGGGCTATGATGACCTTTTGAGCGCTTATGAAAGTGAGGATAGTTCGGCGCAACACTGAATTGCTTTTTTACACTTTTTTTCACGGATTCACACGACTACAATACGATCTGCACGGGCATTTACTCTTTTGATTCGTCTCTTCATGACTCTACGCTTCCATTCGCTGTCTCGACGGGCCTGTGGCCTTTTGTTTTTCAAGTTCCGACACGATCATGATTCATTAGTATTCCCCTCGTTTTCTCACTTTACCGTTTCTCTGAATCAATCTTGTCGCGCTTGCAAGAAGGCCAAACAAGTATAGGTATCCACGATGATATCAAGGTACAGTGTACAGACATAGCATATCATACAGTCCCCTTCAAGAGGCGAGACCCATTCGCTGAAACATGGTAGGTGTTTTGCGCAAGTCCGTTACATTATCACTCCGAATCACTTGACGCCCACATCTCCGCCAGATTCTCGCGTAGGTACTCTTCACTCTCCTTCCAGCACCTCTCCGCTTCGCCGGCATGCATCTGGAAGTCCCATACTTGGCTAACCTCCTGTCCCCATCTCTCCTGCCAGGCGCTATTAGCAGGCTCGAAGGGCAGCGGGCCTTCGTTGAACTCGAATAGTCTTCCGGCGTGGTGCGTCTGTCGAACGACGTCTGCTGTAAGAGCGAGCCGCGAGCGGTTGTATGCCTGTAAGGCCAGAGGAATGGTGGCGCGTGTGATGGACGAATGCGTCAACAGGCGCGCAAGAATGTACGCGTCCTCTATGGCTTGCCCGGCTCCTGCGCCGATACTAGTCTCCATTGCATGCATCTGACGGTCATCAGCACCTGTCTTTCAGTTGCACGGAAGGCTCATACCGCGTCACCAAGGATCGCTACTCTGCCAGACGCACAGCGCGGCAGATCCAGCATCACATGCAACGCCCAGGCCTGGCACTGCTCGACGCACTGTACTCATCGTGAACATTGCTTACAAGTGCCTACTCTGGGAGATCCACTTGCCTGTAACAATGTTTCAACCTCTGGCTCCCAGCCGGCAAAGGCCTCGCGCATCTCCTCCACTGGAGCATCGCGAACCCACTTTCCCTTCAGCTTGCCGCAGTAGTCGTCGCGCGTGACCAGAGCCACAGTATTGACGCATTCTCCGCGCGAGATGGGGTAAGTTACAAGATGCCGACCTCTGCCGCAATGCTACCATTCACAAGCAGTAGGATCAGCCTTTGTATTCGGATGGCGAGTCTGAGAGAGCAACCGACCATTTGAGGATAAGCCTGTATCGCATGATTACCCATGCCATTGGCCTCTAGCATCTCTCGCGTCACCAGAGCTCGATACGCTGTGACGCCCGACCACTGTGGTTCGACGCGCTCATCTTCAGAAAGCATGTTGGTGCGCACGACGGACCGTATGCCGTCTGCACCAATGACCACATCAGCAGTGGCTGAGCTGCCATCCGCGAAGTACATCGTTACCAAACCGCCCTCGTCGTTCTGGGTCAGCGAAGACAGGCGTTTAGATGGATGGACTGTGCAGAGTGGTGATGGGGGTAGCTCTTTCTCGATGGCGTGAATAAACGTTGAGCGATGCACAAGTAAGGGCTTGTCTGCGACGAGAGGTAAGTCAAAAGCCTTTCAATCCACTCGCGTTCCGACTACTTACCAGCCGACTCCATCTGATACACTGGGTAGCCTTGTGCTTCGTCCGATTTCCTGTAAACCAAGACTGTAGCAGATTCAGTATATGAAGCACATAATGAAGTGAAGCGACTTGCCCTTGCCAATGTCGCCATCTTCAGCTTGACCATTTATCTCTTCCTGCAGGTGTTGCATGAGTCCGAGCTCGGTAAGAGGCGCTCGTGTACGGGGCCAAACACTGAGCCCTGCTCCAACAGTGCCGATCTGGGGCTGTGATTCGTACAGGTCTACGACAACAGGGCACTTCGAATCGCTGAACTTCGAGAGAGCAACCGCCAACGTTAGACCACCTGGTCCAGCGCCGCTTCGGCAATGTGAGATGCATGTTCAATGTCATGGACGCGAGTGAGCCACTTACACGATAGCGACGCGAAGCTTGGTTTTAGCGGAAGCACTGACTTGCGGCGACATTCTGTTGGATACGATCTGGTTGTAGGTTGCGGACAACTAACTTGAGAGGTAGTCTGGCGCTTTATATAACCATCGAGGGCCCGCGCGTACTGCACCTTACGGTCCGAGTAAAGATGTGGACTCCGAGGGTCGATCTTTGTCCCTGCGCAGGGCTGGCGGCGTCTGCGTCATGGAGAATATGTCAACCACAGGGCGGGCAGTACTCCAAACACCGAGAACGCCTCAAGCCCGTTCAGCTGGTGTCGATCGCTGGCCAAAATCTTTTGTTTACACGCCTGTATCACCCTCGATAAGGCCGCGTCCCTGCTTGTATCATGGCCTGCACGGTCATATGTTCAAATTCAGCACTATGGGCGCAACTTTACCCGTATGCTCCCGGCACGTTCGTTGAACTAAAGAGCAGCGACCGGCGGTAACACGAGAAGAGTTTGTATGGCTCCACCTCTGTCGAGGAGCAAGGACTGAACTGCGATTGCATCCTGCGCACAGGAGTAGTTTAGGCAGAGCCCAAAACAGACCTCGAGTGACGTGCTTGATGTAAGCGTTGAGCCATGGCTGAATAGTACTCTGCCGACAGCTGACTGGAGGCCGTTAAGTTACAGGCAAATGCATGCCTACAAATGGACGGCCCCGCACTTGATATGTCCATCGCGCCACAGCCCCAATGAGGCGTCAACCATGTCTGTCTATTATGTAGCTCGAGAACGCCGCGAGGGAATTTGTCCTATGGGCATTCAGTTGAACCCACGAGATTAGACGCGCAATATAGTTCGGAGATAACCAGTCGGAATATCGTTGGAAGCACTTGGAAGAGTTCAAGGCATGTGGCCACGCCGACCCTTGCATAGTAATTGAGATAAGCCACATTGAGCTCCGTGCTGCATACATCTTTTCGCCATTTGGCACCGCGGTACTCGCACGCAAAGCACTGGTTTCTGCTCAAATGATTGTCCGCGAGCCTCGAAGTTAGACGGAAACAGCAAGCATGAGAGCATCCATACAGGAAGCACGGCAACTGGACATCGCGGTATTTGCACATCGCCGCAAAGTTAGGTCTTATTTTCCTTGTCTCCATCACGTTCGTCGGATGCCTCAGTTTCCATCTTCGCCTCGACAGCGCCCTCTGCTGAGCCCTCATCTGTCCGTGGCTTCTTGGCGGCTGGTTCCCCTTCCTTCTCTTCATCCGCACCACGAACAAACCGCGCTTCTAGGCTCATCGGCCCTGGTTCATCTGAAACACTCGTCGTAGAAGACAGAGCAGTCGGGCGATCACTCAAGTGCCCAGGACCAGGATCGTCCATCTCATCTACCAATCCGAGCGCCGGTGTACCCATATCGACTGGTGGAATGGGAGCGGAAGACGCAGGATCGCTACCCAGTACAAGCGGGGACGGCGGTGCACTAGTCGGGCGGTGTAAGAAGGGAATAGGTGAGAAGAGAGGTGTGCTTGGCGTCGAGTCGCTGCTGAATGGTGTAGGACCCAGAGATATTGTGCCAGTTGGTGGGGCAGGTGGCAGTGGGGGGAAAGACGAGTGTGTGGATGTCACGAAGAAGACGCGCTCCAGGGCACGCAGGTACTTGCCCGGTGCCGAGTAGTTTACGCGTGGGCGGAGGCAAAGCTCGGCGATACGTTGAATAGAGAATGGGGCGCTAAGAGAGATGTCGTTATTGTTAGTTTTGAAGTAAGGAGGGAGTACTGGAAGGTGACTTACCCGTCGAAAGTGTCAAGCTGCTCGAAGAGCATGCTCTGATTGGAAGCCGCCTCCTCGGCTGTAAGGAAGTGTTTTGGAGGATCTACGGGTCCAGGTTCGTCCCGACGCGTCGTTTGGAAGGGTGGTAGACGGAGTCCCCCATTAGGCTGCATGCCACCATTGAGGAATGACGTAGGAACAATGTATGCTTTGCGCAACTCTTCTGTATCTGCGAGAAACGTTTCGACGTTCTACGGCACTTAAGCATGAAGTAATATCACGTAGGGCGACGTGCATACCTTCTCCACTTTGTGTCTTATGATACACTTTAGTTTCGGCCATTCGGTCCTACAAGACGATCAGGCCTATCTCATATCGCAATAAGGGCATACTCTTACTCGACCACATCGGTATCGGCAATCTTCTCGAGCAAGACGTCATACTCTAGACACGATCTCAGTCAGAGGCGTAGCCCCAAGTTGGCAGTTGGCGCACCGTCTGACCATTCAAAGTTGTTCATGCGGATAAAGGTACAGTAAGCGAGTTGTGGCGGGAGGCAACGCGTACATGCGCGTAAACCAACCGCGACGCGCGCGGTCACACGACGCGCGACAACACGCGCTCCGCATTCCGAAAGCCCCTAACGTCGCTTCTGCTCCTGCGTTCATCCACACATCCTACTTGGCTGTCAGACGCGCTCTCGATACTTCCATAGTTTCATTGTATGACACGGACGTACTTCGACGGCATCCAGAGTACATGAATACTCGAAACGCGGGCGATACATTCTCACTGCATACCGTCTTCTCCGATATGCGCCTCTCCACCCGAAACCGTTCCGGCAGTCCTTCTCAGCGCCGAGAGATCATCGCATCCTATTGGAAAGACTGGTATGCTTCTACATAAAGCATGTCCTCACTCAAGCACTGACGCTAGATTCAGGGCTTTGACCATACTGCTAGCGCAAGTCAATATGCATATTTGGATGAACTCGAGCGGCTTACTTCCCGGAGCAGAACAGCATTTTTTGCGCTCAATATCGTATCGGGCCACAAGCGCGAGTTTTCGGTTGACGATCCCTCGTAAGTCATACGTATATCTGGGATCTACGCCGTCACTGACCTGTCCATCAGCTTGCGACACACGTAAGTCTGGTAGGTGCCCTCCTTCCTGCCCATTCTCACCCCTTCTCAGATTTGCTGTGCAGGAACGTGTACCTGTATGTGTCTTGTCGACATACATCCCAGATATCGCCGCTCATATTTGGCCGTCAGAATTGGGCATTATACTTCATCGCATTTGTGTCCCCCTTGGTCCTCTCTTGGGTCATTAACTACTTTACCGTCCGTCATTGGTGGGACGCACATAGTAGCGCACTTGGGAGTACGCATTCGTGCATCAATTAACCCGCTGCTCACTGACACCAACTCTACCAGCTATCCTTGCATTGGGCATCACCGGTGCCATAACGCAGTTCGTAAAACTTACTGTGGGGCGACCTCGACCGGGTGAGTCGAGATGGAATGGCGCACACGGTCAACTGATGAGTTTCAGATATATTGGATCGCTGCAACATACCAACTGAAGTCGTCGATCCGCCGCACAAGCTGTCTGACGCCAGCATATGCAACCAACCCAATTGGCACCTATTTGAAGATGGCTTTCGCAGCTTCCCTAGTGGACACTCGAGCCGTGCATAAGCGTTTTATATGAACCGCTCTGCATTGGTACTAACTAACGCGAATCAGTGTCGTTTGCTGGACTTGGCTTTTTGACTTTCTACCTCATGGGCAAACTTCATCTTTTCGATGAGCGCGGACACGCTGTATGTCGTCTCTGGCGTATTTGCGCGCGTCAGGGTACTGACTATCCGTGTTGTAGCCCAAGGCATGGTTGGCTCTTGCGCCTTTATCCGCCGCATCGCTCGTGGCCATCTCTCGCACGATGGATAACCGACGTTCGTGCATAACCGTTTCCATCTAGGTCTACTTGGTGCTCACTGGTCGATATTGACAGACCACTGGCAAGACGTGCTTGTCGGCTCGACGCTGGGCTTACTCGTGTCTTACTTCTGTTACCGACAGTACTACCCATCTCTGGCCGCCCTGGACTCGCATCAACCTTTTGCTCCACGCACAGACGATACACAGGATGCGCCGCTGCTCCCGACCCATGCGTATGCTCCCGCGCCTTATTATGTCGATGAGGACGCCAGTGAAGATGTGGACAGTGGTACGACAGCTCGCCCGCCACGAATTGATGATCCGTGGAGGCAGGGACAGCAACAGGGCGGTGATGAGGTGTTAGTGTCTCCACGTCGATGATATAAAGAACGCCGACGCTGCAGCACATCTGACGCTGAAGTTCTCGTATGGGCCAGGCAAGAGCGCATGACCTCGCTTAATCGGCAGCCGTCAAAAGCAATGTCAATGTTCTGACTTCGACGTAATACGCCATAGTTTGTGCGAAGCGATACTCTGGGCAACATTGTTACCCCCTGTTTTTCTACATGTATTCAATGATTCAAGCATACAAGCCAGTACAATTGATTCCGTCTAGAAAAACATCGATACATTGGCGGGGAGACGCGGACAATAAATGTTACAGGCGCCGAAATTAAGCGCGTACGATGATCGCATTAAGCGGAAGTACACGACGAAAGCAGGTGCATGCGGGGTAAAGGAAGCGGTAGAGACATAGCGAGCTGCTCAGAAACCGTGCAGTTTGATGGTGTTGCGCGGGATGCCCTCATCGGTAAGGAAAGTAGAGATCTTGGTACGCTGGTCGCCCTGCAGCTGGATAACCTGCCCCATCTCCTCGTCGTCGACAAGCGTGCCGTTGCAGGCGAACTCCTAATCCAAAGTTAGCACCAGACAACATGTCTAATATATGTGAGTATACCTTCTTGAAGGCCTTGAGGAGCTTCTTGGCATCGTACTCTGCACAGGTCGAGTCAGTGAGGCGAGCAAATTACGCCGCTCCGATGCACACGTACCCCGCGGCAAACCCTGGAGCGTCGTCAGCGTCTTGCGACCATTCCGCTGCTGGATACGGATATGGATGTAGTTCGTCTGCGCGCCGACGTCCTGGTTGCTCGCGAGAGGATCCGCCTCGTCGGCGAACGGGTCTATGCGCGCGCTCGGTCAGTAAAACCGGTAAGATACAAAGATCGGCACGTGGGACATACCGAAGGTGTTCAAGTTCTGTACGCTCATGTAACGGTGACGAGTGGACGGAGGAGGTGGGGACGGGTAAGGTGGTGGTCGGGTTTAGGGTCGCGGAACGGAAGACAAGGACAGATCTCTGCAAGCGTTCGCTTTTCGCACGATCTGACTCTTCTCTTGACTTTGACCATTACGACCCTTGTTGCGCTCAAATCATGGCCCGCGCTTCACACGACGACAAGAAGAAACTTAAGAAACCTCCGACGTTCCAGCATCTTCCCGAGCACCGAGGTGTGTCCTCTGTCTCTATTGGTTCTCTACAAAGATTGGACTGACGCGAAAAACTCAGCTAAGAAGCTCAAAAAGGAATGGGTTGAGAAACAGAAGATCCAGAGTAAATGGAAGGCTCAGAAGAAGCGAGAGGGTATCGTAACGCTTCGGGACGCTCGTAAATCTGCTACTATAGTAGAGAAGAAGGAGAGACAAGAGGACGACAAGGGCGCAGATGTAGTTGAGAAGGAGAAAGATGTTACGGACGAGCTACGCGCTTCCTCGGATAGGGAAAGCATCCCTGCAGAAGACTCCGAACCTGAACCGACTCCTGATCCTACGCAGTCTATGTCAAGAAGGAGGAAGGCAAAAGAAGCGGCGCGTGAAGAGGAGGAACTGTCCCTGCGCGAGTTGCAACGTCGCGCGTATTCGCGTGATAGTCTGCATCATAACAAATCTGGGCGTGGTGGAAAGGCCGAGCGTGGTACTAGTGGTAACTCTCGAGGGGCTTCGCGAGGATCCTCAGCCGCACGCGGTAGAGGAAGCGGAAGGGGGAATGACCGCGGGCAAAGAGGACGAGGCAGGGGGTCAGGAGAACGCGGCGGCCAACCTGATATGCGCCTGCGCATGTCTGCACTCTTGCAGAAGATCAAGCACGATGTGGGGCAGTGAACGGCGCTACTGTCCATTGGACGTGTTATGTATATTTGTCGATGTGCTTTGCTGCTGCTCTCGATGCTTTCAGAATGTCAGTACTTATATCAACGCGTTCCCTTTTGCCCCATTCAAATCAATGGTCTCACTGGGCACCCTGCTACAATGCACGTCCTGAGATTGTCAGTGGCAGTTCAATTCGAGAAACAAGCGTCGGAAGGTCGGATCGCTGAATATCAACAACTTCAAGAACTACCGTGCGGTACATCGAAGAAACAGGTCCGCATACTTATAAGCCTGGACGATCCTTTCAATCCGACTCCTCCTCATCGTCGACGTCCATAGACCTGCCGCCTTCCAGGCGAATGCCCTCGATTCCACCGTACGGAACGCGATCACGTAACCACCGGCCCTCTAGCCAGTCGATTCGACAAAGCCCCGAGGCCGTCGCACTCGCGAGAAGTGGGGCCGCAGCGATGCTACCAGAACCCCAAGCAACGCGCGTAACGGCGATATTCGACGGCCATGCTCCGGTTCCACTGGGAGGTGGCGCTGCAGCCACTCGTGCACGTACCGCGCGCTGAGCCATGTTAGCACGATCCGGCGTCTCTCCAGGACGAAGGTGATCGAGCATGCGTAGCCGTCCGTCCGTACGAGAGTAGTCGAGCTGGAAGAGTCGGTGCTGGAAGAAGGGGACCATGCCGCCGCGTCGTGATGAGCGAAGCATGTTTGCGATGATACATGACCCATCTGCGGAGCCAACCGCGAGTTGTGGATGGTACTCAGATGCCGAAGCGGACTGGGATGCCATGAGCGAAAAGAGATATGGTTCAATGATGGTTTTGCAGACTTACCCATACAGGGCCGGCAGGTTCTAGTAGGAGATGCCCTCGCCCCATCATGCTGGGAGAGATGGAGTAGGCCTTGACAGCGTTTTCGTGGTCGATTGTCACTGGACCTCCTGCATACGGGCTCCATGGCATAGATGGGATAACGTCTGGTTCGCATCACTCAACCCAAAGTATATGGTGTGAGGAGGGTTGACCCTACCTCTTGTACGGTTCATAACGTTCGCGCCCGGATCTCTGATGTCCCACAGGCATTCAGTACCATCGTGCCCGCCGCTCGCAATGACCGTTGGATCCACATCTGTGCGAAATTCGCCGGAAGACGAGGCCGGGGGAGCTCGAACCCAAGATACGGCTCGAACACCGGACTGGTGCACGTACTGATAGTGCGACGGGAGAAGATCTTCTGTAATGTCAGCCCAGCGGTGTAGGGCGTGTATGTGACTACATACCGTGGACTGGCTGTCCTGATCGCAAAGCGTCGGCTATGTCGTATACAGCGACAGCACCTGTTCGTTGTTAGTCTGCGTTGAGTTCGGAATTTGGTACTGCATACCATTGGTACAACCTACAGCAATGACTTCGCTGTTCCCCCAATCAAGGCTCCAGCAGGATGTACCTTCAATCTCGAGGCGAATTGCAGGCTCTCCAAGATGAACTATAGGTCCCACTCAATATCTGCACATGCAAGGCAGGAATAATGCGGACCGTATGCAGGCTTGCCATGATCCTCACGTTGAACATCGTTAGGATGCGGTATCGACCAGATTGATACCGATCCGTCTTCGAAGGTTCCCGCTAATAATCCTAGCCTTTTCAGCGACGTGGTCGATGTGCCGGACTGCATACTGTAGAGTTAGGACCGGCATTATGCGAAATGAGGCACGACTACGAACGGCGTCGTGAGATGGCAGAGGACACCACTTCAAATCAAGAGCCGACCCAGTGTCGATACAGAGTACCAACTGGCACCGAAGACTCCCTGTGTCATCATCTTCAGGTCCCGGTTTAGCCGGGCCAAGAGCCCACAGTTGTATACAAGCCGGGGCCGGACGGTTTGTACGAGCTCCAACATCAGGCGAGTGAGATGTGGATGGAAGTGGCGCGACGGCAAGAAACTGCTGGAAGGAGAATGCTATATGCCCATTTAAACAATGCTCTTTCTGCGGGTGGATTTGTACCGACTTGATCTGTCTTTGGCGTATATAGGGCACCAGTCGAGAGCCCAGACAGGGGCGCCTGCGTTGAAGACATACGATTTGCTAGAAGGAAAGAGACGAGCTGTGTACTCATAAGATATGTGTACCTCCAGAAACACGACGACAATGCGCACACATATGTAGCGTTTCAAACGGCCTCAAAGTGACAGTTTGCTGCTGGTCGAAAGGACCAAAGTCACACGTTACAGACGAGTCTTTAGGGATACCATCATCCGGCGTAAGTTCTGTGGGAAGATAAGGTGCGGCCTGACTACAGCAGAACCTGTCAGGTATACCGCCTCCTGAGTTGTGGGGACCCTTACGTTGCTGTCAAAGTTGACCATTGCGCGTAGATCGGCACGTCCGAGTACACCCTCGGCCGCCGGCTTGCCTCTGTACCGGGGTGATCGACCGCCCAGTCTCCCTCCTTGAACCAACCCCTGTCCTCAATGAGCTCCCAAAGCGGTCCAGCTGCAACGTTGTAGCCGAGAGCGCGATTCAATCTCTCAGTGACAGGTTGAGAAGATGTGTAAGCGTTTGTCGACACCGTCGCATTCTCGCCGAACAATCGAGGCGCGCGAGTAAGACGCTCGGTAGATGAGGAATGACGAAAGATAGGAACGGCCTTGTGCCGGTGGTTTACACTGGGCTGTGGAAGAGTGTACATCTGCCGGTGAGACGGACGCTCGAATGCCGCGAGATCGGCAGCGAGAGGCTCCTTGGGTGTCTTAGTCTTTCCTTTTCCTTTCGGCCTGTGAGAGGGTGCAGGAGTCGACAAGTCAGATATCAATTTCATCTCTAAGGATTCATCTTGTTCTGCATCCGAAGGCGCGTCGCCGCCTGGTGCGAAGTCACTGCCTGGGTCGTCGTCGCCAGGAAGTTTTGAGGGTCCAGGGCGTGCAGCATCATCTTCGTCGCCGATATCAAGTAGAGCTGCATAGTTCGTGACACTGTTTCGAGCACGTAGGGAACGAGCCATTGGAGAGCAGATGGCCGGAAAAGACAAGTCGCGTCTCCGCTGTTCAGACAAAAACATCACCTGATCGCGTCGAGCGACGACCGAAACGATGGCGAGGGGTTTCTCAACTTCGACCACCATAAGCTTGATGCCCGAATCAACTAGTCATCCACTAGTGCTCTTAGCTGATACGCCGATGAAGATGGGTGATAAGAGGTGCCTTACCCGTTAGGTGTCTGAGGTTTATGAGCCCCAGATGTTAACGGACCGGGCCGGTTACTCTACCGGCTTTCGTTCTGTGGGGTAAAGCTCGCCCTGCAGCTTATAAACCAACCACAACATTACTGGCACAACGCCCTTTGCCGACTCTACAACCATGCCTCTTCCAACAAAGACTCGTTCCCTCGTCATTCGCGGGGCTGCGAAGCCAAACAAGCAAACGTACCACGATGTTGCCGTAGTGGAGAAGGATATACCAGTCTTGAAGCCGGGCGAAGTGGTCGTCAAGATCAATGCCGCAGGATTCAACCACAGGGAGGTAAGTTAATCGTGCATCAGTTGGGAACCTCTGTACAGAGCACCGCGTGATAGCTCTGGTCACGCATGGGACTCTATCCTGGCATCGTTCTTGGTGCCACCCTTGGCGCGGACGGCGCTGGTGAGTTTCTGCACATCATGCGATGGGAAAGGTACTGACTGTATGGTAGGAATCGTTGTGGGAGCCTATGGGAACTCGGACCCGTTTCTCCAGAAACGCGTCTTCCTCACACCTGCGCGTGGCTGGGAGAAAGATCCTGTTGCACCCGAATCACGGCAAGCATATTGTGCTTATAGATATGGAGGGCCAAACTGAAGTCCACCAGCTTCGGGATTCTGGGTGGCGGAAGCCTCCCGCCGATCGGCACGTTCTCAGAGTATGTGGTAGTCGAACGTGACCAAGTCATTCCGACACCCGCGCACCTCGACGACGTTCAGGCTGCAGCTTGGCCTCTTGGAGGTCTGACTGCTTGGAGGTATACTATCCTTTTTACATTTGGCGTGACCGAGACCTTTACATGTGTACGTATAGGGCGACAATGGTGAATGCACACGTAGAGCGAGGACATAATGTTTTGATTACTGGGGTAGGAGGTGGCGTGGCATTACTTGCGCTGCAGCTTTGCGTGGCAAAGGGGGCCAATGTCTATGTCACCAGCGGAACGGACGAGAAGATAGCTAAAGCGGTCGCTCTCGGCGCTAAGGGAGGCGTGAAGTACAAGGACGGTGCGCATCCACCGCCTATTCTACACACTGCCGACATCTCATCTATGGACAGAGGATTGGCCTCAACAGCTTGGGAAGCTGCTTAAACGAGATGGTCAGGAGTCTTTAGACTCTGTTGTTGATTCTGCCGGAGGCGACATCATGAGGCACACCCTGAAGCTGCTCAAGCAAGGCGGCAAGGTGGTATGCTACGGCATGACAGCCGCGCCAGCGATCACCTTCAGGATGCCAGACGTTATGCGCAACGTGCAGTTGCTCGGTATGTCTGGTCGCTGTTGTCTTTCGCCGAATGGTGCTCAATTCGATGGCACAGGCTCGACGATGGGCTCGCATCAGGACCTCCTCGATGCGACTGCATTCATGGAAAAACATCGCATCGTGCCGGTTGTGTCTAACGTTCTTGAAGGTATTGATGCAGCCGAGGAAGGTTTTGAGATCATGAAGAAGGGCTCGCAGTTTGGAAAAATCATTGTCAAGATGGAAGGGTTGAAGCAGGCCAAACTGTGAAATGGGTAGCAATATTACTTCTATACATCAGCTCGACTTCGGTTCCCGGATAAATACGCGTCACTATTGTATCTGATCTCATCGACTGGCCAGAATACAGACAACTCTGACAGGAGGTGCATAGCCGTGTGGGTCAAGTATCATATGCACGTATACTTGACTTCGGACCTCGATCTCATCAATATCGTGAGTATCGTGAGATAAGATATGCGCACCGCGAGTTTCGCCCGAGACGAACATCACGGTTTGACACCAACCACGACCATCACCGTACGAGCCGGCGCTAAGCGCGGGATCTCCGGGTCACTTACTCACCGTAGAATGCACCTTGGTGTCCCCAGTTCATTCTCGGGTCTTCCCGTCGACAGCACCAGCGAAGTTTATCATGCACTGGCCGAACTCGACAAGCCCTCTTTTGAACATTCCAAGGACGTTCCACCCGTGCTTCACGCCAATCTGGGCTGGATACGTCTTACGCATGTTGGACACTTCTTGAGGGATGTTGGTCTGAACATGTCTACCCTTTGGGCTCGCGACCTGGATATCTTCCCCAAGGCCTTCGAGACGTTCCTGGCGCGCTCGAAAGACGCGCGCCTACACCTTCATGTAGACGTCAACGGATATTGCCATGATCATATCATGCGGAACCTGTCGAAACTTGTTCCTCGTGCGGCGCTGGTATCATCAGTTCTCTACGGCCGCTCAGATCAGACAGCAATTGAAACAAAAGTGGCATCGCGACTCATCGAGGACCTATGCAAAGAGGAGTTACCAAACGCTCGCGAGATCCAGCTTGGGGTCAATCTGCGTGACCTTCAAGTACCCAAGACAGTCATAAGGGCTCCGAATCTGAAGCGCCTTGACCTTTATGGGATGTTCCTGGCATTTACCGCACCGTATCTCCAAAACCTCCTCCTTGGAAGATGTTGTGTGCCCGACATCGTCACTCTGGTCAACCTGTTGAGAACTGTGCCGCAATTGGAGAGGTTCGAGCTCACTGGCTGCACCCTTGGTTCTGCCAATGAACCACTCGAGCCAGTTTTCATGCCTAAGTTAGCATGTTTCGCGTTAGGGGGTCAACCTCCCGTAATCCGTGCTTTAGCGCGGTATATCTTATTTGCACCGCTTGATGCATCCAGTCACACTTGGGACAAGCCACCGCGCATCCAGATTGACACAGCCGCGGATGAGGACGAGATACACGACTCCTTTGCCTGCCTGAGCTCGCGATTACCACCCCTCGTCGCTGCCCCCGCTGCCCTCACGTTTCCCATGGAAATGTCGCCGACAATAGGAATGACCTCATTCATCCGCGTACTTCTCAGCGACCCCTGGGACTGCCTGGCGGACAGAGTTCCTCCTCGTCATATGGCGTTCGAGTCCTACCCAGACTCGGATTGGGGAGACTCGAATCGCAGTGTGGCGGTCTTTCTCGCCGGTCTTGCAAAGCTCTTTGCCTCGAGTGTTCACACCATCTACGTCCTTGGCGGCATCTCTACAAGCTTGGACATGTTCAGGCCCACGCGATATATACCACCCAGCAATTGCGAGAGCTTTTGTACACCCTTACGCCTTTTCCGTTCCGTCACCGAGCTTCATCTGGGACCAGCTGCAGGGGGGCTTCCTGCGCTCATGCACGGCGGGGATATCTCGAACGAGATCTTATTTCCCGCGTTGCAAACCATCTACCTCAATGTTTCCCTAGTGACCGGTTACCCAGCCTCTCATGATGAACTCTTCTATGACTTCGGCACCAAAGTCCAACACATTGAAGGAACCTGGTGGGCCGAGTTCGTGACCATGCTCGCCGGCCGCGCAGCGCAGGGGTATGGAGTCCATCGCTTAGTACTACAAGGTCGCTTGTGCCACTTTGCAGTACAGATAGATGGAGAGGATGGAGAGGATCAGACAACGACGTTAGAGACGCTTAGTCTAGAGAGGGCTAGAAAGCTTGTCAAGGTGCTGGTGGATGAACGCGACGACTGCGGTGCATCTGTGATGGACAGTAATAGCTCGGTAACCTAGACTACTAGCCAGTTATCTATCGCTCGCTTGAACTCCCCAAATCGATATGCGATTGGAATACAGACAGAAAGTGTTCGTGATGGTCATGATACGTGCACGCGCTCATCAATATCTGAGCCCTCCACCAGTGTTTAGCCACCGAGCCACAACAGGCGCTTCAGACCATACTCCATCTTCGCATACACAGTCGTCATACGCTGCGCTTCTGCCAATCTGTATGTATCCGGTTCAGTATACATGACTGACAGGAAGTGCAAGTGTACACACCCAACAATATCAGCGTCCTTGACGAACGTGTCTGCACGCCCATCCGCCGAGTGGCCACCGCCGATGTCTTCGCACGCGCCGCGGATAGCATTGATCATAAGCTCAACAGCGTCCTGACACGTAGCTGCTCCCGCAAGCTCATCGGCGGGCTCACTGAAAGCACTGCCTCGACGTGATCGTGCGGGATCAACGGGAAGCGCCTTGAATGCTGCAAAGGTAGTCTTCGTGTCTGGCGCCGGCGCTGCACCAGCCAGTAGGTTTGATAGTCGAGGTGCACCGATGCCCAATCCAAGAGATCGACGCGAAAGCGCGCGAGCAAGCGTAGGCTTAGGTGCTGGTGTGGAAACACTAGCTTCTGTCGTCGTCTCCTTCTTAGGCGAGGCATCAGGGTTCAAAGGAGAGGGCGATGTCGGAGGGCTGCCAAAGGACATGCGGGCCTTGGGGGTGGTTGGTGGTGACGGGAACGTATCGCGTATGCTCGGAGATAGGGGAGGGGGAGGAGCATCCAGGGAGTTGCGCAAGGAGTATGAAGTGACCCGCGTGGTACTGGCCGGTGTGTGCCAACGTACGATGAAGCCTGCATTCTGCACCGGATCTCGCGATGCTTCTTGGAGAGGTGATAGGATATATGCGCCTGTCTTGGAGTCAGTTTGCACCGCATAGTCATGTCGACATGCGCCCGACCTTTCTGCATCTCGATAATATCGGCGAGCGGGACGCGGGTATACATCTGGACCTTCTCCAAGTTGTAGTCGTAGCTCTGCTCAGTTTTGAGTAATGCATTCACTTCAGGACGGAAGCACGGCACATACCACAATATAGAGCGCCTTTCTTGTCTGAATATTGGTTATCGTCAACGAACAAGATAAATTGCGATTACGGCCGAGCTTGATCTTACCACGAGCAAGACTTTCTCCTCCCACTTATCACCGATCTTCGTATTCAGCTCAGCAGGCGAGAGGAGGGTCCATCCGCTGAGCAAACCCTCGCCCTCTGGAAGCACTCGGGCCACACTCGTGGCAACGGCCTCCGCACGTATACGACCGAGCCGTATAAGCTCGCGCGGGTCTGTGCTTGCGAGCTTGTTGAGGAACTCGCCGAAGACTGCAAGCGTGCGGTAGCCGAGAATGTAGTCGATGACCGCCTGGCAGAACCAGTCGCCGAATGTTGACGCGTACATACGTGCGAGCGAGTTCATGCCGTCATTCAGCATACCGCCCAGGTCACGCTTGCCTGTGCGAGTGAAGTCGCCTTTCAAGGCAGACGTGCCCGCACTGTATTCGTTCAGCATGTTGAGCATGCGGTGTATATTCGAGAGGCGAGGTAGACATACTATGCGCGGCTGATGGCATCGCCATTGTTCGCCCAGACATCGTTGAATACCACGTCAATATCCGAGCGCCCACTCTCTGGGTTGAAGAGCGCGAGCGCGAGCAACTGCCTGTTTGTAACGTAGCGCGCGAAGGCTGACTGAACGACGTTGGTGCGGTCCAAACAATCGATGCAATTAACGCGATATACACCGTTTTGTCGGCAGAGAATATGTCGGTCAGAGACCCAGAAGTAGCCCTGCGATTCGAATGTGCGCTCGAGGTCCGTGATGAGCTTCTGAATGTTCTCGTACCTATGGTGCGTTAAGGTTTTGCCCACATTGCCCACACGAAGCCTGTGAAGACGTACTTCATTCCCTTGGTCTCGACGTGGAAGTCGTACTCGCAATACTTCACATCAGGGATATCGGCTTCGGCCACATAGTCGCGGTACGCGCATGTTACTTGTCCTTCCTTCCCATGCTGCTCTGCGAGATTGACGATGGTCTGAAGACGAAATGTGAGCGTTCTGTCCAGCCCTGACACAGTGATGAGAACTCACGACGGCCCCATACGCAGGTACAGTCCGCTCAAAGTGTCGCTTAAGAGCGGAAAGATTCTGCGCATGTGTCTGGGCGGGCTCCAGCTGTGGTGGCGGTTTCAAGCTATAACCAGACTGTGTCCAATACAGTGGTACTGCACGAGGTTGAACGGCAGAAAGCAGGGATCGAATCGAACGCGCTCACTGGATCCCCGAAGCTGCACGTAACTGAAGACATTTGTGATACCCTCTCGCTAGACGAGAAGTCAGTGCCGGCCTAAACCATTAAGCCAGTCTGAGCACAAACGTCAATGCGAGTGATCGCCTCGGTCTCGACAAAGTTGGCAACTCGAGCGTCATCATCTATACCACGACGCTGATACCTCAAACCAGCACGTTCTCGGCTCCTTCGCGAGATGATGATGTAGTCCACCGTCGCAGCATCCCCTTCCTCGCCCATGTCGACTTCCGGCTCGCGCGGAACCGCAAAAGTGGAGACTTGCACGTATCCCTGCATAAGCGGGAGGACGTATGGGTGCAATCCGGCTTCCGTGAATGGCCGGAGCAAATGCTCGTTCCACCAGAATTGGCGGTCAACGCGTCGCCAGAGGGGTAGCGCAGGTGTGGGTTCAGCCGTAACGTCGACCTGGTCGCCCACATCAGCGCTCGCGGCCGCATCTGCACCAGTATTCGAGCCAGTCAGCTCAGCCAAGAGATGACTCTGGTGCTGCGTACGGCAGAGCAAGTCCTGTTTATGCTGAAGCGAATGTGTGAGGTCGAAGTCGTAAGCGAAGTACATCTCTCCCCTGGCAAAGTCCTTGACGGTCTGGCGTAAGATCTTCTCTTCGAGCTCCTTATTCTTCTCTTCCTCGGTCACAGGTGCCGGTGCAGGCGTCTCGATGAGCGCCTGCAGCTCATCGTCCTTGTCGCCGAGAGTTTCAGTGGACTGATTACCGGCCTCCACGGCGGCTGCGAGGCTTTGCATCGTGGGTTGAGTGGTGGTTGGTGTTTCTGGCCCAGACGAGAACCGACGGATCATGGGACGCTGCCAGAAGGAGAGTCGATCTTGAAGAGTCTTGGCAAGTGTTGTAGTAGAAGGCCCATTCTCACTACTGACAGGCGTAGTCGCTCCAGAAGTCAAGCTTGAAAGACTCGACGCCATGCTAACCGGTGAGGCAGGGCGGTCCGGGGTGGTGAGATCGAAGGTCTGTTCGGTCGCCGAAGGAGTCATGGTCTTAACCTCAGGCTCGTCAACAAACTTGACACGCGGCTCTGAAGTGGCAAGCGAAGTAGGCTCCGCTGTCTGTACACCTTCAAACCCATCGCCAGATGACGGCGTCGGGAGAAGCGAAGGGCGGGACGTTGCTACGTTCTTCGTCGACATCGCGGTCAAGACCTTAAGGGCGCGATCATAGACGAGGGGAATAGCTGCCACATTCTTGACAGCATAGACAGCATGGGCGGGGTCGAGTACTGCCATGCAACATTGAATGCGATTGGCCAGGTTAGTGGAATGATCCACGCACCAGAACCGACGTCGGCCTTCGAGGATATTACAAGCAGGTATGAGGCTATCAAGGCATCCTATTCAATAGCATACATTACACGGTACATTATAAACGTACTGGTATAGAGGTCTATGATTCCTACGATTCCATATACAACAGCAGCTGAATCCCATTCAGGTCCATGCCCTTCTCCAGTGTCATCCCGCTCTTCGACCTTATACTGCTTTCCGTACGAGATTGAGACATAAGGATGAGGCTGATTCCTATGAAGGTGTGGTCGAAGTAGTAAGGCATCTGGCGTCACCAGAATGGCGATGTGATCGTGCGGGCGGGGATGAGGGACGGCTGGGACGGTGTATTTCGGTTGAAGATGGGCGGGGTGAACAAGCGTGTTTTTCGCCGGTGCTACCGGTGCCGAAGGCGGCGGCGAGGTAGCGGCGGGCGGCTTTGACAGCCTATTGAAGTTGAAGATGCCCTTCATGGCAGAAAGCAAGACGCCCGAGACAGCCTTGAGAACGTCGGCGAGCGTCCGGTTTGAGCTCACGGTTGATCTGACGTCAGCGTTGATCTTAACGTATGGGTCCATGTATGCGGACATGTGCAGATAATACTACTCCATAAAGAATCTGGGATCTATAAAGGATAGACATCTGGACTGCAGGGGGATCCACAAATTCATCTTCAACAGGATTATTTAACGGGGGAAGGAAGAACGGGTGCTCCTCATCATTGAACAAACATCTGTCCAACCGACAGAAGCAATCGTTACATGATATACTTACTCGCCATCATTTGCGCGTATGTAGCGAGAAACGGTCAGCTCATCGCTACAGCAGATTGGCAAAGCCAGGCTTCATCTTCAAACCGAAAAACCATAGGAAATATGTCATTAGTAACTTAAACCCGATACGTAGATGCAATGGTGTGACAACAATCGAGACGACAAAAGGGGGGACGCAAGTAAAGGAATATGTAAACACGAGAACAACATAACAGAGCTCCGATATAGGGACGAGATAGCATGAACGGTCTGTGGCGCCATTCTTACTTGGGAATGTTCTCGCGAGCTTGCTGGCGGACTCGTCGCCTGAAATAACAACATCAGCATCCAATGACATGCATCGAGGCAGGTGCACGCACTCGTAAGCAACCTTGTCGTTCCTGCAAACAGTCTGTCAGCACAAGATCAACCAGCGAAGTCGCTTCTGCTCACTTGAACATTGTGTACGCCTCACTTTGTGCAGGATCGTTGACGTTGGGATCGTTCAACAAAGCCTGGATACCAAGTACGACCTGTGTAGTCGAATCAGTTGTAGGATCACATGAAGCGGCGCATGTATACGTACCTGCTTGATCGTGATTGCGGGCTTCCAAGACTTCTCCTCGTCAAGAATAGACAAGCAGACGGTGCCAGAGGGGTATACATTGGGATGGAAAAGCGGCGGAGTGAACTTGCCTGCACAATCACAGACACCATCAGCCCCGTTTGAACACACTTACAAGCAGCAGTATAAAAGGCGTACACTTTGGCGGTTTAGACGGATAGTCTGGATTCATATATCAGCGGATAGCTATCAGAAGCCCAAATCGGTCATATTACCTTCCGGAAAGATCATAAGCAGCTTGTATACACCGTGTTCCCAAGGCGTCTATCGAGGAGGTCAGGCGCGTGCTATCCTCGCACGTTAGGCGCGTACTTGCATTATCTTTCCCCGGAATGCCAACCTCCCATTCCAGCAGGTTCATCGATCCATCTGCAGCCTTGGTCGGCTTTGCGTAGAAGCCCTGTGGAATGCAAACATGAATGTCTGTGGCCCGACGCGAACGAGGAGACACGCACGAATGGGTGATCCTTGCGCCACTGCTTGCGCTCTTCTGTTAGACGCGTACGGCAGATACCAGACATCGCAACCGGAGTTTATGGATGAGGTTTCGCGATAGAGGGGAGTAGATGGTCGCGGTCGCGGTGAGAGACGCGTCAAAGCAGGCAAACGCGCTCTACCCCCTTGCGTAATACAACCTAACCTTATCAGGAAGTAAATCGCGGAAATTCGGTAGCGCGTGCGCGACGCGACGCGCGTTCAGACGCGCAACTCGCATCTGCACTTGCCTCACGCCATGAACTCTCTAGCTACCCGATTCTCAAGCGGCGGTGTCGAAGCGGAACTTCGTCGCGCACAGGCGCTGGCCGATGAGGACGAGATGTCCGACGCGATGTGGGGTTCTGAGGCTGGCTTGGGCACTCTCGGATCTGGGCACGCGTTCCCGCTTGCATCTGTCCCAGATGTGCGTGTAGAATTTGAATAAATTAGTATGCGTAACTCATACACGCATAGCCTACTGCTTTCCTGCGCCTGCACACGGACGACCACGCAGACCCCAACTGCAGGATCAAGATTCAGCACGGTACAACCACTCTTGCATTCCGTTTCAAGGGAGGCGTCATTGTCGCCGTCGACTCCCGTGCGACTGCCGGAAGCTACATTGGTATGTTGGTCTGAATGATGAATATAACTATACGCTTACTGTCTAAAAGCATCGGGTACGGTAAAGAAGGTTATCGAGATCAACCCTTACCTCCTTGGTACCATGGCTGGTGGCGCTGGTACGTTCATCTTTCCCATAATCAAAAGCGTTGCTAAGATCGTCCTCCTCAGCCGACTGTCAATACTGGGAGACGTATCTTGGTATTCAGTGCCGGTTACACGAGCTTCGCAACCATGAACGTATCTCAGTCGCCGCAGCATCCAAGTACTTGAGCAACTTGGTCTACGGTTACAAGGGGATGGGTTTGAGCATGGTGAGCCGATGGTCCTCATTTGGCCTCAAAGTATCTGTTATTGACCAGTTATGCAGGGTACTATGATCGCCGGTTGGGATAAGACAGGTCCAGCACTATACTACGTCGACTCTGATGGCACTCGTCTCAAGGGCGACCTCTTCTCCGTGGGCTCGGGTAGCACGTTTGCGTACGGTGTGCTCGATCAGGGCTACTCATGGGATATGTCAGACGAGGATGCGCAGGAGCTTGGTAGGCGTAGCATCTACGCCGCCGGTCACCGTGATGCATTCTCTGGCAACACCGTGAATCTCTACCACGTTCGCGAGGCTGGATGGGACTTCATCGGTAAGCAATGCATATTACTATTGCCATTCTTATGGACGCTGATTTCTGGACAGGCAACTATGATGTGCACAAGCTGCACTTCGAGGGTCCTGGCGAGGTCCCCGGCGCAACAGGCGGTGGCTACGGCTACGACGTCCGCACAGCCGGAAAGTACGCTGTGCTTGCGGATGCGTGAGGAGTTCATATGGACGTGGTCTACATTGTAATCTGTATATTTTGCGAGCAGTCGGTTCTTTCCAAGGAAGCACTGAGCATTATTTTGCCACATGATATTGAGGATGATGGCAGCCAACGGCAAAGCGCTGCAAGGGGCGATGCAAAAGCAAATTGCATCTCAACTAGTGCTACATGAATGGAGGGACAGATGCAGGATTAAACCATGAGCTTCTCAATCGCCTTCTTGACAGTCTGGATCTGGCTGGCAAGCTCGCGCTGCTCGCTGGTGGTGACGCTCGCAGCAATGACAGGGCGGGTAACACCGCACGCGCGGCCGAGCGCAGCTTTGCTCTCGACGAAGATGTACGGGACGTTCTGCACGTGGTATAAGAACTTGCACTGGTCACCAAAAATGGGCACGTACCTTCTCCTCGCAGAGCAGGGGCAAGTGCAGCAGGATCTCAAGTGGCTCAGTGTCGGCCGTCAAGATGATGAACGCCGCAATTCCGCGGTTAAGCGTCTTGGTCGCTGTGCGCCACAGCCAGTCAGATACGCCATGACGTAGGAGAAAAACCCAGCTTACCCTCGTTAGCACCCTTCTTGAGCTGCTTGTACGTGGAGGCCTGCTGAACCAAATCAAGAATCTATTGCACAAAGTTTCAGTGACGAGAAAAGGCGAGTTGCATAAAAGCGCGCACCTGGTTGTTCAGGTCAGCCGGCGCAAGGGGCCAGGCGCGTCCGTGGTTGCTGGGGTCTGCCATTGTTTTATGTAGGAGTGTATGGGCGACCTCACGACTGGTGGATCCTTGGTCTGAGTGGGGGAGTGTGGTGGTGGTAGGAACCTGAGCTGAAAAGACGCGTCCAGAGCGCGGAAAACTGTCCTCGCGCGCCGCGCGGCAAAGTCGCGTTGTTTCTCCCAGACCACCACCGTGCTCCGAACTTCCACTATCCTGACATACAAGTCGCGCATGGTGTTGATATTGTATTACAACGCTCTTCGCATGGCTATACCGCATATACATATAGAAGATAACTATCACACCCAATCATAAAGTACAGTTTCAGTCAGGCAGGTCGGCATTCACAGGTGCTGGGATAGACTACCAAGAGTCGACTTTAACTCGCGTTCTGTACGCCTCCGCTCGCACCAAACAAAAGACACGAGAACTTCATCCAGAATCGGCAATAGACTGCGATCTATATCCAGGCGCGAGTGTTTGCAATTCTGCTTCAGCCCTGCGACGGACTGGTGGAATTTGGCTACGACAACACCCTTGCCGCTAGGACGCGATGCCGCTTCCTCAAGCTATGCTTCAATCAGCGGCACTCTCTTGAAGAACGAGATTGAAAGTTGGTACCCAGCAATGCCGCTCATCGAAAGCCCACTGGTATGCATCGCCGCTTGACGCGTTCAGTGTTCGTCTCCTACAAGCGAGGGACACGCTTGTCAACTCATATCATGCGACGCTAGCGAGAGGCGCACCTCTTCATCACCGACGTCGGTGGAAGATATTCGTCCACCTTGAGCAGGATCTCCAATCCGGCAAACTTGAAGACACTCTGCTTCATTCCGTGCCATACGATCTGCGCAACGACATGCTCATCGTATCCCGCAAGATCCGTGTCCCCTTCATCCCCTTCAAGAGCCGTCTTCGTCGCCTCGTCTAGTTTCTCATCCTCGTGCGTGCAAGGTTCGAAGCGCGAGATGGTCGTGGTGCGATTGATGGGTATGAGTGCAGAGGAGGTGGCGATGCGGTAGACGGGTTTGCCATGATGGTCGCGCGCGATGGTATTGAGGATGTCCTCGCTCATAAAGTGGAGTTCCATGATATCAATAGCAGGGTTGGGGTATCAGTGAGCTTTTCTGACGTCGGGTCGGCAATTATATGGGTTCGTCGGGGTTGTTGAGCGATGACGATGACGAGATGGAGGAGAGGGTGCACACCTGATGACCCTTCGGCCTCTGACTCTGCGCCAACGAAGGGCTTGGACTGTATTAAGTTTACGTACGCAGCACCAATGCATATATGTACCAGGGCCGCACTACAGTACCTAGACTACGTGCTCATGCACGACCACGAAAATACAGCGCCTGGCTCTCGCCTGGTTCGCCACAGCTAACAATGACGTCGTGGTTGGAATTTACCGAAACGGCCGATGTGAGACGCGGCACGAGCTCGGAAGGTTGACCTCGCAGCGGCAGCGCAGCTGCATAGCACAACTTCTTCCTGACACTCATGGCAGCTTCACCTCCTATTATCTCTGTGCACACTCCCGCGGCGTCCTTTGCCATCGTACACAACAGTGTGTAGTTCTGCTACAACCATGGGTCACTGATCACTGAGAGGGAGTGCTGCAGCAACACAGGAGACGCTCACGGAACTCTTCAACAAGCTTAGCAGAAAGCACAACACCGAGTTCTATGGGAAGCGTGTTGGCCCTGGCTGGCTGAAATACGAATGGAACGACACCATCTGGAGCTTAGACGATGGTGCGCATCCTCTTGCTATGCCATTATCGGCCGCTTAGCCCCTGCCACAGACTCGGACTACACGATATTCAACTGGAGGAACAAAGACTCCTCTGCACCTAATACGCTCCACTTGCGTGACCCTAACGCACCCCTTCCGGCCGAGTCATCTTACCGCAACCCCGCTTTCTACCTGCATCGTCCAGCGGCTGGATCTGTCGACGGTAGTGTGCGGGCAGCTTCCCCGCGTGCGAACTCTATGCGCAGCAAGAAGTCTACCAAGTCGCACGGAAAGTCTACTGGGGTTGTCAACGGTGTGATGAAGCACAAGAAGGAGTTCGACGACTTTCACAGCGCTAACGGCGTGCGCACAATTGTGGGCACGATTGGGCCTGTCGACGATGGTCTGTCCCATGTACTCCTATTCTACGAATGTCGAGCTGACTGTGATTAACATATTTAGTGCGGATGCTGCTCAAGGCTGGATACAGGCATGTCTACATCTCCCGCAAGTTCGCTATGCGACACGGTTTCATCCCCGAGGACGCCGCGCCAGGACACTATGGCTACGGAGGACTGGTCAAGTGCGTTATTCTCGCCCCCTGAATCCTAATACACATTTTAATTCTATACAGTCTCGGCAAATGGCCCATCACGGTCGGAAAGACTAAGACGACGCACACCGTATACCTTTCAGAGGAGAGCCACTTCGACGTCGTCCTCGGCCGTGCGTTCCACGAGAAGAGGATTATCAAGTTGAACCCGGTCGACCCCACAGATATTGTCTGTCTGGACACGGGCGAGAAGCTCGAGTGTGAACTCGTCATCCTCAAGGACGGCAAGGGCGAGATCGTTACTGTCACGTAGTTGATTGCCTGCTGTGCTGTATCTTTGCTTTGCGTTGCTTTCTGGGATCGTATCTATCATACATGTATATGGACGGACAGACCCTGTAATGGACAGAATGTATGTATCTTGCTAGCCGCTGTCATGATTATAATATTGCCTCCATCCCGATCTGTATGGTACTGTCTGAAATGGACATTCTACTTTCGCACATGGATTCGAAGTCTCAAGCTCAAGTTCATCATTATTACATCTGCACAACACGACTTCGACCGACTGCACGAAGTTATGTACAGCATACGGCGGCCAGGATCGCGGGTTCATCTTGAGCCCTTCAAGTTCACCGTGCGCAACAGTCGCGGCCGGTGATCACACTAATGGATGCCTCGAGGTTCACACAAGCTGATCTTATACAACCCAGAGGATTAGCCTACCTAGTCTGCACATACCTAGCATCAACGCAAGGCTTGACGAAGAGCCGACAGATCGAGCATAACAAGGAAGCCAACAAATTAGAGAGGTCAAAATTCCCTAGCGTAAGTCTAGCATGAGACAGGTTCGAGGTAACGGTCGTTAAGTTTGTAGAGAGATTAGATGATGCAGTAACCGCCATCGACGCGGATCTCGGTACCAGTCATGAAGCGCGACGCGTCGCTGCCAAGGAACACGATGGCACCCTAGACACCAGAGAAGTTAGCTCATATCCTGAAGGGGGACGACGGGAATCATAAACTCACAGCCAGGTCTTCTGGCTCGCCCATACGGCCAAGGGGCGTCAACGACTCCCAGGTTTTCTACGAGGACCAGTAAGGATATGTACGACGCATATAAACGTGGAACATGTACCTTGAGCTCCTGGTCGTGCGCGAGAATGGTCTTCGTGAGCTTCGTCAACATGTAACCCGGGCTAACGCGGTGTCAGCGGAAACATCCCAATTCACCCAGCGCCACCGCCAAGGCAAGGATGGAGCACGAACCTGAGCACGTTGACGCGGACGCCCTTCTTAGCCCACTCGACGGCCAGCGAGGCCGCCATGTGCTTGACGGCTGTACAAGCATGTCAGAACACGGTTAACGTCACGTTGAATCGGGCAACTCACCAGCCTTCGACGCGTTGTACGGCGTTTGCGGCTGTGGAAAAGAAACCGAGATCAGTTCGGAGCGGCAAACTGCGGTTGCGGGCCGCGCACCTGCGGGATGTTGATGATCTATATAAGGCCACGTGGCATCAGCATGCGATGACTTAAGCGGGGCAGCCCGAAGGCGGGGCAGGAACGTACGTTGGCGCTCATGGACGCGACGAGAGTAATGGCTCCTCCACCGTTGGGGATCATATGGCGCGCGGCTTCACGCGCCGTGAAGAAAGCACCGTGAACGTTGATGTCGTAGAGACGCTTTATGCGGTCGAAGGGGTAGCTATCGAGATCAATAAGAGAAGGGAAGGTGACGCGATTAGCATGGTTCGGAGAAACGACGTCATGAATAGACGCACTCGAAAGCAGAGTAGTTCTCAACGATTCCTAGAAGCGGGAACGCGTGCGTCAGTGAAATTATGGTGGCGCGACCGGGAGTAGTAGAGGCGCACCGGCAGACGCGACAACGCTGTCGATGCGACCGAATGTATCGATGGTCTCGGCATAGGCCTTCTGTACGGAGCGCTCGGAAGAGACATCGCACTCAAGACCAATAATCTTGAAGTCAGACGGGCTCAGAGTAGAATCGGCAGCTGTTGATGAGGACGCGATGGTTGAGTATCGGAGGAGACGGAGTCGAACAGAACTAAGAATGTACTCACCGCATGCAGCGTTGACGAGGTCCTCAGCCGCCTGCTTAGCCTCGTCGGATTTCAGGTCAAGAATAGCCAACTGTGTGCAGCCACTACGAGAGTTACGCGTTATCGTGAGCTGGCGCGTCCATAAACTCGAACATGATCTGGAACACGCACGAGCGGACGAACGCGTTCGCGAACTCGTATCCGAGACCACGAGCAGCACCAGTCATTAGCGCAACCTACGACAGGTTAGGCTTAGTAAAGATATTACTTGCCAGCACATAACCCAGTGCGGGGCGAACGAACCTTGCCGGCCATGCTAAAGTCTGGTAGAATGCGGGGCGCCCTGGGCGCTGCGGGGGTGCTAAGCGCACGAGTGGCGACATGACGCGGAGTGTTGAGGAGGGCCTGGCGAGTTGAGCGGGCGACGAGGCCAGACATGGTAGAGGTGATGATGGCGGGGTGAGAAGAAACGCTGGCAGGGTTTTCGTGGGTGGAGAAGAGTAAGTACCTCAGGGATTCGCGGGCCGATCATCCGGAGAACGCCGTGTTGACAAGCGAGTGGCCCATCCGTATATTCGGTCCAGACCCTGAATCAAACATACACGTTTCGCGCAGGCGGCTTATTGGTAGCATAGGCAATGTAGTATGGCATCGAAGACGTATGTATAGACTAACGCGCGCACATATATACGGAAACGAACGTTGGGGTATACGAGAAAGTATGGACGGTTCCGGAGATGTAAAATAGTAACGCAGCTCGGCAATGTGCAAGAAAAGTGAACCGTGAGCGCGTACGGTAAATCCACAGAGAAGTCCGGGCACGGGTCAACTGTCAGCCACGGACATTACCAGGCGCGGAGAGTTAAACGGTAAACGGAGTAGTAGTAGTAGTGTGTGCGAGTGGAAAGTGCAAAAGTGATGTGGCCCGGGGAACGTCGGTTGAGGAAACAGGAGGCACGGCATGGGGTCGTTAGCATAATGATGGGGGGCAGCGCCGAGGTAAAGAGGCGCGGGTGGCGCAGACAGCACAGGCCGGGGTGGCGGACAGCTCACAAACACACAAACTTGGACTTGCGCTTCTGGAGCTCATCCATCCGCGAGTCGAGTTGCTGCCGAGCCTTCTCCTTCTGCCGCCGCTCATCATCAAGCCGGTGTTCGAGCGACTGCTTCTCCTCAACAATGGACTGCCTGACGTTGACCACCTCGCGCTTCGCGACCGTGAGCTCGTTCCGGAGTCCGTCGATCTGTTGATTGAGTGAATCCCGCTCCCGCGCAAGCTCCGTAGCCTGCATGCGCGCCTTGCGCACTGTACATTTATCAGTATCACGCGCCTACAAACACGGCATAAAACATGACTGTACGTACAATTCTTCTCCGAGTCGCCGAGCGACGTCTCAAGCGTGTTGACGAGGTCCATGTGCGCCTGCAAGTCGCTTTCACAGTGGGTGAGCTGCTTGTTGAGGGTCTTGATCATTGCATCTTGTTCGTCAATGGTCCGGCTATGGTCCTCAATCTGCTGAAGGAGCTTCGGGTCCGGCGCCGCCATCGCTGCGCTGGGTGTCACGCTCGTCGCCGGGCTGTCCATCGCCGCCGAGTCGCGTGAGCTAGATGAAGAAATTGGCGTGCTTGACATGCTCGACTGCTGCTGGTGCTCGGGCGCGCGAGGAAGGGGTCCGTTCGGCGCGGGTGCACGCGGCGGCGGAACGGAAGGCGGTGGTGTCGGCGGAGGGAGCTTGGATACATGTCCGTTGATGCGGCTGAACGTAGACTGGCGCTCGTTGGGTGGGCGTGAAAGCACAGGCGAACTGAGGACATCCGGACTCGGTACGCGTGCAAGCTGTGCCTGCAATTCGCGAACAGACGCCTCTTGCCTGGCCTTCTCTTCCTGGATTGCGTCCTTCTCGTCGCGGATACGCTGGAGGGTCCGTTGAGTTTCGGCGAGAACGGAGCGATGCCTGTCAAGCTCCTCGACGAGCGACACTCGCTTAGAAGCCTCCTGTACGAGCATGGCCTGCTCCTGCTCCTTCTGGCCAAGCTGCGCGCTCAACGTCTCGATCTGATGGACGAGCTCTTCGCGTTCGTTATGCGACTCGGACAGGTCCTGGTGCAGATTGGAAATCGTGTCGGAATGCCGTGCAATGATCTGCTCGTGAGCGAGCCGATCCTGCTCGCGCGCCATTGCATGCTCCTCAGCAGCCGCTTTGTAAGTTTCAAGCTCACTCCGGAGTAGTTCCTGCTCCTTCTGCATCGTCTCGCGCTCCAAAGCGTGGGCTTGTTCGAGCTCGGCGACGGCACTTGCGAGACGCTCCTGTTCGGCCGCGGAAGACTCTGAGCTTTGCGCTTGACGGGCCTCCCGCTCGGCCGCCAGCGCGGCATCAAGCTCGGCAACAGCCTTGTCATGCGCCAAAACCTGCTCCCGGTGCTCCCGGACAAGTCGCTCACGCTCGGCGTCGGCTTCTTCACGCGCAGCCTTGACAGCGGCGTCGAGCTCCGCCTGTGCAGCAAGAGCACGGTCTGACTGGCTCTGCTTGAGCGCAGCGTACTCCTCCTCAGCCTCAGCCTTCGCCTTCTGGACGGCTTCGTTGAGTGCGGCAGCGTGCTCGGCACGGACGGCCTCGAGGGCTGCAGCATGCTCAGCACGAGCGGCCTCGAGTGCCGCAGTGTGACTTGCACCCGCAGCTTCGAGGGCTTCAGCGTGAGCTTGCACAAGCGCCGCGCGATCCCGCTCCGCCTCTTGCCTGGCCTCCTGGATAGCAGCATCATGTGCAGCCCTGGCCTCGTTGAAAGTACGCTCATGCTCCAGGGTAAGCGCGGTAAGCTCTTCGACGTGCGACTTGGACAGCGCCGCGCGTTCCGCCTCAAGCTTAGCCGCCGCGTCGTCCGCTCGGGTCTGGTGCTTGGCCGTGAGCTTGGCCAGCTCATCCTGGTGCCCGGCAGCGACTTCGCGCAGGATAGCAGCCTGTTGCTCCTTGACAGACTGAAGCGCTGCATCCGCCTCAGCGCGCGCGCTTTCGACGGCAGCCGCGTGTTCCCGTTGTGCCGCCTCGGTTGCCTCACGCGCCTTACTGAGCTCAGCGCTCTGCGAAGTCATGAGGTCCTCGAGCGCCTTGGTGTGTTCCGTACGCAGGCTCTCAAGCGCTGATGCATGCTCTTCAGCAGCTGCGGCGAACATCCGTGCGTGATCGGCACGAGCATGCTCCATGTCCTCGGCGAAAGCGGCGTCCTTGCGGGCGAGCGCAGCAGTATGCTCCTCCTGGAGGTTCTTGAGCATCTGTTCCTGCGCCTCCTGAGTGTCACTGAGGTTGCCTTGACGAGAAATTTCGGCGACGCGCAGAGCAGCGGCATGCTCCTCGTTCAAGCGCGCAACGAGCGCTGTATGCTGTTCCTCGCGACGGGCGAGCTCTTCAGCGAGCGCCTGCTCCTTACGCGAGAGCGCTTGTGTGTGCTCCTCCTTGACGCCCTCGAGAACCCGGGTATGCGCTTGGCGCGCCTCGGCGAGCGCCTGCTCGTGGGTAGCCTCAGCGTCTTTGAGCGCGGCAACATGTTCCTCCGCTGCACGTTGGGCATCGGCGGTACGTTGAGCAAGAGCGTCGGTGTGCTCCGAGCGAAGTTTGGTGAGGCCCATGTAATACTCTTCCTCGGTGCGTGCAGCGTTCTCGTCATGAGCTTTGAGCACGGTCTCGTGTTCCGCCTTCGCAGTCGCAAGTACTGTGGCAGCCTCCTCGAGCTTGGCCTTGAGCTCCGTGGCGTGGTCGGCCTGAAGAGCACCGAACGCCTGGGCATGGTCGGCTTGAGCCTTCTCGAGAGCGGCGGTCGCAGCGGTGAGCTCGTCACGAACGGCGATAAGCGCAGCTGTGTGTTCCTCAGCCGCTTTAGCGAGCGTCGCGGCATGCTCCTCGCGAGTGGACGACAGAGCAGCTTCGTGGTCCGCAGTGAGGCCAGCAACAGTGCGCTCGTGCTCGAGCTTGAGGCGCACGACAAGCTCGTCGAGCTCGGCTTCCTTAGCACGCAGTGCAGTCTCGTGCTCTTCGCGCAGAGTTGCAACCTGGGAAGCGTGCTCCTCTTGTGACCGGGCATGCGTAGCCTGTGCCTCCTCGAGAGTAGTCTTGAGCTCAGCTTCACGCGACTCGAGCTCCGCCATGCGCGCAAGCTCAGCTTCGTGGTGGCCGCGAAGACTCTCGAGTTCCTGAGACATAAGCATCGTCTGGGCCACGACTATATCAGCGAGGTGCCCGCGGTTTAATAACACGAAAGTACCTGGTTGCTAGAGAGTACCTGCAGCTCATCGTGCTGCCTCCGAATCTGCTTGAGCTGGTCGTTGAGATCGTCGACGACCTCGCGGTGCGTGGACTCCTTCTGCGCCATCGCACTATCGAACCATCAGCCTTCGCCGTAAAGAATCATCTGAGAGAACCACATACCGCATGAGGTCATTGAGACGTTCGAGTTGCTCGTCGGGGTCCGGGTTGCTGACGCTATTGCTGTCCGAGCGTGTGTGCAGTTGCATGCTGTTCCTCAAGCTCTCGAAGCGCTGGACAGTAGCAGGCGTTATAAGACCGTCGCCCTCACTCTCACTCGCCGGCGGACTGAGCATCCCGCCGTTGGTGTGCGCATGTCCGTTACCGTTGATGTGGTCCTCCTTCACACTCCGCTCGAGCGCAGCAATCTCCTCGTCGCGCTGACGCAACACATCCTGCAACCTCATAATCTCCTTCTCCAGAGTACCGACGGTGCGCTCCTGGTGCGGCAGGCTGATACTCAGATTCGGGCGGTGGTGGCTAATGCCAGGCGAAGACGAAGGAGAGCTAGTCCCAGACGACGAAGCCTTCCGCGAGTGTGCGGATGATAGCTCCTGCGATAGCGACTGAGATTGCGATTGCGCCTGTGAGAGCGACCTGCATATTGTCAGTCTCCTCGTATTGCAGGGTTTAAAAGCCCAATGCGAGAGCGCTCACCTCGAATGTAAAGATTCGGTCGAGGCCGCACTCCGGAAAAAAAGCCGGCGACCACCTGCACCAGCACTAATACTCCCACTCATCTCTCGCGGCATACGCCTCCTCCCGCCGGGTGTGCTGACGGGCGTCTCGAGTGCAACCATCGGCTCAGCGGGTGCAGCGCCCTGCAGCTTGAGCTCGCTAATCTGCCCTGCCAGGTCTGAGATCTCGCGCAGAGCGTCGCGGTACTTGTCGGTGGTGGTTGCAAGGTCTGCAACGAGCGCAACCTGCGCTTCACGAAGCTGAAGTAGCTCGGCCGTCTCGGTTTCATTGAGCCCTTTGTTGCTCATAGCCGGCGTATTCAGGCCCGTACTGGCACCGTCGATTGGGGACGCGGGGGCAGTAGCTTGTACCTCGGCAACGGCTACCTGCAGGCGGTTACGCTCCTCGCCCGCAGCCTTACGCGTAGCCTCCCATTCAGCCAAGCGTGCCTCAAGATCCCTAACTTTAGCCTCGCGAGCTTCAAGGTCGGCGCGCCAGGCTGCACCGTCGCGAGCAAAGTCCTCCAGTCGGCCGGTGAGCATCTCAACTTCGGTACGTTTACGCTCCGCCTCGGCCTCCAAACGCTCAACCGCTGAGCGAAGTGTAAGAACGCTCTCGTCCGCGCGTGCGAGACGGCGCTCGAGCTCGAGGATGTACTCCGCACCCTGCGCCTCTGCGTCGCGCACTCGTTGGAGCTCGCGCCTGAGATCAGAAAGACCCTCAGACTTGCTGGCCGCGCCCTCATCTGTTGCCCGGATGCGCTCCTCGAGATCACGAACATAGGCCTCGGTACCGGCCTCGCGTTCCTGAAGCTTCGCAAGACGGCCGCGAAGCTCCTCAACGTAAAGTTCGCTCGCGTGTCGCCTATCCTCGCTAGCCGTAAGCTCCTCATCCTTCTCCTCGACAATGGCATTGGTGTGGCGCAAAGCGGCGCGGGCGAGCTGCAACTGCGTCTCGAGGTCGGACAAGCTCTTCTCGTACTCTTCGATAACCGGCCCAACAATCTCCTCGTACTTGCTCATGCCCGGCACTGCACCCGTCGTAGAAGAGCGAACGTGCTCGCCGTGTTCGCGACGGAGCCTAACGAGCTCTTCAGACCGCGCAGAGTACTGCTGACGCAGGTCCTCGTAGCTTTGGCGTAGTTCCTCGAGACTCGCAAGGAGCTTCTTGTTCGCAGGCGCATCGGGCTGAGGTTCTCCGGGTGTCGGTGCGGCTACTGCGCCGCCGTCCTTCATAGTCTTGATCTGTCCACGAAGACGGGTTACGGTCGTCTGGAGCCACTCAACATCGTCCCAACCCTCCTCCTTAACGTCGATGGTGGCGCGGTTCTTGATATTTCGCGCGCGGTTCGCGTACTTAAGGGTGTTAAGTGTCTCAGCTGCGTTCCACTCGGCCGCAGAGACGCAGGCTATCATGAGCGTATGCGAGTTGCCACCGAGCGAGTCTTGCAGAAGCCGGGTAAGCTTGCTGTCGCGATACGGCACGTAAGTCGCTGTGTGCGACTTCGCGCGTGCGGGATCGCCTAGAGCGCTAATGACGTTCCCAAGCGCTAGAAGACCAGAATTGATGGAGATTCCCTCTTTGATGCGTTCACCGGCAGCGGCCGTTCGCTTCAGACGTTCAGAGCCAGCCAAGTCGACAAAGTGGAACTTCGAGACAATGGTGATCCATTCGCCGCTGTCATCACCGTCGGCACCCGCCTTCTTGGGCGTCTCAAGGTGGTGGCCTAGAGAACTGGCTGGACGCTGGCCGCCGCGGCCCATGGCAGAGGCAAAACTAGAAGTAGGGGTACCAGGGCGCTTGTCAAAGGTTGGAGAGGCAACACGTGAGGGCGAGTTTGCGAACATAGATCCGGGGCGAGCCAGGCGGGATGGCGAGCGTCCAGCGCCCGGGAGAGGTGAGGGAGAACGTTGTGGCTGGCCGGAACCCGTGAACTTGCGCTGGGTCAGAGTGAGGGAGAAGATGGCGTGCGAGCGTGAGGATGTGGCATTCATTTCAGTCTCGTTCGTTCGTCGGATAGAAGTGCCCTGTCGGATTAAACTATTGAGATTAAATTAGTGAATATATGCGTCGTGAGCGTGCACGGGATGTTTACTTCATAACTTCTGGTCCACTCTTGACAGAGACCTCGCGAAGGCCCTCCCAGAGAATGTGACCGTCCTTGCTCTCGCGAATTGTGACATTACGGCCTGCTCGGCCGTCGTCGCTAAGCAGGTCGATAAGGTCCTCGTTGTAGATCTCGATGAACGAGCCCTTGACCGAGTAGTTCCACGCTGCACCCTTTTCCTCCTTCATTGCGCGGGCACGCGAGAAGAGCGAGGCAATGGCGCGTGGGATGATGCCCATTAGATTGGACTGGTCCGCGGGGTCGCCGTCGAGGTCAGCGCCGGTCATGGTGAACGTCTTGCCTGAGGACGTCTGTCCGTAAGCAAGGATCGTGCAGTTGAAGCCGTCCAAGAAGCGGCCGATGAGCGGTTCGGCGGTCGAGGTGAACATCTCGTGCTGGTTCGTCTCTGGCGGGTGGACAATGTCAAAGGTGAAGGCCTGCTTCTTGACGGCGGCGACGTTGGCGCTGGCGGCATTGGCGGCCCCGGCAGCGCCGGAGGAGGAAGGAGTGGAATTCACGGCGTCCATGTTCACCGACGTCGGGGACGCGGCGTGGAGGACGGTACGCTGGAAACGAGCGGGTATAGACACATTATCTTGCTGCGTCTGTGGTCTTATTCGAACGGCTGTATGCTTCATCAGAATAAAGCACTCGTATACAATTTAATTTACTGACCGACTTGTACCGACGTCGAGCCCGACGAGCTCGCGGACGACGAAGGGGCCATGGTGGTGGTATAGACACAACGCGCGGACGCGACTCGAACCGCGCCTCGCGCCAACTTTACTCTGGCGCCCGCGGCATCTCCTTCACTTCCATCCAATAATTCTCCTCTCAGTAACTTCTACCAACCATGGCGACCAGCTACACTCTATATGCGCCGCCCGGCGCCACAGCTGTATATACGCTAGCCTTTCATTACAGCTCATTCTCCATTTCAGGCGACGCCGCCCGCCGTCGCCGCCGTCACAACGGTCCACATCAAGCCAAAGTCTGATCCCAGCTGTTCGTCTCGAACTCTGTCAGCACCGTCAGACGCCCCTAAGCGGCTGACCGATCCTTCGACTTCTCGTCTGCGCCGTCTGTTGGGTACGCAATCGCCCAAACCGTTATGAATAATACTATTCCTAATGGTTGAAAAGTTCGGTGCCGAAATGGCTTTAGCAGATACAGACGCGCGCGCAGACTGGGCATATGTGAATGAAGGGAACGCAGCTGCCGTCTTCGCATACGACGGTCCCCTTCACGCGCGCTTCACGCGTACTGTCATACGACTGCGCAAGACTACTACCAGTGCACACAGCCAGGTCGACGAACAGTCGCTCGCCACAGAGGTAGATGATGCGGAAGACCCGATGCTCGCGTTTCAACGTGTAGCCATCGATCCCCTCGTCCCCCCAGAGTACCGAGCGCGCATAGAGACCGTCTTGCTCGATCCCGACTGGTTTGCATCCTTTGCAGACGCCCATGCGCACAACTTGCGCGCTGGCCAGTCTTTCGACACCAGTCGGTCGCGCGCAACGCTGGCGGAGAACCTCATCGGCTTCCCATGGGCAGTCGAGATCAAGGTGCGTTCCAACCTTCTCGTCGACGTCAATCACTGGTGTTCCCGCTTGAGCGTTCAAGGATGTCGTCTTCCCGTTTGCGACTGAGCGTGGGCCACACCGCACGTGTAGGCGGGGCCGACGAACCACTCATCCTTTCCTGGATTTCATCTCGCCTCACTGCCCTCCCCTTCTCCCGTCCTGACGCAATCATCAGCCCAAATGGGGATTCCTCCCTGCATCATCACCGTCGTCAGTCAAGTCTCGCACTTGCCGCACATGCATGCACGATCATTATCGGCGCGTGAAGGATCACAAGGACTTGCAGACGCATCCTCTCGCTGCGGAGGAGGGCGTGGATGCGTACTGTCCGCTTGATCTATTCTCGGGCGATGTTTCCCGTGTGCGGCGAGCTTTAGGCGCTCTTTGGACGCGTTGGGAACGCGGTGAAGGAAAGGAGAATAAACTGCGGATGTTTGTACCCTGGCGCATGCTCTCGCCGGCCGATGTATGTGCATCCGTTCTTCTTCTTCTATCCAACGCCTTTATTGATCTCTATGTCCGCAGACGGTGTATACAGCGAAATGGAAGACGAGCTGCCTAGGTTTGCCTGAGGATGCCGACGTCGAAACATGCAGGGAAGCCTTCATCGCGAGGCTGTTACCAGCGCTATGCACCACGCCTGTCATACCTCTTCTTGCTTCCCTCCAACGTCGGCTAGACGCGCTCGGTGAACCCTTGGCACTCAGTGCTTCGTACCCAGAAAACGAGCCGACGCTGGAAGAATGGGAAGCTTTTACTCAGCGCTTTCAACGAGACGAAGTTCGCGCGGAAGACGCGCCGCTTGCGTATATGTTGAGCGCGACGTTCAAGGATTGCAGCATGATCATCGGCTTGCCAGATGGCAAGGAGCCTGTGATAAAGCTCGTTGATCTAGACGTTAAGAGCGTGTCCAAGTTCGCATACTGGATCAAGCTTGACAAGGATATCATCGCGTCTTACGGTCAGTTGGGCGAATCGGAGCGGAGGGTCTGTGTTGACGCGCTGAGCAGTGGTCGAAGATATGTAGTTGGTTATATGATACTAGCATTTACTCTCGCTTCAGCACTCCTCTCTTTCGCGTTCCTCTCTATGTAGCACTGTACGTCGTATCTTTGTGCGAGTTGATATTATACTATACCACCTTATACATAGCACCGTCTGCCATAGATTCATGGCCTCTTACCGTGTTCCCGCAATTTGGCCGATGGCGTCGGCAAGCAGGCCGACATCGACGTCCATAAGCTCCCATATGATATAGGCTCGGTCCGCTACTACCGATCAAGTTCCCCGCATTCACAACCGACGGCTGAGTTCCGGCCAACCCTCTCTAGACTTCCATTGTCTCCCCTTGCAGCCTCCTCTCACCATTCACATAGCTACTCTGTATCAGCTTCAGCCTATGTCTTTAGCTACGAGGATTCTGCGTACTGCACGCCCTACAGCACGCGCTGTGAGCTCGCTTGGCAAGCGGCGGGCATCAACCTTCAACGCGGCTGTTGCGGGTTTGACTGACGAACAGGCCGAGGTATACCATGGGTATTATGTGCAGCAAGGTTGAAAGCTAACACTTGCATAGTTCCGGAATGCTGTTCACGACTTTGCGACTCGCGAAGTCGCGCCGCGCGCAGAGGAGATCGACCGCACGAACGAGTCGCCAATGGTGCGCTCACTCACCAATACAACAAGTGAAAACCTTGTATAACCGCTTCTACAGGATCTCTGGCCCAAGCTCGGTGACATGGGTCTTCTCGGTATTACCGTGCCCTCCACCTACGGCGGCCTCGCGTTGGGCTACTTCGAACATCTCCTCGCGATGGAAGCTCTATCTGAAGCCAGCGGCTCCCTCGCGCTCTCCTACGGCGCGCACTCGAACCTGTGCGTGAACCAGATTGCGAGGCACGGTACCGATGCACAGAAGGAGAAGTATCTGCCGGAGCTCATCGCGGGCGTCAAAGTTGGCGCGCTTGCTATGAGTGAGCCTGGCGCGGGGAGCGATGTGGTGGGCATGAAGCTTAAGGCTGACAAGGTTGAGGGCGGGTGGAAGTTGAATGGGAACAAGTTCTGGTAGGCGCATTCCCGAGGGTACATTGTGCGGATCACTAAGAGCTGTGGCGCAGGATCACAAACGGGCCTGTCGCGTCGACATTCGTCGTTTATGCGAAGACGGCACCGGATGCAGGCTCGAAGGGCATTACGGCATTCATTATTGAGCGTGATACTACAGGCTTCAGCACTGCACAAAAGCTCGACAAGCTTGGCATGCGTGGAAGTGATACGTGTGAGCTTGTGTTTGAGGATTGTCTGGTCAGTGCGGGTCTCATTATAGTCTGAAGAATGTGTGTGGTGCTGACAATCTGCGATGTCAATCAGGTACCCGAGGGTGAGGGTTTCTAGTCGGCGGCATGTTCCTAATGCTAATGCGTGCGGAATCCACAGAGAACGTACTCGGCGCGGTGAACAAGGGTGCCGCGGTACTAATGTCCGGGCTCGACCTCGAGCGTCTGGTTCTCAGTGGTGGGCCACTAGGGTGAGCTCGGCGCATATACCCGGTTGTTGACCCTAGCGAATAACCTTGGGATGTGTAGGATCATGCAGGCCGCGTTCGACTACGCTGTCACGTACGTGCATGAGCGCAAGCAGTTTGGCAGGGCGGTTGGCACCTTTCAACTTATGCAGGGTATGCGATGCTCCTGCCTCAAACATACGCAATTGACTAACCATGCTGCTGACTCGTATAGGTAAGATCGCGGACATGTACACGCGTCTAAATGCAAGCCGGGCGTATGTTTACGCCGTCGCACGAGCTTGTGACCGGGGGCAAATATCCAGAAAGGTATGCTAAATTCTCACTATTTCTCTAAGCGTAGCTGACGCCGCATACAGGACTGCGCCGGAGCGATCCTTTACTCAACGGAGAAGTCCATCGAGGTCTCATTAGAGGCCATGCAGTCACTGGGTGGCAACGGATACATCAACGGCACGTCGGGCCGTGGACCTGAAAGTTACTGAGCTAACGGACGCTATAGATTACCCCACGGGCCGTTTCCTTCGCGATGCTCGCCTATATGCTGTGGGCGCGGGCACTCAGGAAATTCGCAGGATGCTCATCGGACGAGAGTTCAATCAGGAATTTGGGGCATGAGCCTCACAAGGCATACGATGAGTGTACAGTATTCTTTCTCGCTACACTGGCCAGGGTTCTCCTGTCAGACTCGATGCTTAACGATGGTCCTACGATGGTCAATGGAATGAGATATATGGTGGATCATTTGAAGCGTTTGAAGCGTTGAGATCCACAGACATATGGTATAACGGTACGCTCCTGAGATATATTCGAGCAGCCATGTGCTGCCACGTCGCTTCTCACTACTGCTTTAGCACTAGGACGGGCTGAACTTCGGCGGATCTGCGCTCGTGTAGTTAGAGCTCGCCGGACCGTCTTCCAAGTAGACGTTTGCCGCCATGCGCTCGTTCGATCCGATATTGGCCTGCGTGGACAGAAGTCATCGTGTACCGTCTCCATGCCCCATAACGGTATGATGTTCTCTGGTTCATTATCTCGCATCATCCGCGAGTTTACTGCCGAGAGATTGCCAGTGCGCCTGACGCCGGAGAACCTTGCGCCGTACGAGGACGTACATAGGCGGTTGCGTGCATATGGGTCCATTACTCTGCTAAACGCGCCGGTTATCGACTTTGCCGGAGCCGAATGCAAGGTACGCGGACAAGGGTGAAAGCTTTAAACACCATTGCTGATCAAACCTGTGCGGAAGTATAGCGACGTCACCATTGGAAAGTCAATCGCCATCCAGATCCTCGATTTACCTCCGTTCAGCGCCAGGATCCAGCCTATACGGCATACGCCCCCCCTACTTGGCGAACAGCCTTGTTCGCTTGTGGCCGCCGACACACGATAACCTGGCCGTGTCATATACCCCAAACAGATATCTCGGTCGAGGATCTCGGCTAATATTTAGCTTAACGAACCTCATGGTCCTGAAGAGAATCTCGCTCGTCGGACTGCCTTCTCTCGAATTTGCGACTCTTCTTACGGCCGAGTTGACCGTTTCGGTGCCTCTCGGCGCACAACAAGCCCGATTGCAAACTCGTCGGGCCAGCGCTCCAGCACCTGTAGCCCGCCCGGGCCTCCGTGCCCGTACCTAGGTGTTGGAAGGAGGTAAAATCTACCCTGAAATGTCTGAATAAACGGCATGATCTTTTCTCCGGTCGCGTCAAACGCGAAAGTCAGCGGGACGCGTTTTCATTCTCTTCTTCCGCTACTCGTTGCAAGTTAACCTTTGCTACCACAACATGTATTCCTTTGTGGTGCGCTGATCGTAACGTTACAGTCGCTGTTTGCACTGGGTGCTTCCGAGTACGTCGTCGGAGGCAAACGCACCGCGCGACCAGTGCGCGCGCTCACACAATTAAGGCAGAGAAAGGTGCGCTGCCAATCGACAGCATTACCAAATCCCGATCCGCACGCAGGACAAGCATGCCCTCCAAAATCTCGTCGATCCCCAAGTCCTATTTAGCCCGCTCGTGACGTTCCCTTTCCTTTTTAATATCTCCCGGCCCGACCGTGCGCCGCCTTCCCCTCTTTCTTTCCGGCCATCACGACTGCCACCGCCATGGATCCTTCAGGCTTCCCTGGTGGTCACCAGTATCACCCGTCCATGGGCTATACATATCAATCGACGTCTCAACCTGGTCAACCTGGTCAGCCCGGCCAACCTGCTCAGCAGCCGCAGGCGGTGCCACAATCGCATCAGCGTTGGTTGAATGATGATCGGCAGACTTTCGACCAACGGTACATGCAGGAGATATTGTACGCGCCTCAACCGCAACCGCAACTGCGATCGCATTCGTGGCAGCCACATCCTCAGTCTGGTGCATACTTGCCGCCGCCGCAGAGTCAACCTATGTGGTCCGAGCCTCACGCGTCCTCCGCGAACTTGCCGTCTGTCGCGCAGTACATGCAGCAGCAGCACCTCGCGTCTCGCCAGCATGTCCCTTCACATCAACACCAACATCCCGTACCGCATCCACACACTGCCCCTCACCAGCACGCACCGCATGGACGCTCCGTGCCAGAGTTGGAGATACCTTCCATCCGGCGTCGCTCTTCGCACAGCGCCGCGCCTGCACCGTCTGCCGCTCCTTCCTCGTCAGCTGCTTCCGAACGGGCGCCCGTTCCGCTTCGGCAACGCGCTCAGCGCACTGGGCAAGCCTGTGAGAGTTGCCGTGGGCGCAAGACCAAGGTGGGTACTCCCTAGCCCAGTTGTGCGTGCTGTTCGGCTCACCGCGAATGTTTGCGCAGTGTTCCGGCACGCGACCTGTCTGTGAGCGGTGTCAAACGCGCGGTCTGCCTTGTCGATATCCGGAAAGTAAGGCCCAGGCGCGCCGGCGCGGCGATGCGACCACGACTTCCGACGTTCCCCCAACTCCGACGTCGACGATCGCACCCTCCCCATCGTCGTCGTCATCGCCCCGCGGGTCGGGTAGCAAAGTGCCTTCGTTTCCGGACAACGACGGTCAGGTCGTGCACGTCTCTGACAGTAACCACGAAAATTCGCTTCGCGTTGGCGACCAGGATACAACCCAAGAGCTGCCTACTGGAAGCACTGTGCCGTCGATGTCTGCGCTGGATGACGGCCTCGTTCAACATAGCATGGACTATGGTGGAAGGCCCGGCTCAAGCGAAGGTATTCCCTTGTCGTCAACGCAGTGGCCTGGTCAGACGTCGTCCCTGCCCCATTATTTCCGAGATGACGAGGACGTTGCGATGTGAGTTATTGCTGCTCAGTTCCGGCGCAGTCCGCTCAGTACTTCCTCTGACGCCAGCCGCGACCTGTAGACGCGATCTACTCGATCCGCGGGTTATTCAGGCGCTACCTTCGACGCCGCTGTCAGCTGTTTCGGCTCCCTCCGCTCAAACATCGCAGCCTCCATCGCAATATTTCTCGCCGTCGTCGGTCAGCGCCTATAGCCCCGGTACGAGCGCATCTCATCCGCGCTCGCGCGCTACTTCTCTTCCATACGTCTACGGTCCGGAGGGTGTTTATCAAGATAACTCTCCGCAGTCACAATGGCTCGCTGGCGAGCTTCCGCAGAATATTAAGCGGGTCGATGTGCGTACGCACGCGCAGCCGCAGCCTTACCCTCCCCAATACGCCCTTCTACCCCGGTTATTCGACGAGCGCAGGTCCTCTCAAAAACCTGACGTCTGATTAATTTCACCTTGCCTTCCCCTGGGTCGGACTATCTATCTACAGAAATCATCGCACATCTTCACTTCCAGTTCTCTACCATATGCACCCAGCATTTTCTCAAGCGTTCTAAGCACTGAGTTCTCGTTATTTCAATCTTCAGGCTTCGCGATCGGGACTTAGCTCGGACATCTTTCTCTCCCCTCAACCTTCCAAGAACACCCTAGTACATATCTGCAATCACACACCACCCTGCATCGGACCATGTTGTCTTACCACTCACGTACAGTGTTTACACAGCCCACATACTAAACAACGCTTACCCCAAAAAGTACTGTACATTCATAATTGATCCGCCAGCGAGTATCCTTTTCTACATGTGACATCGGAAATTCGGAAGTGACCCTGTACGATGGTAACGCCTCCGTATTCATACCATCTTCAAGCTCACACTGCACGTCTGCACATTTCATATTGTGTGCTATATGGACGGCGTTTTAGCGCAAGTTCAAAGTTCAAACTGGCGGTGGTCGACGGAGTCAGTTATGCCACCGTTGCGGTTTTGAAGCGGCGATTGCCACGTACTGAGCTATAACCTCCGCTCATCCGCATCTCTATCATCGGGCGTGCGCGGTCACCATGTACGTGAAGGTCCGATGAGTCGATCTGTCTCCATGTGGACAGCGGGCCATGTTGTCGGGCACGCTTACGACGCCCGCCACGTCCGTCAGGGTGCGCGCACGATTAGCCTCACATCGCGGATCTCGTTACAGACGCTGTCGTTTCGTCGATTTTAGTTGACCCGCTTCACGCATCTAAACCACCACCACCACCACCATGACCGACTCTCCCGTACTCAAGTTCATCGCAGAGCCAAAGACGGTAGCGGTGCGTCAGCTCGTTGTCCCGAATCTAATCGCGAAGTCTGGCTAAAGCTCCAGGTGCTGGGCGCTCTTCATCAAGATTGTCGGTTGCCCGTTCAGGTGCGTTATCGCGGCCGATTGTGCCCTGTCTGTATGGGTCGACTTGGGGCTCACGGATGCTTTTTCGTCTCCAGTGGTGGCCAGGTACATCGTTCCCCCAACGCACATTGACATCGAGTTGCCTGACGATCTTCGCTCTAGCCCCGCGCAGGCGTCGATCGAGGACCCATCCATCTGGTCAACGCAGGCCTTGTCGATCAGCTCAAGGAGCTCGGTTGGCAGGTCAAGTTTGACGGCCACCACCAGTTCGAGGACATATCCACCGAGTCCGATCCTCCCATCGGCAAGCTCAAGAACCCTCGCCTGGTCTCAAAAGTCACGGAGGCGGTGGCAAAAGCTGTCGGGCAGCATGCGCAGCAAGGACAGCTTCCGCTCACCCTCGGTGGCGACCACTCGCTTGCGATGGGCACCATCGCAGGTACCCTCTCGTACGTGCCCTGAAAAGGAACTTTGTTGTACCTTATGGTTGACACACATCGGGCCGTAGTAAACACCCGGATGCTTGCGTGATCTGGATAGATGCTCACGCAGACATCAATACTCCAGAAACCACCGACTCAGGTAGGCACCTCCAAGCTTTATGTGGATTCACGTATTGACTCCATCAATGGCGCATAGGCAACATCCATGGCATGCCATTGTCCTTCCTACTCTCGTTGGCGGATTCCAAATCCCTTGGGGCCGATCTCGAGGCAGGCTCAGAGGTTCCCTTTGCGTGGCTCGATTCGGTTCACTTGGCCCCCGAGCGCCTCGCGTATATTGGCTTGCGCGACATCGACGCAGGCGAGAAGGCGATCCTGCGCAAGCACAAGATTGCTGCTTTCTCGATGCACGAAGTCGACCGCTACGGCATTGGACAAGTAGTAGAGATGGCGCTGGACCGCGTGAACCCGCAGCGCTCGCTGCCCGTTCATCTCAGCTTCGATGTAGATGCGCTGGATCCGACAGTCGCGCCTAGCACGGGCACTCCCGTGCGCGGTGGCTTGACCTTCCGCGAAGGTCACTACATCTGCGAGCGTCTCTTCGAGACCGGCTTGCTCGCTGCTGTCGACATCATGGAGGTCAACCCGTCCCTCCAGGATGCGGTCGCGGTTGAGCAAACCGTCGCTGTCGGATGCTCACTCGTGCGCGCTGCTCTCGGTAATGTCGTTATGTCCGGTTTCTCCGTGCGTGTTCCTGACCACTTCCCCGCATTTCAGGCGAGACTTTGCTGTAAGTATATACGCTTGGTCGGACAAAGCTATTTCAGGGACGACACATCACTGCAGCCGTAGAGCCGTAGACGTAGATGGAGCATCACAAGATACGCTAATAATACCTGTAACCTAGATGGAACACTGTACATGGCAGATGCTTGCCCAGGCGTGTGCATACGCCTACGTCATGAAGCGCTTTCGCGGAAAGAACTCGTACTGTACAAAATGCTAGAGAGAGTGAAGGGACGGGCTGAGGGCGTAAACACTGTGTATCTAAGCTCTGCTCCATGTAGAAGCCTTCGAGTACGAGCGGATGTAGCGTTACAGTACAAGCGAATGTTGCGAAGGGGAGGGGCAATGGGCGCACTGGTGACGCGCGCAGACGCAGGCGGCTGTTGATCAGATAGATCCACGCAGGAGCGCGTATATAGCTCTCTTTTCCCCGCATCGTCGTTACCGCCAACCAACGAGCAACAACCATGGGCTCGAAAGCACCGTCGCGCGCTCCCAGCACTTACCCGTCCAGGTCGGGTACACCATTGGCGCACTTCAAGGATCTCGTGCGTGTTGTTTATCATGGCGGGCCACTGCCAAGCCCGTTCCAAGACCGTGAAACTCATCTCCGCGCGTCTCTTCCACATCCACTTCCAAACACGAACAGGTCTTCGAAGCATGGGGCAAGTTCAAGCACGAAGACGACTCGGAGGCCCACAAGGTTGGCGGGTTATCATTTGCGACCATGGCGGAGGATGCTGACGCTGTGATGCGCCCCAGATCTTCCGTGAGGCGGGCGGCCATCAGCCCAAGGGAGGACCAGTTCCTCAGACCGCGAACGCGGTGCGTGCAGGCTATTCTTCTCGAAGATCTTCCAGTGCTCACGGAACTGAGAACAGGACGAGGATACTGTCCCTGGCATCTATCACCCTGGCTCCACGGGGTACTACTCATATTCTCGCTGCTTTCTCTGATGCGCTCTGAACATGAGATAGTGTGATCTACTGCTCGGACCGTGCTATTGCTAACGGCTTCTCCTACGCCAACTCGCACGAATGGGCCAACCTGGGACAAGGTGTGTGCATCAACACGACCGTCCAAGTAGCGCGCTGATCGCTATTAGGCGCCCCGGAGGTTGGTGACATACCGGACGCTGCCACTCGACCTACTCATATCGAATATCCGGTGGATGCACTTGAGTATGCTCCCACAACCGGCGTGAAAGGTAAGCACGCTTGTCTGCCTGCTCGTGCGTCTTATTGATCATTGCAGAGCTGCGCCAGGCCGTAGCGGATTGTATGTCTCGCAGAACGCTATCTCATCACCCCGACTCTAATCGTTTCCAGTGTACAACGATACGTACCGCAAGGGTAAGGCATCCCAGTATACCCATGAGAACGTCTGCATCGTACCGGGCGGTCGTGCCGGACTCTCGCGCATTGCCGCTGTGATCGGCGATGTGTATACGGTCGGTTTGCTCATCTATGTCCTTCTGCGTCGCCTTATTGATCTGCTCGCAGTCCTACCAAATTCCGGATTACACCGCATATGACCAGATGCTTTCGTACGTACTACATGCTGTCAAATAAATTTGCGTGCTGATGGTTTATGCAGAGCCTTCAAAGTGTGTACTCGTCTTTCCGGTTGAGACCTAAATCGCTGATCCCACGAAGCGCTTGGTCCCAGTCCCCACTGCGTACGTCGTGACCCTCTAAGATGATTGGCCTGTCTCCTCAAGATTGTACAGTCTCGAAGCCAAGAACAACTACAAGCTCGACATGAAGCAGGTCGAAGTAAGTCGCATAGGGTTAATGATCCTGGAGCAGTCAGCTCATGTCCGCTCTAGAAAGATATTCAGACGCAAGGACTCGCGGTCATTCTTGCTAGCAACCCTCGCAACCCGACTGGACAGGTTATCAAGTGAGTACAGCTGCCGATCTAGTACGCATCGAGTCTAAACCGCGCGCGAAGGGGCAAGGATCTCCAGGAGGTCGTCACTGTCAGCCGCGATCATAAGACGACTGTCATTCTTGACGAGGTTTGTTCAGCTCGAACTTCATCTACATGCGATGCTTACGCGCCTGCAGTTCTATTCATGGTACATCTACCACGAGAAGGAGGCTGACATCGGCAAATCCATCTCTGCTGCCGAATACGTCGAGGATGTCAATGCGGACGCCGTCGTCATTGTGGACGGCTTGACCAAGGTGCGTACTACGCATTCTCTACGCATCGGCACTTCTCATCCTCAGTAAACAGAACTGGCGTCTCCCTGGCTGGCGTGTCTGCTGGGTGGTTGGACCTGCGAACCTCATCACGGCGCTTTCGCAGTCCGGGTCCTTCCTCGATGGTGGCGCCAACCACCCTCTTCAGCTCGCCGCCATCCCCCTGCTCAGGCCCGAACATGTCAAACAGGAGAAGCTTGCGCTCCAAAGGCACTTCAAGAAGAAGCGCGACCATGTTCTCAAGCGCCTCAAGAAGCTCGGTCTTGAGTGTGACATCCCGCCCGTCAGCACGTTCTACATCTGGCTCAACCTCGAGAAGCTCCCGGCTCCTATCAACAACGGCCTCGTAAGTATTCGTTTCATCTTCGTCGTTCTTATTCTAACGCTCGATCAGACGTTCTTCGAGGAGCTGCTCAAAGAGAAGACCATCGTTATCCCGGGCATATTCTTCGATATCAACCCTTCGCATCGCCGCAACCTCTTCAACTCCATCTGCCACCACTTCGTACGCATCTCGTTCGGCCCGCCGATGGAAGATCTTGACAAGGGTATACTCTCTACGTTCCTTACCCTCGAAATAGCATTGACCAGTTCTGTTGCAGGTCTCGACGCCATCGAACGTGTGCTTCAGAAGGCGAAGAAGGGCGGCCTCAAGAACCTTGGTCACGGCTACAAGAAGAGCGTCGATCTTGAGCCTGGAGCTAGTGCTGTTTCCTCGGGCGAGACTGTGTGAGGAGTACGAAGACCGGATCGAGACCCAAGGAATAAAGAAGACTCATAGCACGTATACATTTGTCAGCTGGCGTCTGGTCTCAGCGCCTCAGGTAGAGGTTATGGGCTTGTATGTTGTTACGATACTTGGTACTGGACATCATTGAAAGGGATATATTTGACCTGGTATATTGTACTGTATCGCCAGTCGCCGAACGATCCGTTGCAATCGGCGAACATTATGACTGTAGCTGAGCAGTACATGGCACATGCTCTGGGCCACAGCGGCACACTATCCGTGGCCACAAATCGCAGCCCTGAGAACGTCAGGGCTGTCCGGCCGATGCCGCGCCCAGATTGATCCCCGTCGACGCGCTCGAAAGGGGGATGATCGCCGCCCACTCTTCTCTCGAACTTTGTTCGTTATCTGTCCCTCGCCAGCTGTTAGGCAGAAAAAGCCCGTGAACCCTCATCGGGTAGCTCATATACCAGTCGTGGACTCCCTTCGGCGAAGCCGAGCAGAATCCTCCATCTATATGTCTCGAAATGGGGCCTCCAGCTGCTGTGAGACGGTGTCCGGTCTTCTCGGACAACTTGCTTTCGAATAAGAACAGGGATGTGGCGTTGGCCTCTACTTGTCTTGTCGACGCCCACCATGGCCAGTCCAGACGTCCTTCCGCCGCTGCCGGTCTCTACGACGGCTCCCATTGCACCCACGCCGACTACGTCCAAAGCACCCGCCGCTGCTGTAGCCATCACCCCCGCCTTCGAGTTCACACGCCGTAAACGCTGGGCGGACCTCCTGATTAACGAACTCTCGGAGGGAATCATACTTGCCTTGAATACAAGCGGCAAAGTTCTGTTTAGTTCACATTCTTCGTTTGAACTACTAGGCTGGCGTGACGACGAGCTTGTTGACCACGATATCGCTGAACTCATGTACCGTGCGTTTACCCCCTTTAATCCTTACTCTTGTCGACTCTAACCGAGTATATGGGTTATAGACGCAGACCGGGAGACTTTTCGCGCATGCCTTTCCGAGTGTAGTCGCAGTGGCCATGATCTACAAGCATTCGCACGTCTGGGCTGCAAACCTGATCAGCTTGGCCCGCCTGCACTCATGGCGGCTGCACCACAACCACCTGCCGTACTCTTTGAATTCCTAGGGCGCCCTCACTTCATTCATGGGGAAACGGTCCCAAGATGCATCTTCGCCGTCGCTAAACCCACTCCAAGTCGCAATACAGCCATGTTCGTCTTAAATTCTAGCTCATCTCGTATCATTTCGTTTAACCGATCTTCCAGGCTTAATACGTTCTTGGAGCTCAAGATCGAGAACGCGCGTTTGCAGGCCCGTGTAAAAACCTTGGAGTCACAGCCACCAACTCTTGCGGACGGTTCGGAGCGTACCTTGCAGTCTGCTGTCGACGGTCGCGATCCTGCGGCATACTATGCGGCGCTTGGCGCGACTGGGCCCTCACACGCGCAATCTTACCCGCATTCCGGGCATGCTGACGATGCTGACGGTGCTCCACACAAACGGCGCAAAGTCGAGTCGCACGTCTGTACCACCTGTGGCCGTACAGACAGCCCAGAGTGGCGCAAAGGACCTCGAGGGCCCAAGACCCTATGCAACGCTTGCGGCCTGCGCTGGGCAAAGAAGGTGCGCAAGTTCGAGGAGAGTGGCGGGGAAGGCGTAGCCGAGCCGCTGGATGATGTTGTCCCGCCTTAGATGTGTTCATTTGTATACGCTCCCCCAGAGACGTTCGGTCTGCTACCCATCACTGTATCATCATTGGTCTCCCATTCCTCCGCACTACTTTTTTGGTCGTTTCTTTCTTCTTGGTCTTCACACACGCATTTCACTTGCCATATGGACGTTCGGCTTTGTGCTCATAATTCATCGTCACCCCTTACACACGCGTCTCCATCATCCTGCCCATTGTATTTGTACGTTACACATCGCATCCTGTACCTTCGAAGCCATATATATTACGCTTCGTTACTATCCTTCTGCAATAATACAGCTCTGCGAACCCTACTTAGACATTACTCACATGACTTTGGACGTCGTTGCAGCCAGCCGCGCCATCCCGCTATTGCATGCCTGATGTCAGACTGGCTGTCAAGTCTTCCCAGCATGTAACATATAGGTACTGGCGTGCATCCGTTCAGTATGCGGACAAACGTCCTTGGCTTCTACCATCTCCGTGCTGCGCGCCAGTAGCGCATTCTCTATCGATGCGCTCGGATATGTTGGGACTCTTCACCCTCTATACCCTCTTTTCGGCAGCTCTGGCTGCAACGGAGTCCGCCTGGAACGGCCATTTGACACCAGGATCGACGGAGGTCTCCTCATTCACACCCTACTACGTTCCGCCCGGCGCGAAAAGCTACGACTCGTCTTCCCCTCTGGTGCACTACACGGGCAAGTGGACCGACTCCTACGCTCAAGGCTACGTAGCGCACACCCTCCGCTCCACGACGCACAAGAAGGCCGCAGTCTCTTTCACGTTCAAAGGGACCGGCATCGAGTGGTTCGGCAACGTCGATGCTCGCCATGGCATCGCGGACGTGTACATCGACGGCCAACTCGTCGACCACGTAGACGTATATAGCGAAGTTTCCCGCCGCCAGCAGCGCGTGTTCTGGAGCTTTGGTCTCGCCTATGGGAAGCACACCATCAAGATCGTTCACTCGGGTCGGAAGAGCAAGCAGTCCAAGGGCAAAGTCATCGACCTCGACGCCTTCGTTGTCACGATGGGTGCACCTCCACAACAGCAGAGCGCGACAACAGCTCAAGCACCACAGAACTTCGCCGCCGCCGCTCCTCAGAACCTCGATCTAGCGGCAGCAGGCCCTCCCTCCGCTCAGAGCGGACCTCAGTGGACGTTGAAGCAGCAAGGCTCGACGGGCGTACATGCTATGCAATTGGCCATCATCTCCGACTCGCACGCTATCATCGTTGACAAGGTCGAGCATAACCCGCTGACCATCGACGGACATCCGGCTTGGGCGGCTCTGTACGACCTCAACACCCACGAAGTCAAGCCGCTGCACGTTCAGAGCAACTCATTCTGTGCAGGCGGAACCTTCCTCTCCAACGGCACGCTCATCAATGTTGGCGGGAACCCAGTTGTGGAGGATAAGACCGCTGCGGCCGACTTCGGCGACGTCGACGGTCTGCAAGCTGTACGCATTCTCGAGCCCTGCAACGATGAGAATGCCGACGGATGCGACTTCTACGAGAATCATGCGCGTATCCGGATGGCGACCCCGCGTTGGTACAATACCGTTCTACGCATATCAGACGGGAGCGCCATGGTCATGGGTGGTTCGAAGAAGGGCGGCTGGATGAATAACGAGACGACGAACAACCCTACGCTGGAGTACTTTCCGCCGAAGAACATCGCCGGCCAGAACGGACTCCCCGTGCGCTTGCCATTCCTAGAGGACACGCTCAACTCCAACCTATTCCCAATAGCGTTCGCGCTCCCCGACGGCCGCGTCTTCGTCGCGGCGAATAACGATGCGATGATCTATGATTGGCAACAGAACATCGAGCAGCGCCTCCCTTCTCTTCCGAATGGCGTGCGGGTAACATATCCTATGAGCGGCACTGGTCTGCTGCTCCCGCTCGACCCCGCAAACGGCTACACACCGGAGATCTTGCTCTGCGGCGGCTCCGCCATCGACGATACGAAGCCTTCCTGGGAGCTCTCGAGTCAAGACCCGGCGTCACCTCAGTGCGTGCGTATGGTGCTCAACGACCAGGGCATCGCGGGGGGATGGCAGGTTGAGCAGATGCCGCAGGCGCGCATCATGCCCGACGCATTGCTTCTTCCCACAGGCGATATCTTGATAGTCAACGGCGGAGCGTCCGGTATCGCAGGCTACGGCAACGTCAAGGACCAAGTCGGCGCATCCAACGCAGCGAACCCGGTGTTCACTCCCGTGCTGTATCACCCCAACGCGCCCGCTGGCTCGCGCTTCGACGGCGCAGGCATGCCCACGAGCGATATTCCTCGTCTATACCACTCTATCGCGACGCTCACTCCCAAGGGCGATGTGATGATCGCGGGCTCCAATCCGAACCTCGATAGGTCGGAGATCGAGTACGGGACCGAGTACCGTGTTGAGTGGCTCGAGCCGCCTTACATGACTGCCGAGCGTCCGACCGTTGAAGGTATACCGCAGAAGCTGGGTTTCGGAGAGACGATTGAGTTGAAGGTGCATCTGCCTGCGTCTGCATCTGAAGTCAAAGGTCAGAACGTCGGCGACAACGGCAGAAGTTTATCGCTGACTTACCTATACAGTCTCGCTCATGGATCTCGGCTTCGTGACGCATGCCGTGCATGCCAACTCCCGCCTCGTCTATCTTCAGGCTCAACTCTCGGACGATCGCACTGCTCTCAGCGTTACGGGACCACCAAATGGAGAGATTTACCCACCAGGGCCTGGATGGCTCTACATCGTCGTGGATGGTGTACCAAGCGTCGGAAAGAAGCTCATCATTGGCGACGGTGAGGGCCCACCCGTCGACCAGGGCGCAATCGAGAAGTATGTCGCATGTCGTTGTGGTCCTTCAAGGTACTGATGCTCTTCCAGCCTTCTGAAGAGCACCCAAGTCGATCAGTACGAGAAAGACAAGGGGAAGAAAGAAGATGACGGCTCGGAGTAAACACCTCATTATTTCCCGCCATCCACTGCTATCAGTATCACGCTCGCATCGCTAACCTTACACTTACGCATGGCTATACCACTCACCTCAATACCCTATCGGATTCAGTTTCAGATGTAGCTTTGTTATCCGCACTCCAGCCATCACGGTATTTGAACAGCATAAAACAAAGATAGCATATCCCAACAATGAGCTACACCACAGGAAGTGCAATGTCGAGATCTACAGAGCCCTCTGGCGCATGCGGCTGCTAACGGTGCGCAAACCGGCATATACTTTGCCAGGAGGCGAACCGAGAATGAGTGAGACGATGGCGTCTCGTGCGATTTTGATGTTTTGGAAGGAACCCAGTACGTGGATTTTCCTATAGAGGCCTAGTGGTTAGAGAAGGGGTCGACAATGGAAGTGACGGGAGACGTACGTGTCGGCGAGTACAATACGAGTTCGGCTGGCGTTCTCGATCGTGAACTTCGTCTTGCCTTCCTGACCGGCGATGCGACCTAACACAGATGAGTAACGGACAACAGATATTTCCAAACGTGCAGAGCGGCTCACCAATGGCACGGGATAAGTGATCACCATGTAGTGTTTTGACGTCCTTGATCTCGAACGAATCCAAGTACAGGTCATCCAGACGCAGCAGAGCAATGGAGTCCTGTTGCTTGCATCAGTAAGAGTGAAGAGAGCCAAGCTTATGTAACTCACGTTGACGTCAAAACCAAGCACGAATGCCTTCACAAAGTCGGCACCCTTCTGCAGAGCGCCGACCTCTTTTGTATGTTTCGAGGTCTAGAATTGCGGTATAAGCAAGAAAGATCGATATCGACGTAGATCTATACGCGACTTACTCTGATCTCCACGGCTTTTCTCTGGACGTTCATGCGTACTTGCAACCCAAGAATCTCCGTCAAAGGCCCAAAGATGTTGACCCAATCTTTCTTCAAGGGGGACATGCGATGTGGAGGGATGGGAACCCGCCTCGACTCGCTCTTTAGCGCGCCATTCGTGACAGATGCCGGTGCCGGTCCAAAGTCTGGTGCATCTGTCGGCGCGGCGACCTCCTCCTCATCGATCATTAGTTCGTCGTCTCCGGCGTTCGGGGCGGGAGCAGGTGCAGGTGCTCCCTCCATAGCGATGTCCTCGCCATCTGCGGAGGCGAGGCGCGGTGCCTTTTTCTTGGTAGAGCGGCGGGTCTTCTTGTGCACCGTAGTGGAGGTGCTGGGCTCGGGCTGGGCGACAACCATAGTGTACAACAGAAACAGAAAATACACAAGATCGATTTAAAGGAGAGCAGCCGAGGTGATGGACGCGGAAAGCAGGCTGCTGCTGAAAGTTTGAGAGCATGGCACGTGGGAGGAGATCAATCTTGGGCCACACAAAGAATTCCGCTCTTGCGTCTTGCCTTCAAGTGACCGTGACTAATCTACTGGACTGAGTTCGCGTATCTTCGAAATCATGGCTGCTCCTTCTGGTGCCGTAAGCAAGACTATGGCGGAAAGTCGCGCCGAAGGTTCTGCTCGTGTTCTGCGTTAACCGCAAACGGGCTCTGATATATGGGCTGCAGCGCTTCAGGCTCTTCTATCCTCGCTTGCGCCCGAAGATGCGAGCACAGAGTCAACCATGACGCCTGAACAGCTCTCTCGTATATCTGACAAGCTTGACAACTTGCTCGGCGAGGCTCCCAAGGATGCGACACAAATCGAGGGCGCGGAGGTGCGCATTTGCGTGTGCTTGTTGGGGACATGCAACTAACATAGTTGTAGCTGTTGAACGAAGAGGGTCTTCCTATCATCGATATCACCGAACCCGTAACCGAACCCGACACAACAGCGACGCACTCTGACGCAGGGACGTTCACGATCCCAGAAACTCCGGTCACCCCTCTTCCCACCTTCGCACTTCCAGACGAGGAGCGCGCCCGCGAGCAGGCCGAGATGGACAGGCTCTTCGATCTGCTGGAGGCAGAAGAAGAGGTCGATCTAGCTCGCGATGCCGAGCTTGAGCAACAGCGCGCTCGCGAGGAACTGGAACGCCGCAAGGCGAATGCGGCGAAGGAGCTGGAGCGTCTCCGAAAGGCAAAGGAAATGCAGAGGCGAATGGGAAAGGCGCTGCTAGGCGGGCTTTCGGATGAGGCACCTGCCGCTCCCGCGCTGAGGACTGAAGAACGCGATGGCGAGACTGTCGTTCAGACAGGGACCAAGTCGGGTAAAAAGGTCGCCTTTGCTGAAGGGACGGCAGAAGAAAAATCTGCCACACCCACACCTGCTTTTCGTTCTGTGCACGCCGGCCAACCCATGAAGTTCCAGGTGGTCGAGCGGCGCCCCTCCAAGCCGTCACCGGTGGCTGCGCTCATTCCCCAGCCAAGCCAGGCGGACTCGGACGACGAGTCTGCTCCAGGCTCCCCTGTACCTGCCGACTCAGACGACGGAGGTGCTATCCATTCCGATCGCGAGTCACCTTTGACATCTGAGGTCGAGGCATCGGACGACGAGTTGGACGAGGATCCTGTCCTAGAAGATGATGTCGACATTGACGAGGCGGCACATCAGCGGGAAGTTGCACTGGCATACTACGAGAAGCGCGCAACTCTGGGTCGGGATACTGCGCGGGCCATGAGTGCGCACACGCACGAACCTCATTCGGGCGAGCAGCCTGGCGATAATGAGTGGGATCAACCTGTACTTTTCTCTCTCGTTTCCTGTCACTTCTTGGCTTACTTGTGGACATAGGATGTCCCTCTCGAGGCAACCCTCTCTCATCCGGCTCCGAAATCAGGATCGCGCTTCAAAACATCACGTATCAAGAAAGCATTCAATACGTCTGTTCCCAGCTCTATGCCTTCAACTTCACTCGGCGCATCCATTTTACCAGAAGGCTCGAGTGTCAAGGGCGCTGTGCGTTTGGGCAAGTTTGAGGACGGCAAGCTTTTGGGTGGGGAAGACGGCGAGAGCGGTAGCGACCTAGAAGATAACGATGAAAGCGTAGCCGAGTTTATGAATGCTCTCCGTCGTGGCGATGTCACCAACGCGGGAACCATTGAGGGTAACACCGATGCTCTGATGGTTGCCCTCACCGCTGCTTATGGTGGACCCGTGGACGCCGTGAAAGAGTCCTTAACCTCTTCTTCCGCCGGGGCAAAGGCGGCGGCGACTGCGACCACATCTGGATCTTCGGTTCAACCACCGGCCTCGTTGCCTGCCAGTGCTGCGAAGCCCAAGACGTCACGCTTCAAGATTGCGCGAAACCTTGCACCTCGCGTCTCATCATATGATTCGCCCGCCACGACACCGTTAGCGACGGACGAGCGATCTTCGCCCAAGCTCCCCACTGGACAGGTGGTGGTAGAACGTACACGCCCTACAGTTGTGCCCAGCGTCGTGTCCCCTACCCCTCGGCAAGCCGCGCCTCCACCAGCGAGTACTGCCAAGGGCCAGCCTCTGAGTGCTCCCTCTACAGTGGCACCAACAGTCACTACTTCATCTGCGTCTTCCGTCCAATCCCTTTCACCGCCTTCAGCGTCCACTCCCGCAGACAAACCCTGGGTGCGCGCACCAGAGCGAGGGGCACAGATGCCATCGATGATAGTCGACTCGCCCTCCTTCGCCCCGCCACCCACATCAAGCAGACCGCAGAGGCCGCCTACTATCGTTTCTACGTCCGTTTTCGAGCGAAAGACGGGACCTGCGCGCGCTGAAAGTGCACAACCTACGCAAAGCGGCGTTTCTGCCGCGCCAGCCAAAGTTTCGAGGTTCAAGGCAAATAGGTCGTAGTTGTGACTCTATGCTTATCGTGTGCTCTATCTACATACTCAGATACTATACGACATGGTGTATATCAGAGTATCTAGCCCCAGCGATAAAAAACGTGGCAAGAAATAAAGGAGAAAAATGGGACGTGACGTGATACGCGTGACGGCCGGTCTGACCCGTCTCCCTCCGCGAACGGTTGGCTTCGCGCGTCGCTCAAACCACCAATTCACCGTCATGTCTGCTGCATCCTGGCGCCAGTTCTTCTCGTGCGTCACACGGCCACTCTTTGAGATACTCTGCTGAAGAAACCCGTCTAGCTTCAACAAGTACAGCCAGATTGCTGCTCGCGCTGTGCGCCAGTCGCTCAACGAGACCGAGCGTGTCGCCGCTGAGCGTCGCGGACTCACGGACGTTCGTTACCAAAAGTGGGAGAGCGGAAAGGGTGGCGAGCAGGTGCGTTTTGAGTTTTTGTATATTGGTTCTCATGCTGACAATGCACTACAGGTCGTTCTCAACCCGAAGGCGGAGGAGGGTGGACCCCCGAAGTCTGCTGCCGTCTAGACGTGTTATTTGCATGACCTCGGAGCGTCCCTGAATAGATCACATTGACATTCACTTACAAGTGCTATAAGGGCTGCTATCCATCTCAGCTCATTGCGTGTGATCTAGCAAAGTATCCGGTTCATGGTTATGTCGTGCATGCTGGCATGTCAGCCTCGCGACGATTATATCTTGCCCATGGGAGTGGCACTGAGATACAGTCACACCTCGGTCGATCTCAACGTATGATGCATTGACCTCTCGTTCCATGGTAGACACTCGACATGATACTGAGAGAGTATGGTCGGGAAGTCGGACCGGAGAGTTTTACGTCCTCTAACGATTGGCATTTAAGCGCCGGTACTACTCGCTGCAACCCGGAGATTGTAACTCACCGGTGTCCTCGCCTTGTGAGATACGAACAGCCCTTTATTCAGGAGCGAGCTTTTAACCCGATGATGCGCAGCCTCGTTGCTCTATGCGCTCTCATCGGTTGGGTCGAGTACAACACAAGGTGCCGTGAGTGCAAGCTGAATATCGGATTGCGCCATCTCGAGATGAGCGCGTATCTCTCCAAGCAACGTTCAACGATCAAATGGCTTTCATTCTTACTCGTGGACTTGAGATACCACGGCGCTCTGGTCTAGTAGACCGGTCCGGCGACAACTCACCGGTCCAGGTAGTGGGATACCAGTGCCCATGCACTCACATATACATGCAGCTCAGGCATGTACGCCACCATGTTTTGTCGGTGTGAGTCCGGCTGCAGTAAATGGTGGTGCAGAACGCTCATCATTCAACGCAATCAACATGTTTTGACAGTCGGCGGTATTTTGATTGCTTGTGCGCATGAGAGAAGACGTGTTATGCCAGCTGTTATGCCTCGACACCCAGGGTCAACCTGATACTGAGGACACACTTGGCCTTTTCTGTCCTTGGACGAGCGATCTATCCGATGTTGCCAGTGGTAGCATCACGGACGAAGCAATCGCTACCTTACACCAAGTATGAGAAAAATGTCTCTGGGTCTTCCTATGCTTATGACGGTCGTAGAGCGTTCGTAATACAGGCTATAGCCACGTATTGCTATTTGCTGGCGGCCTTACAGGATAATACATTCCGGGGCACCAGAACCGACCATGAAGCGGGAGCTTTAACTCGACGGCCGGGTGGTGTGCATAGTATGGATGCCGCCCATATCGATGAGAGAACCGAATAGAGGCGGTGAGAGTATATCTCTGGGTACATGCTAGAGCGATCATCGTCCTGTATACAGCAACTGGCAGGGACGCGCCCCGACGAGGTGGAAAGTTAGTACCAAAAGAGAGCAGAGGGGATGCGTGTGGCGCGAGGCATGCGAGTCGTCGGGTTGGGGCCACAGGGTAAACAGAAGACAGCGCCCCATATATTGTTGTCTGATCGTACACATGACCTGTACACGAGGGTCGAGATCCGTAAAGAGGCGCCGTGCTTGTAGGATCGCAAGTCAAGCAAGCCTTAGCAAGGGAGACGAAGATGGTGACGCGAACTGTTAACAATCGCGAATTGCGAGGTTCACGGTCTTGTGAGTCAGCTCAGAGCCTTTTCATTAGATCGTTGGCACGTATGTCAAACCCTTTCCGAGGTGTCCCTGACGAAGTAAGTCGGAAGAAGACGAGAAGGCTCAGAAGAGCAGCGAGGGAGCCACTCTGCTCGTGGCGCACGCAGCTCAAACACGTGGAGATTTGAATTTATCAAGCGGGGCGTCGGTCAGCTTTTTTCTCCATCCCTGCCTCCGACCTTCATCTCTCAGCACATCGCCGAAAAACCGCGTCTTGTAAGATCCAGAGTAGTAGTGCTATAAAAACCCAGCTGATATGTCTTTTTCGTCGTGTCTCCCACCAGATCCCCCAACTCTCGGTGAGTACACATCTCGGTGTCCTAGGATGAAAAGACGCGCTGACCATCATCCTTCCTATCCCAGATATCTCACCCCTTCACCCGATCCTAACGAAAAATGGCTGGCGCTCGTGGATGCTTCAACTGCGGTGGCTGTGCGTGGTGTTTTCGCCGTGTTGTGTCGTCGCCCCCTTCGACGCGGTGTACGCGTCGCGACGCGTCGTGCACCCGCGTCGACACTATACAAACCCATCCTCTCAATTCCCACCTTATCTTATCTCCCATCGTCGTGAGTGTGTGTGGCGCGGAGCTGACGGGGGACGTTGTCTTCTTTCTTTTTACATGTACGCCAATACCCATCGCTGCACCCAATCAATATATACCTTCACTCCTTCATCCGTGGGGTTGTGTCGGGGGCGTGCGTGGTGGTCGGGGTTTTGGTCGACGCGTCAACACATCCGGTTTTTGGTATCTTCTGAACGACAGTCGGTCACCAGGCGGCCAACTGCCCTAAGGCTGGCACCCCTACCTGGTAACGTTTGGCTGTCTTCATAGGTAACCCTGTTATTGATCTCCGGTCCGCATCTCCCAGCTACAACTGTAAGTGTGTTTGGTTTCCAGCCGTAGGGTTTTGCTCACTCGGAAACCGGTTTGTAGGCGGCATGGAGGGTCACGTTTCCCGCGACTGCACGCAGGAGCAGAAGGCCAAGTCCTGCTACCGCTGCGGCCAGGAGGGCCACATCTCGCGTGACTGCCCCGAGAGCGCCAACGCGTCGAGCGGTGGCGGTAGCGGCGCCTTCGGTTCCAGCTCGGGCGGCGGCTCGAGCAGCACCGAGTGCTACCGCTGCGGCAAGGTGGGCCACATCGCCCGCTCTTGCCCTGAGGCGCCCGGAGGTGGCTCCGGTGGGGGTGCGTCCCGCGGCGGAGGCAACTTCTCCTCGTTCGGTGGCAACTCTAGCAAGACTTGGTATGTTGTAGCTTGTACGGTCCGGCAGCAATGGACTGATTGATTGCCAGCTACACCTGCGGTGGTGTTGGCCACTTGTCGCGCGACTGCGTACAGGGCTCTAAGTGCTACAACTGCTCGGGCACCGTAAGTTGATCTGATATGTCTTTGACGTGCATCATGCTCACCTCTACATGTAGGGCCACATCAGCCGCGACTGCCCGGAGCCCCAGCGCCGTGCGTGCTACACCTGCGGCTCTGAGGGCCACATCTCGCGCGACTGCCCTGGCGCCGGTGCTGAGGAGGCTGCGCCCGCTTCTTGAAGGATGTCCGAGTGTGTATGAGTGTGCTCCCGATCTTGTACTGTCTGATTACGTCGTTGTATCACTCGCATTGCCATCGCCTGTACTCGTATAACTAGCCAAAAGCTTTAGCGCGAGTCGATTGATGATTGTAAGATCTAGAGTGAGCGCAAGTCGCGTCTCGACCGTAAATGAAAGGCGGCCGGAGTCTGGCGCCGCAACGGGAGGGTCCGGAGGAACGTGAGAATCGGCAACGCACGAAATTCCATTCGCCCTCGAGTTGAACGTCCTCCTCGTCCCCTACCTTAGACCCTTACTCCTCTTTCTTTATCTAAAACACCCATGTCCGCCGCTCGCTACGCCGTCCGCGTCGCTCGCCGTGGTCTCGCCACTGCCGCTGCCCACCCGACCGCTACCTCTGCCGCCGCGTCGAGCGCGCCGCGGGCGGCCATCCCGCTTGCGAACATTGAGGCTCAGTGGGAGCGCCTGAACAGCGAGGAGCAGGTGGCGGTGCACGAACAGCTCGAGGAGCTTCAGAAGAAGAACTGGAAGGAGCTTTCTCTCGCAGAGAAGAAGGCTGGTACGTTACACTTCTATTTAATACCCGTGCGGTCGAGACATTTATGCCTGGTAACAGCGTACTACGTCTCCTTCGGCCCTCACGGCCCGCGCGCACCCATCAACCCGCCCGGCACGACGCTCAAGGTCGTCCTCGGCGTCACTGGTCTGCTCGCAGCAACCGGCGCCATCTGGGTCACCACCCGTTCTCTCGGTACGTCCCGGGCTTTGCTGCGCGTTAGAGGCAATTAGTTGCTCAGCATATATTCCACAGCACCCCCTCCGCCCAAGACACTGTCCAAGGAGTGGCAGGAGGCATCGAACGAGCGCGCCAAGGAGATGCGCATCAACCCTATCCATGGTATGCTTGTCTGTTCATTGACTACGAGAACTTTGCTCATGAACCCGTGTAGGTATCTCTTCCGAGGGCTACAAGGGCAAGGGTTTCGTGACGGAGGACAAGTGATTGCTGGCATACAATTCTCCACTGCTCTTCGCCGTTGGAATAATACACTTCTTCTGTTTCACTCCCAGACTATGCTGGCTACCTGGTCGAACTTTCTGCGTGACCTTGGGTATCATATTGAGTTCGTAGGATGCCGGACGTGCTGGTATGCTTAATGCGGGAGATTTGACGAGCAACATGCTATGATACGCGCCCGCGTTCGGATGTGTTGTGTCGCCGAACTTCGCCGGAGATGACCGGGAGCGCATCATTTATCTGTGGATCCATGTCGTCGCCCCTCTTATGGACTGACTCACAGCGGTACATCATTGGTAGCCGAGATGCTCCCATGCTGGTCCTAGTATCTAACTCTACTCACGCCAGGATCAATGGACAACACCTTCTTTCAACCCCCTCGCATCCCTACTAACCCCCCTACTCATGGAAAGGCACGTGTTGGGCTTCGTCTACGTCCGACGTTATCACAATTGACCTTTGGGGAACGACGTGTAGTGCTCAATAGCTACCGGGATGAGTGTTTTACATAGGATGGTACACCCTATACTCACGCCAAAGTCAACGGATATCACCTTCCGACCCTGTCGGCACTCATCGGAGGTGCAGCATGTGGGTCCTGTCTACTTCCTTCTGGGCTTCCCAGATCCTGTTAGCGTCGTACTGGGGACATTGACAACTACTCCCATCCGCAGTCCCAGAAGAGCAACACCCAAGGACGAGCTTAGATAGCGGCATGTCCTCGGCAGTGAGAGTTAAAAGTAGTCGATGCCGCATCCTGATTCTTTGGGTGCCAAAGTGAAGAGTACCTGCCCTTCATCTCCCCAGATCCTTGCATACTAATAAGTAGGATCTGAGTCCTTGTTGCGGCAGTGGACTGATATTGGAGGGCTTTCTCATCTAGGTACTTGTACACCTCATGGCGCGGTATTTCCCGGTATATAACGGAAGCCCCGTCAGTATGGGTTGTGTGCACCCGCGTCAACGAACATGGGCGCAGTCGACCCCAGCTATCCACTGTACCCTGTGGCGTCCATCCTCGCAGCGGTCATGTTACTTCTTGTACTTTTGACCAGCTTCATTCGCCAGAGTTGGAATCTCGGCGTTGCCTTTCTTTGTTTCTGGCTCTTCTTCGAAAACACTACAAGGGCTGTCACCACCGTTCTATGGTCCGACAACACTCATGTCATGCTCCATGTGTACTGTGATATCGGTGAGCGGCCACTCTACGAATCCATCATCTCGATTTTCCGGAGCTGACGTCGCTGGACAGTATCGCATCTCGACCTCCTCTGCTATGTCGTCAAACCCATGTCGACCCTAATCATCACTCGCCGACTATACTTGATAACCAGTCTGAGATCAATCGAACTCCCTAATCCTGCAGCTGTAAGTGCAAACCTCGACTTGACCTCGATTTTCATTACTTACAGTCATGCTATAATAGAGGCGCAGGGACCTTCTCATTGAGTGGACACTGGGTCTAGGCGTGCCTGTGATTGTCGCAGGGCCTCTCTGTAAGTCGGCAGTGTGATCGCACTGAACCGGCTCCCTCAGCATATTGTCCGCAGACTACGTGGTACAAGATAGTCGTTTCAAGGTCTTCCAAGGGTTCGGATGCATGATCTCGCCAGCCTTTTCGGCGTGCACCCTAATGCTATTACAAAGCTGGAGCACCATCCCTCCACTCGTATCCATTGCCTTCTACTACCGTGCGTACTCGCCCGTGCCACTTCACGATTTTTGCTTACTCGCAGTAGCTAGGGTGGTGCGGATTCTCTATCGTCAGAGCAAGGATGTCAACAACTTCTTGCGCAGCAATGACTCGGTATCTCGGACGAACTACATTCGTATCCTTTTGCTGGCCAGCATCGACGTCGTTCTTACTTTGCCTGTGGGAGTCGCGTACATTGCATTGAACATCCTGGTGGCCCTGGAACCCTCGAATTCGATGCCCTTCTACCCAGGCTGGTATCACATACACAGCGTCTGGTCCCCCAAAACCATGACCTACGCAGAGCTCGGAGCTCGTGGAACGTCTTCAGTCGTCCTACAATACTTCCAACATTGGACTTCACCCGTGCTCGCATTCGCCATCTTCGGTCTATTTGGCGTCACCGCAGAAGCACGCTCGTCGTATCGGCGCGTGTTCTGCACTGTTGCCGGATGGTTTGGCTCAAAACCAGCTCGGCACGCGAGGACGAGCAGCCCACTAGGTAGCATAGAATTCGGGTATCGACCTGAAGAGTTTTCTCCTGGCCTTGAAATTGGGTGGGTGTGGTTATCGCAACTTCAGATTCAACTCCCTCATATATCATGTGCAGATCCCGTCCAAGCCTCATAAGCTGTGGTCATTCCATCATGGATCGGGGCCGTAGGAACCATGGCTACGCCGATGAGAAGGATACTGGGTTTTCTTGTTCGGCGGATACAGACAACGACTGTGGCGATGTGAAGGGCCCGCGTGTTTTGGACTCGTCATATACTGTGGGTTTGGCATAGCTTGACTGCTTGGTTACCGCTTTATGCGAAATTCGCGGTTGCGTTAGATTAGTATCGTTCCCAGGCTGGACCAAATGGCTGCGGCGAGATAATGTATCTTTACGTAAACAACTTGTATATAGGCTCTGTAGACTACTTATCCTCAGCGAGGCACACTATGTAATCGTATCTAAGCCTCTCCCTCGTATTGGTATCGTACATTAGACTAAAGTGTTGAATCTGCGATTGATATTGAGTTGTCTTTTGCGCTCATCAGCACCGTACCATTTCACGCAGACTCCTGTCTTACATCTGGCCAATTCACCTCTGAACGCTATCTTTGACGGGTCTCATAATATCAGTGTCTGCTCTCGCCATGCTAATACGACCGTTGTGACCGCGCCTGCCGCCCTTGGCTCAGACCTATATCCATCAGTCCGCGTGAATACGATTCAATGTTTCGAGCTCTTGAGTTCACCTGGAATTGGAGGCCTGCACTTAGCTCTCGCACGCAGTAATGTCGATTACAAGATCATACGCGGTTATGAGTAGGATCACCTTGCCTGTTCGGTCTACTCAGCACACGTAACTGATAACTAAATCTAAATTCCACACAGAAGACGGATTTCACTGCTGCGTTCTGGACATTGATGCCTGCATTCGAGAGTGTCCGCGTGCTCGGGACTTGCGAGCCGGTGCTGATACTCTAATTCCGCGCGGCAATCAGCCTATTGCCACTATAAACAGCAGCTGCGATAGCAACTGCGGCAACAGCCCATGAAGTTCCCCACCTATTCGGCTTGCGTGGTGGGAGCGAGGGGGACATCATTGCGCGCATCATCTTCGTAGACTCATCCTAGCACGAGAACAGCCAGTTAGCGTTGTTTGAACGCAAAGTGGGCACTGGGGAGTGATTCATACGGTGAAAGGCGGAAAGCGGCCGCTCATGATAAGATCGAGCCTGTGGACACATGCTCAGTATACGTGATGCCATGGCATACACGGCTCGGACGTACCAGCTCGGGTTGTCCAAGGTGGCACGCATGTGGGTGAACATATCGAAACCAAACTTGCCCGTATGTTGACCGGCTATACAAACCATTGGATCAGCCACACAGAACAAACATCACGCAGTCGACATTCATACATCCACTGGGTCCAATACCACCAAAGGGCAACCCATCGGCTGTAGACCTCGCATCAGCAACGGAGAATCAGCAGCGATAAAGCTTTCATACCCGTGACTTGAAGCATAACATCGTTTGCCAGAACGCTACCACTCTGTGTCGACTCAAAAACCTTCTCCTTGACCTTAGCGTCCCGAGCGAATACGTATAGTGCCAGAGGGTAATCCCTGGCGTTCCAGTCAGTTTGATAAACGCGCGTCTACTGCCTGCACTGACCTGGAGTTCACGATGCGAATGGCCTCGTCGATATCTTCGACGGCGATGATGGGCAAAAGCGGCCCGAAGATCTCATCTCGCATGAGTGAATCGTCGAGACTCACACCCGTCACCACAGTCGGCTCGATGAAGCGTTCGCCATCGAAAGCAGCGCCACCTGTCTTTCCACCGTATGTAACCTCTCCCGTCGTACTGTCAAGGAGCTCTGCGAGTCGCTTGTGGTGGGCCGGCGATACGATGCGCGAGTAGCTATCACTGCTCGCGGCGCCGCCAGGGTAGTACTCGTTCAGCGTCTCCTTGAGTGCGGTGA